>CAJQUW010002753.1:0-203868 GCA_907163375.1 Prostheceraeus crozeri | reverse complement strand
TTTTGACTCTCAATCGTAAATGTGTCGAGATAAGTCCTTTATCAAAGCTCTTTTCAGCATTGTATGATTCACAAATTACGTAGTTAGAATGTGCATACCATGTGAAACGTGCAAAAGACCACAGGCTTCCAGTTGACTTGTCGAGAATTGTGATTATACGGCAATTTGAATTATTACATGGAGCATCGTTTATCATCAACTGATTCATCTCTTCAGTTTATTCTACACAAAACCTGCATGAAATGGCAGCTTCCTGGGGCTACAAATTGCACAACAGCGTGCAGCTGTGGACAATGGAACAATACAGTTCAAAATGTTGACAACTGTGATAATACAAGTAACGGAAGCAGTTCGGAAACAAGAACAGACATTGTGAAAGAATTGGCGGATTAAGTTAATCTAGTTACGTTTAGAAAACTTGAAGTGAAGGAGACAGCGCTATTGAAGTCAGTCAGGCCATTCCAGATCGATACAACTCTACGGTTGTGAAGTGTGACATGGGACGTTCACATTCACAAGATCCAGAGACCGATTGCTTGTAGCAGTATCCTTCGAGTGGACGCCCTTTATCCAAAAGAAATCATCAATGCATCATTAACATCTATGTTCCATGGGGCATGATGACAGCATTAAAGAATAAAGTTGGATGTTTGTTAGTGATGGAAATAGTACACAGAATTATGCCTTGGCCATAGGGAAATCTGCAGCACTCTACATCTACCAGTACCTTACAATGTGTATTAGAAGATATGCGTGCGTAAATGTGTTTTTGATAGAGACACTTGAATTTCTATCCATTTTCATAAGAGAGGACTTGCAAAACGGCTTTGCTTAATGATGAAAAATATGAACTTTTGAGTTCTAACTCGTACAAATCTTTATCAATGACGCCATACAGGTATGCAGGTACTAAATATGCACCAAACCAATATTTGCTTATCCAATGAAATCGAAGGAAAACTCAATGGGCATTCGTGAACTCGGCACCATGAACCTTCTAGCCTACTCGTGCCTTATGTTGGTTAGAAATTGATGCCTAAATTTCGTGCCTAGTTCAAGCGAAATATCGAGCCCCTACAGTTTACAGTGCAGATGGTAGCTGTAAAACTCACTGTTTATTGCTGGTAAGATCGCAAACGTGTCGATTTAACTTGCAGAAATCTGCAGCCATTTACATCTGCAGATAGGTGCAAGTTTTTTGAACCAGTTGTCTGAGAAATCTAGCTAGTCCAAATGTAGCTGATGCCTTGCAAGCACAATCAAATATGTCGTTTCCGCAAAGATCGCTTACATAATTTAGAGAGTGGTTGGTGTGCTTGTATGTGTCAAGAAAATTATTGCCAGTTGCTTAGCATTAGCGGTGTCAAACGACTTTGGAAGACTGTTTTTGCACTGTTAGAGTTTTTTGATCAAAAAGCGTCTGCTAATTGTACATTATCTGATCAAATTGTGCTTTTGGTGATCTGAATTATCCTGACATAGATGTGGTCCTTGCAATGCGTGGACCTTCACGATATGATTTTCTGATTAATGTCTGTACCAATAGCTTTCTTAGTGAAATGGCTGTTTCTCTCTACGCGTCAATGACCAATATTTCAATGTCCACCTCGTTATGTTGCATTAGCGAAATGATGAATCTTTTTTTGTTGAATTCGCATCAGTTATCGAGCCATTTCTGGTAGTGATCACAACGCTGTTTCGGTGTATATCTGTCCTCTTTTTCTTCTGATCGTGCTGATGATGGTATGCTTCCCTCTCTTCACAGTTCAAAACGCTTCGATTTTTCTAAAGCCGACTGGGATTAGATTCCGTCTCTCATTTAAGCACACTTCAATTAAAAGGACAGCTTCTTTGCCTCGACGACTCTGCAGATGCTGTGGTCCACCGCTGAGAGACATTTTCTTCAAGCAGCTACTGTTGCAGTTCCATTATTCAAAGACAGAAATCTTACTGCGATGTTCCTTCTGCAAAGGGTGAAAGTTCCGCGCGCTTTTAGAGCGAGGAAGCGAGCTTATCGTGTGTGCGGTATATCTACAACTCCTCAATCCGTGAGCAATTACGAAGAAGCGGATACGAAACTCATGTGAAGCAATTTCTAATTGACACCAGAACACCTGAACAATTAATTGGCATGTAGCTGCATGTCAGTGTGAACAGCGACTCATCCCAAAACTTTTCTCGAGATACACAAATTCCTCTCCACTTTCTGTGTATGCCTTCTAACAGTTCCTGTTTTGAACACCTGATGGTCTCTTTGTTGTATGTGACGACCGAAATTGCAGACACTTTCAGTGTTTTTTGCTCCGGTTTTTTGTAATTGATGAATCTACGTCTCCGTCTTGTGACTATGCAGCTTCCCATCAAATCTCAATATGTAATTGTCACTGAAAATATTGTTCGTTTTTCATATTAAAGAGTTTGAATCTCCACTTTCAACGGCCGGGGTATTGACGGTATTTTCAAAGACCAAATGTTAATTGAAGGTGTGGACTCATCGCATGTTCCTCAGGACGTTTTTGCTTACATTGTTTATGCAGCAAGGGTTTGTTCCTTCTGATTAGAAAGTTACCTGAGTCGGACTGTTCTAATTACGAGGGCCCATCAGCCCCACTTCATCGGTTTATAAGTTTATTAGAGGGAGTTGTTCTAAAGTTAAGTGTCTTATTCTTGATCGTGTCAGCTCACATTCCTCATTTAATAACTCACAACATTTTTTTGTTCAGTGGCGAAAGCATAATATCAAGCTGTAGGCATGCGCCAATCAGATTACGATTAGTTTAGGCCCCGACTGGGACTGGCGTGGCGTTTGAGATAATTATGGGAATACACATGCTCAAATTGTAGCTGTTTTTTAACGTTAAATCGATAAACTGTCAAGTTCAATAATCACATGCCATCGAATCGTTTTGATTTGTTTTAGGATGTATCCTCGAAAAATGGTAGCATTCCTTTAAAAATGGCTACAAAGCGGACCAGTCGCAATGTCTCACAAGGTCAATGCTCCATCAAGATAGGTCCCATTTATTTTTAGAAGATTATGATTCGCCATGGCTCAGCTTTTTGGTAGTTCCCGCTTTGCCAAAAGAGGCTAAAGAAGCAGGCGACAAAATTGATAAATCTTATCAATATTCTCCGTTTTTTTCACAACCTTTTCATTATACAAAGATATCACTAAACGACATTGTTCATCGACCCTGGTGATCAATTCTAGTTTTCCAAAAGGCAATTCAATTGAATAAAAAACTTTTGATGCGAATTAGCGACTCTTTCCGTGTCTCGAGATCGCTATCGACAATGTATTCAGAATTATCGAAGGCCCAGTTCTTGACCAAGTATTGTGATCGTTGGAAAAAGTAAACATGGCCAAAAGAGGCTTATTGGAATTCACTTAAACCAGTGAACCAATGCGTTGTCTCATATTATCGCGTCGGGATGAAAGGCGTCCCAATGTAGTATTCCTGGACTAATGACCTTTTGAGTAGGCTTGAAGTGGTTGTTTCCATTTTACTCAAGTGTGCGACACGCGTCACTACGATATGTAAGAGACTGATAACAGACGACAAAGTTTTCGGAAAATTTTCACGTGTATGTGTGATAAGTGTGGTATACACTCACTTGCATTTATTCACCTCACTGCTCGATCCTGGCTTTCCTTGACTATGAAGGGGTAAAGCACCACACGCACACCAACTAACCATCGCGATCCAAGCTCCGCATCAACTTCCTGAAAGACATCTGTGAAAAAAAAGACGTGTGAAAGACATCTGACACGAGAAAACAATAACGTTTATCAGATTTTTCCATTGCAGTCATCGCGTTAGCGCCCCAGCCCAACCCCATCTACAGGGAGAAGAGACACAGCTGCAATGTAGTACTCCCTAGACCGATGAAAATGATTGTAATTTCCAGCATAGATTTCCATCTCGCCTTATTGATTGCAAAACACTCCTTGATTTGTTGAAAATAGAGACTAGTGTCGGACTAAATGCAGTTAGAGCTTATACTTGACTGGAGACGTAGTTATTTCATAGATAAAATGTTATAATTCAACATCTCATCTGTTTCAAAGCCATGCGCCGCATGCTTAGCATGCTCGGGAGAATTCGCTACTGTTTTCTTTTACCTGGTCGATCAAGCACCTTCGTTCTTTTGACTTTTCTTGAGTGCATTTCATCATCTGTAATGATACAGGAAAACCGTGTTTTGACCCCGATTTATATTGACTTCTGTAAAGCTTTTGATAAAATTCCGCATAAACACCTCGTCTTGTCAATTTATGATCCTCTGGTATTTCTGGTAGTTTGCTGAGATGGCTAATATCATTTTGTGTTGTAGAAAACAATATGTTTTAATCAATGGCTCACATTCAGACCTAGTAAAGAGTATACTAATGGCGTATAGTGCCTCCAAGGCTAGTGTCTACTGGGTCCGCGATGGTGTTTTTGCTCTATGTAGGCAATATTGACTACTCATGGAAACGAGTCCCTCGCTGATTTTGAAATTTGCGATATTGTTCGGATTTACTTACTGGTGTCGTCAGGTACTTACACTATTCACTTGCAAGATGACTTGAAATTATTATCAAATTTGAAGTAAAAAGATGTGGCTGTTGTGCCATTCAACCCCCTGGGGGGACGAGTGTAATTGCAACAATATCTTCAACATTGGTAAAACAATTATCCTCGACGATTCGTACAGCATGAACAACGTCGCCATCCCAAAAATGACCAGAAACACGCGATGTGGACTCTTAGTATATCTCATCTCCGACAATCTAAGCCCACTAAATAGTGTTTCCGCGTTGCTAACAAAGCCAAGAAAATGGTTGGAACCATCAAAATGGCATTCAAAATTCTTGACTATCATTCTAAGTTAACTTTGTACAAGTCTTAATTGTTTACGTCTTCGCCAATTCGTACAGTATTCATCAATTGCTTTGTCACATCAAGGGTTGCTATAGAGCCCCTTTTGGGTTGTTGTCTTCCCAAGCTAAGTTAGCTTGGGTTTTGCTTTTGGTTTATCCCAAGTCCAAGCAAACCCAAGGAAGAATTTTGATGACCCAAGCCTAACCGTATACAAAATTCTACTACCATGGGAATTGCACTAACTTCCTAGATCCCCTTTCTCCTGGAGGACTTGGCCTCCACACAACCAAGCCTAACGATGAATACAAGAATTTCCAGCTGCCATAGGCCCATTAACCATTATCATAGGACTATTACCATGCATAAATTATATTATATAGGCCTACGCCTTAACCTGGCTGTCTAGTAAACCGGGTCCATGCACTGCCACTGTTTGTCCAGGCTTTGTCTAGCCCATTTTATTCTGTGTCTAATGAAGGTTATAGGTATATTGTGTTTGCTAGTCAGGCTTATGTTCTGTTATCACCCCCTTTAAGCCAAGCGAAATAGATTTCTTATCTTAGTCCATACAGTCGGCCCAGCGAATCTAATTACAGTAAGCTATAGGGATAAATCGCAGGATGTAGCAAAAGGCGACCGTCATGATGTTGCATTTTCTAAGTATAGCCTTACCTTCCCCCGATAGCAAGTCTAAAACCTACATTGTAGGTGACGAACTCTCGACTGATTAATTGATTTCTCGATAAGCTCATGAATACATGCATTGGGTTGGGGCATATTTAGCATAGCCATTGTCTACGATAAAAGCCGAAGCTTGTTTGTACCAGCACAGTGTATATGCCAGTTCCGTTTTTATGCTGTGTGAGGCCCCCTCACCATAAAATGCTGACTACATTTCTTCAGTTACAGATGCTCTCACGTGCGGTTACTATAGCTGGATACTAAACTCTGCGTTATAATTGACATCAGAATATGTTGTTATATGCTCATCAGGTTGCATACTCGGTAGCTGACTGAGTTGAAAGGACACTACTACAAAATTTAGATGCCTCTGATGCATAAATACATAAGATATGAATCTATTTGTAGAAGTCCTTGCTAGTTACAGGCTAGTCATAAACTCGCCGCCTCGTGAACGTTCATAATACTTGTTTCGAACCGATTTGCCTCGCGTCAAATCATTGCTTAATTTGATGATAATTTTTGCAGTACGTATTTTGGAATTATTGGATTTACCGTAGCCTGCAAGTAAAGTCCATTTATCAGGGTTTCTAGATGAAGTTCATTACATATTTCATGCTCTATTGTACATTCCCCTTTTCTGAAATACCGTCCTCAACAGATTCCATCAGCAATCATACCGCAGAAACTGCTTTGAAACTCCTAGACTCTTCGATATTCATTCAGTAATGTCTTAGTGGCACCGACTTCTTTCGTCAATAACATCTACCGAAATATCTTTCTTCAGAAACTGTTCGATTTTCTATATTCATGGCACTTTCAATAACACAAACCTCACACGATCATCGAGAGAATGAAATCCCCAAGAAGACCACTATCATCATCAAGAGTAGTGAGTTTGCTTCACTAATTGTACTGCTATTTTGTTGACGTTCTTTATAGAATAATATTGCTTTAATTCTTTTAGAGCTTTTCTCATCTTGTTTCAGTTCATATGTGAATGCTCAACAAAAATTCACATTTGCCTCCCATCGCGCAATACAATGGTTTTTCAGAACGACAGATATCTGTTTTTCTCAACCAATGTACCCCATCGCACTGGTGAAGTAAGAAAAGAGCACATAAACTCGCTTGTCCCATGGTTATGTCTGATGACGTTGTGAGTATTCTTTCCGACGACTAGAGCTAAATGTCTTTGTTGAGAAAACTGCACAAAACAGTTTGGCTGTCACTTTACAACCTCAATATGTTAGGAGCATGATTATACAAGGATCAGTAATAACATATAAAACAGGGAAACATTGGCAGCATCGCGCGAGGCCCCTCCCACCGGGGGGGGTCAAGGGGTCGGTCAGTCCTGGTATATGCACATGCAGGTAGATAGCCTAAATATTTTGGGCATGTCTAGCAATTGGCCTCTTATTAGTTCTCTTTGATTGCATAACTGTATTTAGATAACTGATAAATCGATACTGATGCCTACTTAGGTAGGCCTACGTGTAGGTTCAAACAATATGCAGTTTAACTATTAGGCCTGGGCCACAGTTTACTAAGATCTGGTCTGCTGCACGACATGCAAGCTTGCGCGTCCTGGTAGTTATTTTACATGCCTCCTTATTCAGTTATGTAGACCACTACATTATACTCACTGTAGTACATGATAAGCATATCCTACATGCTAGATATTGCCACAAAACAAAAACTCTCAATTATGTGCTAAAATGTTTTCTTTTCATGATTAATTCTTTTCACATTAATTTTCTGATGCACTCAGGCATTTTGAATAAAGAATGAGAAACAGGTTCTTCCTTCGCTATTAGAAGAATCAGTTAATAACCAACGTCTCGTCCGCACTGACTTAGCAATTTAGTCATTGCAATTTTATATCATTTTTATTACATATCTGTGTGATTTCTGCTTCAAATCTTAATCAGATGATCCTGTTCTCACCACTTGAATTTCTGATTCTATCTGGTTTTAAAGAATTCCATTAGAACTATCATAGAGACATGCAGGCTAAGTATGATGAGAGTCACTTGTAGGATTAGGCAAACTGATATAAAATGAGGCCTATGTAAGTCTGTTTCAAATTCCTATGCGGTGTTAGAATCTTCCCCACTATTCTACACAATTTGCTTTGAATTCTACAAAATATGAAAATTTATCATGAAGGATAAAGACCCCACCTCAAGATTTTGACGTTTTTAATTGACTATCACGAGAAAATCTAGAACGCAGAGCAGATTATCACATCTCGTCAGTGCTTTAATAAGTGCTCCAGTGTAGCCCATCAAAATCTTCGATTCACCGGTTGTCGTTCCCGGTTGCTATCGACCGATAGAAGTCGCAGGACGCCAAAGACAGGTCCAAAGTGTACATTTTCACTTTGACTTGTAACTTCTATCGTGTATAGAATTTAACGCTTCTAAGACCTCAAATACTTAAATCTCATCCAAGCAGGACATTCATGTAGAGAAGTGTATTCTGGTAATATCTTCACGCAGCAGACCATGACATCTCATGAATACCGTGTCCTTGACGACGAGCTTCTGAAGGGTGTCTGGCGTTACCATCCGGAATAACTGCACAGCTTTCCATTGTCTCTCAATATTGTCGATGAATTCTGAGAATTTGAACACGCTTTGTCTGATGTATTGGATAAAAGTCTAGAAGTCAGTCATTGTAGATTTTGGGTCGTCTGAGTACACGTTGATACTTTCCCAGTTCATTTTCACTTGTAGTCGAATGCAATGATTATTGTATTACGGAAGATCTCATACCTCGTGCTTTTTATTACTGAGATAAGATGTCACAATGAATGTTCTCAAATACAGCAGACAGGTCCAGTGAATTCATTGCCTTTTTGACTCTCAATCGTAAATGTCGAGATAATGTCCTTTATCAAAGCTCTTTCAGCATTGTGATTCACAAATACGGTAGAATGTGCATACCATGAGAACTGCAAAGACACACAGCTTTAGTTACTTACGAGAATTGTGATTATACTGCAATTGCAATTATTACATGGAGCATCGTTTATCATCAACTGATTCATTCAAGTTTATTCTACACAAAATGCAGAAATGTCATTCCTGGCTACAAATGCACACAGCGTGTGGCCTGAACAATACAGTTCAAAATGTTGACAACTGTGATAATACAAGTAACGGAAGCAGTTCGGAAACAAGAACAGCATTGTGAAAGATTGGCGGATTAAGTTAATTAGTTACGTTTAAAAACTTGAAGTGAAGGAGACAGCGCTATTGAGTCAGTCAGGCCATTCCAGATCGATACAACTCTACGGTTGTGAAGTTGACATGGGACGTTCACATTCACAAGATCAGAGACCGATTGCTTGTAGCAGTATCTTCGAGTGGACGCCTTTATCCAAAAGAAATCATCAATGCATCATTAACATCTATGTTCCGATGGGGGCATGATGACAGCATTAAAGAATAAAGTGGATGTTGTAGTGATGGAAATAGACACAGATTTATGCCTTGCCATAGGAAATCTGCAGCACTCTACATCTACCAGTACCTTAGAATGTGTATTAGAAGGTATGTTGCGTAAATGTGTTTTTGATAGAGACACTTGAATTTCTATCCATTTTCAAAAGAGAGCACTTGCAAAACGGCTTTGCTTAATGATGAAAAATATAACTTTTGAGTTCTAACTCGTACAAATCTTTATCAATGACGCCATACAGGTACCTCATCAACAAGGCAAGATGAGAAAGTGCTTCGAGGCGCCACTAGGCACTAAATAGGCACCAAACCATATATT
This sequence comes from Prostheceraeus crozeri, assembly GCA_907163375.1. Classification (NCBI taxonomy): domain Eukaryota; kingdom Metazoa; phylum Platyhelminthes; order Polycladida; family Euryleptidae; genus Prostheceraeus; species Prostheceraeus crozeri. Next base: position 194,536 of record CAJQUW010002753.1, on the reverse strand, counting down.
TGCTTATCCAATGAAATCGAAGGAAAACTCAATAGGCATGAACTCGGCACCATGAACCTTGTTCCAACTCGTGCCTTATGTTGGTTAGAATTGATGCCTAAATTTCGTGCCTAGTTCAAGCGAAATATCGTGCCCTACAGTTTACAGTGCAGATGGTAGCTGTAAAACTCAACTGTTTATTGCTGGTAGAGATCGCAAACGTGTGATTTAACTTGCAGAAATCTGCAGCCATTTACATCTGCAGATAGGTGCAAGTTTTTTGAACCAGTGTCTGAGAAATCTAGCTAGTCCAAATGTAACTGATGCCTTGCAAGCACAATCAGAATATGTCGTTTTCCGCAAAGATCGCTTACATAATTTTAGTGGTGGTGTGCTTGTATTTGTCAAGAAAAAATTATTGCCAGTTGCTTATGCATTAGCGGTGTCAAACGACTTTGAAGACTGTTTTTGCACTGTTAGAGTTTTTGATCAAAAGCGTCTGCTAATTGTACATTATCTGATCAAATGTGCTTTTTGGTGATCTGAATTATCCTGACATAGATTGGTCTGCAATGCGTGGACCTTCACGATATGATTTTCTGATTAATGTCTGTACCAATAGCTTTCTTAGTGAAATGGCTGTTTCTCCTACGCGTAATGACAATATTCCTGATGTTGCATTAGTCAATGATGAATCTTTTTTGTTGAATTCGTATCAGTTATCGAGCCATTTCCTGGTAGTGATCACAACGCTGTTCGGTGTATATCTGTCTTCTTTTTCTTCTGATCGTGCTGATGATGGTATGCTTCCCTCTCTTCACAGTTCAAAACGCTTCGATTTTTCTAAAGCCGACTGGGATAGATTCCGTCTCCATTTAAGCACTTCAATTAAAGACAGCTTCTTTGCCTCGACTGACTCTGAGATGCTGTGGTCCACCCTGAGAGACATTATTCTTCAAGCAGCTACTGATGCAGTTCCATTATTCAAAGACAGAAATTACTGCGATGTTCCCTTCAAGGGTGAAGTTCCGCGCGCTTTTAGAGCGAGGAAGCGAGCTTATCGTGTGTGCGGTATATCTACATCCTCAATCCGTGAGCAATTACGAAGGAAGCGGATACGAAACTCAGTGAAGCAATTTTCTAATGACACCAGAACACCTGAACAATTAATTGCATGTAGCTGCATGCAGTTGAAAGCGACATCCCAAAACTTTCTCGAGATACACAAATTCCTCACTTTCTTGTATGCCTTCTACAGTTCCTGTTTTGAAACCTGATGGTCACTTTGTTGTATGTGACACCGAAATTGCAGACACTTTCAGTGTTTTTTGCTCCGGTTTTTGTAATGATGAATCTACGTCTCCGTCTTGTGACTATGCAGCTTCCCATCAAATCTCAAATGTAATTGTCACTGAAAATATTGTTCGTTTTCATTTAAAGAGTTTGAATCCACTTTCAACGCCGGGTATTGACGGTATTTCAAAGAAAATGTTAATTGAAGGTGGACTCATGCATGTTCTCAGGCGTTTGCTTACATTGTTTATGCAGCAAGGGTTTGTTCCTTCTGATTAGAAAGTTACCTGAGTCGGACTGTTCTAATTACAGGCCCATCAGCCCCACTTCATCGGTTTATAAGTTATTAGAGGGAGTTGTTAAGTTAAGTGTCTTATTCTTGATCGTGTCAGCTCACATTCCTCATTTAATAACTCACAACATTTTTTTTCAGTGGCGAAGCCTAATATCAAGCTGTAGGCATGCGCCAATCAGATTACGATTAGTTAGGCACTGGCGTTTGAGATAATTATATACCATGCTGATTGAGCTGTTTTTAACGTTAAATGAAAAACTGTCAATTCAATAATCACATGCCATCGAATCGTTTTGATTTGTTTAGGATGTTCCTCGAAAAATGGTAGATTCCTTTAAAAATGGCTAAAGCGGAGTCGCAATGTCTCACAAGGTCAATGCTCTCAAGAAAGGTCCCTTTATTTTTAGAAGATTATGATTCGCCATGGCTTCTTTTTGGTAGTTCCCGCTTTGCCAAAGAGGCTAAAGAGCAGGCAGACAAAATCGATAAATCTTATCAATATTTCCGTTTTTTCACAACCTTTTCATTATACAAAGAATCACTAACGACATTGTTCATCGACCTGGTGATCAATTCTAGTTTTTCCAAAAGCAATTCAATTGAATAAAACTTTTGATGCGAATTAGCGATTTTCCGTGTCTCGAGATCGCTATCGACAATGTATTCAAATTATCGAAGCCAGTTCTTGACCAAGTATTGTGATCGTTGGAAAAAGTAAACATGGCCAAAAGAGGCTTATTGGATTCACTTAAACCAGTGAACCAATGCGTTGTCTCATATCGCGTCGGATGAAAGCGTCCAATGTAGTATTCCTGGACTAATGACCTTTTGAGTAGGCTTTGAAGTGTTGTTTCCATTTTACTCAAGTGTGCGACACGCGTCACTACGATAAGTAAGAGACTGATAACAGACGACAAAGTTTGAAAATTTTCACGTGAATGTGTGATAAGTGTGACACGTCACTTGCATTATTCACACTGCTCGATCTGGCTTTCCTTGACTATGAAGGGGGAAAGCACCACACGCACACCAACTAGACCATGCGATCCAAGCTCCGCATCAACATCTGAAAGACATCTGTGAAAAAGACGTGTGAAAGACATCTGACACGAGAAAACAATAACGTTTATCAGATTCCATTGCAGTCATCGCGTAGCGCCCAGCCGAACCCATTACAGGGAGAAGAGACACAGCTGCATGTAGAGCTCCCTGCAGACCTGATGAAAATGATTGTATTTCCAGCATAGATTTCCAGTCGCCTTATTGATTGCAAAACACTCCTTGATTTGTTGAAATAGAGACTAGTGTCGGACTAAATCAGTTAGAGCTTATACTGACTGAGACGTAGTTATTTCATAGATAAATGTTATAATTCAACATCTCATCTGTTTCAAAGCCATGCGCCGCATGCTTAGCATGCTCGGAGAATTCGCTACTGTTTTCTTTTTACCTGGTCGATCAAGCACCTTCGTTCTTTTGACTTTTCTTGAGTGCATTTCATCATCTGTAAGATACAGGAAACTGTTTTGACCCGATTTATATTGACTTCTGTAAAGCTTTTGATAAAATTCCGCATAAACACCTCGTTGTCAAATTAAGATCCTCTGGTATTTCTGGTAGTTTGCTGAGATGGCTAATATCATTTTTGTGTTGTAGAAAACAATATGTTTAATCAATGGCTCACATTCAGACCTAGTAAGAGTATCTAATGGTGTGCCCCAAGGCAGTGTACTGGGTCCTATGGTGTTTTTGCTCTATGTAGGCAATATTGACTACTCATGGAACGAGTCCTCGCTGATTTTGAAATTTGCGGATAATGTTCGGATTTACTTACTGGTGTCGTCAGGTACTTACACTATTCACTTGCAAGATGACTTGAAATTATTATCAAATTGAAGTAAAAAGTGGCTGTTGTGCATCAACCCTGACGAGTGTAAATGCAACAATATCATCAACATTGGTAACAATTATCCTCGACATTCGTACAGCATGAACAACGTCGCCATCCCAAAAATGACAGAAACTGTGGACCTTAGTATTCTCATCTCCGACAATCTAAGCCCCACTAAATAGTGTTTCCGCGTTGCTAACAAAGCCAATAAAATGGTTGGAACCATCAAAATGGCATTCAAAATTCTTGACTATCATTCTAAGTTAACTTTGTACAAGTCTTATGTTCGGCCAATCGTACAGTATTCATCAATTGCTTTGTCACATCAAGGTTGCTATAGAGCTTGGGTTGTGTCTTCCCAAGCTAAGTAGCTTGGGTTTTGCTTTGGTTTATCCCAAGCCCAAGCAACCCAAGGAAGAATTTTGATGACCCAAGCCTAACCGTATACAAAATTCTACTACCATGGAATTGCATCCTAGATCCCCTGGAGGACTTGGCCTCCACACCCAAGCCTAACATGAAGCAAAATTCCAGCTGCCATAGGCCCATACCATTATCATAGGACTATACCATGCATAAATTATATTATATAGGCCTACGCCTTAACCTGGCTGTCTAGTAACCGGGTCATGCACTGCCACTGTGTCCAGGCTTGTCTAGCCCATTTATTCTGTGTCTAATGAAGGTTATAGGTATATTGTGTTTGCTAGTCAGGCTTATGTTCTGTATCACCCCTTTAAGCCAAGCGAAATAGATTCTTAGTCCATACAGTCGGGCCCAGCGAATCTAATTAAGCTATAGGGATAAATCGCAGGATGTAGCAAAAGGCGACCGTCATGATGTTGCATTTTCTAAGTATAGCTTACCTTCCCCGATAGCAAGTCTAAGCCTACATTGTAGGTGACGACTGACTTATTAATTGATTCTCGATAAGCTCATGAATAATGCATTGGGTTGGGGCATATTTAGCATAGCCATTGTCTACGATAAAGCCGAAGCTTGTACCAGCACAGTGTATGTGCCAGTTCCGGTTTTATGCTGTGTGAGGCCCCTCACCATAAAATGCTGACTACATTTTTCAGTTACAGATGCTTCACGTGCGGTTACTATAGCTGGATACTAAACTCTGCGTTATAATTGACATCAGAATATGTTGTTATGCTCTCAGTTGCATACTCGGGTAGTGCTGAGTTGAAAGGACTACTACAAATAGATGCCTCTATGCATAAATACATAGATATGAATCTATTTGTAGAAGTCCTTGCTAGTTACAGGCTAGTCATAACTCGTCACTGTGAACTTCATATACCATGCTTCGAACAGATTGCCTCGGTCAAATCATGCTTAATTTGATGATAATTTTTGCAGTACTATTTTGGAATTATTGGATTTACCGTAGCCTGCAGTAAAGTCATTTATCAGGGTTTCTAGATGAAGTTCATTACATATTTCATGCTCTATTGACATTCCCCTTTTCTGAAATACCGTCTCAACATATCTTCAGCAATCATACCGCAGAAACTGCTTTGAAACTCCTAGACTCTCGATATTCATTCAGTAATGTCTTAGTGGCACCGACTTCTTTCGTCAATACATCTACCGAAATATCTTTCTTCAGAAACTGTTCGATTTATTCATGGCATTCAATAACACAAACCACACGATCATCGAGAGAATGAAATCCCAAGAAGACACTTCATCATAGAGTGAGTTTGCTTCACTAATTGTACTGCTATTTTGTTTCTTTATAGAATATTGCTTTAATTCTTTTAGAGCTTTTCTCATCTTGTTCAGTTCATATGTGAATGGCTCAACAAAATTCACATTTGCCTCCCATCGCGCAATACAATGGTTTTTCAGAACGACAGATATGTTTTCAACCAATGTACCCCATCGCACTGGTGAAGAAGAAAAGAGCACATAAACTCGCTTGTCCCATGGTTTTCTGATGACGATGTGAGTATTCTTTCCGACGACTAGATAAATGTCTTTGTTGAGAAAACTGCACAAAACAGTTTGGCTGACTTTACAACCTCAATATGTTAGGAGCATGATTTACAAGGATCAGTAATAACATATAAACAGAAACATGGCAGCATCGCGCGAGGCCCCTCCCACCGGGGGGGGGGGGTCAAGGGGTCGGTCGGTCCTGGTATATGCACATGCAGGTAGATAGCCTAAATATTTTGGGCATGTCTAGCAATTGGCCTCTTATTAGTTCTCTTTGATTGCATAACTGTATTTAGATAACTGATAAATCGATACTGATGCCTACTTAGGTAGGCCTACGTGTAGGCTCAAACAATATGCAGTTTAACTATTAGGCCTGGGCCACAGTTTACTAAGATCTGGTCTGCTGCACGACATGCAAGCTTGCGCGTCCTGGTAGTTATTTTACATGCCTCCTTATTCAGTTATGTAGACCACTACATTATACTCACTGTAGTACATGATAAGCATATCCTACATGCTAGATATTGCCACAAAACAAAAACTCTCAATTATGTGCTAAAATGTTTTCTTTTCATGATTAATTCTTTTCACATTAATTTTCTGATGCACTCAGGCATTTTGAATATAGAATGAGAAACAGGTTCTTCCTTCGCTATTAGAAGAATCAGTTAATAACCAACGTCTCGTCCGCACTGACTTAGCAATTTAGTCATTGCAATTTTATATCATTTTTATTACATATCTGTGTGATTTCTGCTTCAAATCTTAATCAGATGATCCTGTTCTCACCACTTGAATTTCTATTCTATCTGGTTTTAAAGAATTCCATTAGAACTATCATAGAGACATGCAGGCTAAGTATGATGAGAGTCACTTGTAGGATTAGGCAAACTGATATAAAATGAGGCCTATGTAAGTCTGTTTCAAATTCCTATGCGGTGTTAGAATCTTCCCACTATTCTACACAATTTGCTTTGAATTCTACAAAATATGAAAATTTATCATGAAGGATAAAGACCCCACCTTCAAGATTTTGACGTTTTAATTGACTATCACGAGAAAATCTAGAACGCAGAGCAGATTATCACATCTCGTCAGTGCTTTAATAAGTGCTCCAGTGTAGCCCATCAAAATCTTCGATTCACCGGTTGTCGTTCCCGGTTGCTATCGACCGATAGAAGTCGCAGGACGCCAAAGACAGGTCCAAAGTGTACATTTTCACTTTGACTTGTAACTTCTATCGTGTATAGAATTTAACGCTTCTAAGACCTCAAATACTTAAATCTCATCCAAGCAGGACATTCATGTAGAGAAGAGAATTCTGGTAATATCTTCACGCAGCAGACCATGACATCTCATGAATACCGTGTCCTTGACGACGAGCTTCTGAAGGGTGTCTGGCGTTACCATCCGGAATAACTGCACAGCTTTCCATTGTCTCTCAATATTGTCGATGAATTCTGAGAATTTGAACACGCTTTGTCTGATGTATTGGATAAAAGTCTAGAAGTCAGTCATTGTAGATTTTGGGTCGTCTGAGTACACGTTGATACTTTCCCAGTTCATTTTCACTTGTAGTCGAATGCAATGATTATTGTATTACGGAAGATCTCATACCTCGTGCTTTTTATTACTGAGATAAGATGTCACAATGAATGTTCTCAAATGCAGCAGACAGGTCCAGTGAATTCATTGCCTTTTTGACTCTCAATCGTAAATGTCGAGATAATGTCCTTTATCAAAGCTCTTTCAGCATTGTGATTCACAAATACGGTAGAATGTGCATACCATGAGAACTGCAAAGACACACAGCTTTAGTTACTTACGAGAATTGTGATTATACTGCAATTGCAATTATTACATGGAGCATCGTTTATCATCTACTGATTCATTCAAGTTTATTCTACACAAAATGCAGAAAAGGCATTCCTGGTTACAAATGCACACAGCGTGTGACCTGAACAATACAGTTCAAAATGTTGACAACTGTGATAATACAAGTAACGGAAGCAGTTCGGAAACAAGAACAGCATTGTGAAAGATTGGCGGATTAAGTTAATTAGTTACGTTTAAAAACTTGAAGTGAAGGAGACAGCGCTATTGAGTCAGTCAGGGCATTCCAGATTGATACAACTCTACGGTTGTGAAGTTGACATGGGACGTTCACATTCACAAGATCAGAGACCGATTGCTTGTAGCAGTATCTTCGAGTGGACGCCTTTATCCAAAAGAAATCATCAATGCATCATTAACATCTATGTTCCGATGGGGGCATGATGACAGCATTAAAGAATAAAGTGGATGTTGTAGTGATGGAAATAGACACAGATTTATGCCTTGCCATAGGGAAATCTGCAGCACTCTACATCTACCAGTACCTTAGAATGTGTATTAGAAGGTATGTGTGCGTAAATGTGTTTTTGATAGAGACACTTGAATTTCTATCCATTTTCAAAAGAGAGCACTTGCAAAACGGCTTTGCTTAATGATGAAAAATATGAACTTTTGAGTTCTAACTCGTACAAATCTTTATCAATGACGCCATACAGGTATGCAGGTACTAAATATGCACCAAACCAGATATTTGCTTATCCAATGAAATCGAAGGAAAACTCAATGGGCGTGAACTCGGCACCATGAACCTCTAGCCTACTCGTGCCTTATGTTGGTTAGAATTGATGCCTAAATTTCGTGCCTAGTTCAAGCGAAATATCGTGCCCTACAGTTTACAGTGCAGATGGTAGCTGTAAAACTCAACTGTTTATTGCTGGTAGAGATCGCAAACGTGTGATTTAACTTGCAGAAATCTGCAGCCATTTACATCTGCAGATAGGTGCAAGTTTTTTGAACCAGTGTCTGAGAAATCTAGCTAGTCCAAATGTAGCTGATGCCTTGCAAGCACAATCAGAATATGTCGTTTTCCGCAAAGATCGCTTACATAATTTTAGTGGTGGTGTGCTTGTATTTGTCAAGAAAAAATTATTGCCAGTTGCTTATGCATTAGCGGTGTCAAACGACTTTGAAGACTGTTTTTGCACTGTTAGAGTTTTTGATCAAAAGCGTCTGCTAATTGTACATTATCTGATCAAATTGTGCTTTTTGGTGATCTGAATTATCCTGACATAGATTGGTCTGCAATGCGTGGACCTTCACGATATGATTTTCTGATTAATGTCTGTACCAATAGCTTTCTTAGTGAAATGGCTGTTTCTCCTACGCGTAATGACAATATTCCTGATGTTGCATTAGTCAATGATGAATCTTTTTTGTTGAATTCGTATCAGTTATCGAGCCATTTCCTGGTAGTGATCACAACGCTGTTCGGTGTATATCTGTCTTCTTTTTCTTCTGATCGTGCTGATGATGGTATGCTTCCCTCTCTTCACAGTTCAAAACGCTTCGATTTTTCTAAAGCCGACTGGGATAGATTCCGTCTCCATTTAAGCACTTCAATTAAAGACAGCTTCTTTGCCTCGACTGACTCTGAGATGCTGTGGTCCACCCTGAGAGACATTATTCTTCAAGCAGCTACTGATGCAGTTCCATTATTCAAAGACAGAAATTACTGCGATGTTCCCTTCAAGGGTGAAGTTCCGCGCGCTTTTAGAGCGAGGAAGCGAGCTTATCGTGTGTGCGGTATATCTACATCCTCAATCCGTGAGCAATTACGAAGGAAGCGGATACGAAACTCAGTGAAGCAATTTCTAATGACACCAGAACACCTGAACAATTAATTGCATGTAGCTGCATGCAGTTGAAAGCGACATCCCAAAACTTTCTCGAGATACACAAATTCCTCACTTTCTTGTATGCCTTCTACAGTTCCTGTTTTGAAACCTGATGGTCACTTTGTTGTATGTGACACCGAAATTGCAGACACTTTCAGTGTTTTTTGCTCCGGTTTTTGTAATGATGAATCTACGTCTCCGTCTTGTGACTATGCAGCTTCCCATCAAATCTCAAATGTAATTGTCACTGAAAACATTGTTCGTTTTCATTTAAAGAGTTTGAATCCATTTTCAACGCCGGGTATTGACGGTATTTCAAAGAAAATGTTAATTGAAGGTGGACTCATGCATGTTCTCAGGCGTTTGCTTACATTGTTTATGCAGCAAGGGTTTGTTCCTTCTGATTAGAAAGTTACCTGAGTCGGACTGTTCTAATTACAGGCCCATCAGCCCCACTTCATCAGTTTATAAGTTATTAGAGGGAGTTGTTAAGTGTCTTATTCTTGATCGTGTCAGCTCACATTCCTCATTTAATAACTCACAACATTTTCTTTCAGTGGCGAAGCCTAATATCAAGCTGTAGGCATGCGCCAATCAGATTACGATTAGTTAGGCACTGGCGTTTGAGATAATTATATACCATGCTGATTGAGCTGTTTTTAACGTTAAATGAAAAACTGTCAATTCAATAATCACATGCCATCGAATCGTTTTGATTTGTTTAGGATGTTCCTCGAAAAATGGTAGATTCCTTTAAAAATGGCTAAAGCGGAGTCGCAATGTCTCACAAGGTCAATGCTCTCAAGATAGGTCCCTTTATTTTTAGAAGATTATGATTCGCCATGGCTACTTTTTGGTAGTTCCCGCTTTGCCAAAGAGGCTAAAGAGCAGGCAGACAAAATTGATAAATCTTATCAATATTTCCGTTTTTTCACAACCTTTTCATTATACAAAGAATCACTAACGACATTGTTCATCGACCTGGTGATCAATTCTAGTTTTTCCAAAAGCAATTCAATTGAATAAAACTTTTGATGCGAATTAGCGATTTTCCGTGTCTCGAGATCGCTATCGACAATGTATTCAAATTATCGAAGCCAGTTCTTGACCAAGTATTGTGATCGTTGGAAAAAGTAAACATGGCCAAAAGAGGCTTATTGGATTCACTTAAACCAGTGAACCAATGCGTTGTCTCATATCGCGTCGGATGAAAGCGTCCAATGTAGTATTCCTGGACTAATGACCTTTTGAGTAGGCTTTGAAGTGTTGTTTCCATTTTACTCAAGTGTGCGACACGCGTCACTACGATAAGTAAGAGACTGATAACAGACGACAAAGTTTGAAAATTTTCACGTGAATGTGTGATAAGTGTGACACGTCACTTGCATTATTCACACTGCTCGATCTGGCTTTCCTTGACTATGAAGGGGGAAAGCACCACACGCACACCAACTAGACCATGCGATCCAAGCTCCGCATCAACATCTGAAAGACATCTGTGAAAAAGACGTGTGAAAGACATCTGACACGAGAAAACAATAACGTTTATCAGATTCCATTGCAGTCATCGCGTAGCGCCCAGCCCAACCCATTACAGGGAGAAGAGACACAGCTGCATGTAGAGCTCCCTGCAGACCTGATGAAAATGATTGTATTTCCAGCATAGATTTCCAGTCGCCTTATTGATTGCAAAACACTCCTTGATTTGTTGAAATAGAGACTAGTGTCGGACTAAATCAGTTAGAGCTTATACTGACTGAGACGTAGTTATTTCATAGATAAATGTTATAATTCAACATCTCATCTGTTTCAAAGCCATGCGCCGCATGCTTAGCATGCTCGGAGAATTCGCCACTGTTTTCTTTTTACCTGGTCGATCAAGCACCTTCGTTCTTGTGACTTTTCTTGAGTGCATTTCATCATCTGTAAGATAGAGGAAACTGTTTTGACCCGATTTATATTGATTTCTGTAAAGCTTTTGATAAAATTCCGCATAAACACCTCGTTGTCAAATTAAGATCCTCTGGTATTTCTGGTAGTTTGCTGAGATGGCTAATATCATTTTTGTGTTGTAGAAAACAATATGTTTAATCAATGGCTCACATTCAGACCTAGTAAGAGTATCTAATGGTGTGCCCCAAGGCAGTGTACTGGGTCCTATGCTGTTTTTGCTCTATGTAGGCGATATTGACTACTCATGGAACGGGTCCTCGCTGATTTTGAAATTTGCGGATAATGTTCGGATTTACTTACTGGTGTCGTCAGGTACTTACACTATTCACTTGCAAGATGACTTGAAATTTTTATCAAATTGAAGTAAAAAGTGTCTGTTGTGCATCAACCCAGACGAGTGTAAATGCATTAGTTTTGGTGACAATAATCCTCGACAATCGTACAACATGAACAAAGTCGCCATCCCAAAAATGACAGAAACTGTGGACCTTAGTATTCTCATCTCCGACAATCTAAGCCCCACTAAATAGTGTTTCCGCGTTGCTAACAAAGCCAATAAAATGGTTGGAACCATCAAAATGGCATTCAAAATTCTTGACTATCATTCTAAGTTAACTTTGTACAAGTCTTATGTTCGGCCAATCGTACAGTATTCATCAATTGCTTTGTCACATCAAGGTTGCTATAGAGCTTGGGTTGTGTCTTCCCAAGCTAAGTAGCTTGGGTTTTGCTTTGGTTTATCCCAAGTCCAAGCAACCCAAGGAAGAATTTTGATGACCCAAGCCTAACCGTATACAAAATTCTACTACCATGGAATTGCATCCTAGATCCCCTGGAGGACTTGGCCTCCACACCCAAGCCTAACATGAAGCAAAATTCCAGCTGCCATAGGCCCATACCAGTATTATAGGACTATACCATTCATAAATTATACTATATAGGCCTACGCCTTAACCTGGCTGTCTAGTAACCGGGTCATGCACTGCCACTGTCTCTAGGCTTGTCTAGCCCATTTATTCTGTGTCTAATGAAGGTTATAGGTATATTGTGTTTGCTAGTCAGGCTTATGTTCTGTATCACCCCTTTAAGCCAAGCGAAATAGATTCTTGTCCATACAGTCGGCCCTAGGGAATCTAATTAGGCTATAGGATAAATCGCAGGATGTAGCAAAAGGCGACCGTCATGATGCTGCATTTTCTAAGTATAGCTTACCTTCCCCGATAGCAAGTCTAAGCCTACATTGTAGGTGACGACTGACTTATTAATTGATTCTCGATAAGCTCATGAATAATGCATTGGGTTGGGGCATATTTAGCATAGCCATTGTCTACGATAAAGCCGAAGCTTGTACCAGCACAGTGTATATGCCAGTTCCGGTTTTATGCTGTGTGAGGCCCCCTCACCATAAAATGCTGACTACATTTTTCAGTTACAGATGCTTCACGTGCGGTTACTATAGCTGGATACTAAACTCTGCGTTATAATTGACATCAGAATATGTTGTTATGCTCTCAGTTGCATACTCGGGTAGTGCTGAGTTGAAAGGACTACTACAAATAGATGCCTCTATGCATAAATACATAGATATGAATCTATTTGTAGAAGTCCTTGCTAGTTACAGGCTAGTCATAACTCGCCGCTGTGAACTTCATATACCATGTTTCGAACAGATTGCCTCGGTCAAATCATGCTTAATTTGATGATAATTTTTGCAGTACTATTTTGGAATTATTGGATTTACCGTAGCCTGCAGTAAAGTCATTTATCAGGGTTTCTAGATGAAGTTCATTACATATTTCATGCTCTATTGACATTCCCCTTTTCTGAAATACCGTCTCAACATATCTTCAGCAATCATACCGCAGAAACTGCTTTGAAACTCCTAGACTCTCGATATTCATTCAGTAATGTCTTAGTGGCACCGACTTCTTTCGTCAATACATCTACCGAAATATCTTTCTTCAGAAACTGTTCGATTTATTCATGGCATTCAATAACACAAACCACACGATCATCGAGAGAATGAAATCCCAAGAAGACACTTCATCATAGAGTGAGTTTGCTTCACTAATTGTACTGCTATTTTGTTTCTTTATAGAATATTGCTTTAATTCTTTTAGAGCTTTTCTCATCTTGTTCAGTTCATATGTGAATGGCTCAACAAAATTCACATTTGCCTCCCATCACGCAATACAATGGTTTTTCAGAACGACAGATATGTTTTCAACCAATGTACCCCATCGCACTGGTGAAGAAGAAAAGAGCACATAAACTCGCTTGTCCCATGGTTTTCTGATGACGATGTGAGTATTCTTTCCGACGACTAGATAAATGTCTTTGTTGAGAAAACTGCACAAAACAGTTTGGCTGACTTTACAACCTCAATATGTTAGGAGCATGATTTACAAGGATCAGTAATAACATATAAACAGAAACATGGCAGCATCGCGCGAGGCCCCTCCCACCGGGGGGGGGGGGGGGTCAAGGGGTCGGTCGGTCCTGGTATATGCACATGCAGGTAGATAGCCTAAATATTTTGGGCATGTCTAGCAATTGGCCTCTTATTAGTTCTCTTTGATTGCATAACTGTATTTAGATAACTGATAAATCGATACTGATGCCTACTTAGGTAGGCCTACGTGTAGGCTCAAACAATATGCAGTTTAACTATTAGGCCTGGGCCACAGTTTACTAAGATCTGGTCTGCTGCACGACATGCAAGCTTGCGCGTCCTGGTAGTTATTTTACATGCCTCCTTATTCAGTTATGTAGACCACTACATTATACTCACTGTAGTACATGATAAGCATATCCTACATGCTAGATATTGCCACAAAACAAAAACTCTCAATTATGTGCTAAAATGTTTTCTTTTCATGATTAATTCTTTTCACATTAATTTTCTGTTGTACTCAGGCATTTTGAATAAAGAATGAGAAACAGGTTCTTCCTTCGCTATTAGAAGAATCAATTAAAAACCAACGTCTCGTCTGCACTGACTTAGCAATTTAGTCATTGCAATTTTATGTCATTTATATTACATATCTGTGTGATTTCTGCTTCAAATCTTAATCAGATTATCCTGTTCTCACCACTTGAATTTCTGTTCTATCTGGTTTAAAAGAATTCCATTAGAACTATCATAGAGACATGCAGGCTAAGTATGATGAGAGTCACTTGTAGGATTAGGCAAACTGATATAAAATGAGGCCTATGTAAGTCTGTTTCAAATTCCTATGCGGTGTTAGAATCTTCCCACTATTCTACACAATTTTCTTTGAATTCTACAAAATATGAAAATTTATCATGAAGGATAAAGACCCCACCTTCAAGATTTTGACGTTTTAATTGACTATCACGAGAAAATCTAGAACGCAGAGCAGATTATCACATCTCATCAGTGCTTTAATAAGTGCTCCAGTGTAGCCCATCAAAATCTTCGATTCACCGGTTGTCGTTCCCGGTTGCTATCGACCGATAGAAGTCGCAGGACGCCAAAGACAGGTCTAAAGTGTACATTTTCACTTTGACTTGTAACTTCTATCATGTATAGAATTCAACGCTTCTAAGACCTCAAATACTTAAATCTCATTCAAGCAGGACATTCATGTAGAGAAGAGAATTCTGGCAATATCTTCACGTAGCAGACCATGACATGTCATGAATACCGTGTCCTTGACGACGAGCTTCTGAAGGGTGTCTGGCGTTACCATCCGGAATAACTGCACAGCTTTCCATTGTCTCTCAATATTGTCGATGAATTCTGAGAATTTGAACACGCTTTGCGCGATATATTGGAGAAAAGTCTAGAAGTCAGTCATTGTAGATTTTGGGTCGTCTGAGTACACGTTGATACTTTCCCAGTTCATTTTCACTTGTATTCGAATGCAATGATTATTGTATTACGGAAGATCTCATACCATGTGCTTTTTATTACTGAGATAAGATGTCACAATGAATGTTCTCAAATGCAGCAGACAGGTCCAGTGAATTCATTGCCTCTTTGACTCTCAATCGTAAATGTCGAGATAATGTCCTTCATCAAAGCTCTTTCAGTATTGTGATTCACAAATACGGTAGAATGTGCATACCATGAGAACTGCAAAGACACATAGCTTTAGTTACTTACGAGAATTGTAAGTATACTGCAATTGCAATTATTACATGGAGCATCGTTTATCATCTACTGATTCATTCAAGTTTATTCTACACAAAATGCAGAAAAGGCATTCCTGGTTACAAATACACACAGCGTGTGGCCTGAACAATACAGTTCAAAATGTTGACAACTGTGATAATACAAGTAACGGAAGCAGTTCGGAAACAAGAACAGCATTGTGAAAGATTGGCGGATCAAGTTAATTAGTTACGTTTAAAAACTTGAAGTGAAAGAGACAGCGCTATTGAGTCAGTCAGGGCATTACAGATCGATACAACTCTACGGTTGTGAAGTTGACATAGGACGTTCACATTCACAAGATCAGAGACCGATAGCTTGTAGCAGTATCTTCGAGTGGATGCCTTTATCCAAAAGAAATGATCAATACATCATTAACATCTATGTTCCGATGGGGGCATGATGACAGCATTAAAGAATAAAATGGATGTTGTAGTGATGGAAATACTCAAAGATTTATGCCTTGCCATAGGGAAATCTGCAGCACTCTACATCTACCAGTACCTTAGAATGTGTATTAGAAGATATGCGTCCGTAAACGTGTTGAATTTCTATGCATTTTTTTCACAAGAGAGCACTTGCAAAAAGGCTTTGCTTAATGATGAAAAACATGAACATTTGTGTTCTAACTCGTACAAATCTTCATCAATCACACCATGCACACACCTAAGAAAGTTATCTGCTAGGAAAGGTGCGCAATCCAGCGGCTTGAACAGCTACGCGTTTTCACTTGACGGTAGTTGTAAAAATCAACTGTTTATTGGTGGTAGAGCTCGCAAAAGTGTGCTCTACCAAGCTAGTCCAAGATTAATTGATGCCTTACTAGCACAATTAGAATATGTCGTTTCCTGCAAAGAACGCATAATTTTGGTGATGTTGTACTGCTACTTGTCAAGAAATTATTGCCTGTTGCTCATACATTTACGGTATCAAACGACTTTGAAGACTCTGTTTTTTGCACTGTTCAAGTTTTTGATCATAAGCACATGCTAGTTGGATGTTTGTACCGTTCACCAAGCAGATATCAGATGAATGGCGTAGCTTTTCCTGTTGCTATCGATCACCTGTGCGATTCATTTTCTGGTCCCATAGTGTTTTTTTGGTGACTTGAATTGTCCTGACATAGATTGGTCTGCAATGTGTGAACCCTTACGTTCTGATTTTTATTTATACCTGTGCCAGTAGCTTTCTTAGTCAAATGGCTGTTTCTCCTACGCGTAATGACACTTTTCTTGATGTTGTTTTAGTCAATGATGAATCTTTTGTTGATTTCGTTGAAATGATCGAGCGATTTCCTGGTGTGATCATAATGATGTTCGGTGTAAAATTGTCTTTTTCTGAAATGTTGTGGTCAATCAGAAGAGACTATTCTTCAAGCAGCTACTGATGCAGTTCCATTAATTCAAAGACAGAGAGCATTCCGTGGTATTCCCTTAAAAAGCAACGTTCTTCGTGCTTTCAGAGCGAGGAAGCGAGCTTATCGTATGTGCGGTATATCTACATCCTCAATCCGTGAGCAATTACGAAGGAAGCGGATACGAAACTCAGTGAAGCAATTTCTAATGACACCAGAACACCTGAACAATTAATTGCATGTAGCTGCATGCAATTGAAAGCGACATCCCAAAACTTTCTCGAGATACACAAATTCCTCACTTTCTTGTAAGCCTTCTATAGTTCCTGTTTTGAAACCTGATGGTCACTTTGTTGCATGTGACACCGAAATTGCAGACACTTTCAGTGTTTTTTGCTCCGGTTTTTGTAATGATGATGCTACGTCTCCGTCTTGTGACTATGCAGCTTCCCATCAAATCTCAAATGTAATTGTCACTGAAAATATTGTTCGCTTTCATTTAAAGAGTTTGAATCCATTTTCATACATGTTCTCGGCAGCTTTTTTACATTGCTTGTGCAGCAAGGGTTCATTTCCTCTGATTGGAAAATTACCTGAGTAATCCATATTTTAAGAAGGGTTGCAGGTCGGACTGTTCTAATTACGGGCCCATCAGCCTTACTTCATCAGTTTGCAAGTTATGAGAGAGAGTTGCCAAGTTAATTGTCTTATTCTTGATCATGTCAGCTTACATTGCTTATTAAATAACTGGCAACATTTTCTTTTAACTAGTAAATTAAACACCTCTGCTCTTTTGACTTTTCTTGGATGCATTTCATCATCTGTAAGACAAAGGAAACTGCTTGGGCGCAATTTATATTGACTTCTGTAAAGCTTTCGATAAAATTCCGCATAATCACCTCGTTGTCAAATTAAGATCCTTTGGTATTTCTGGCACTTTGCTGAGATGGACAACATAATTTTTGCTTTATAGAAAATCATGCATCAAATCAATGGCTCACATTTAGACCTAGTAAGTGTGTCTAGTGGTGTGCCCCAAAGCAGTGTAGTGGGTCGTATGCTGTTTTTGCTCTATGTAAGCGATATTGATAAACTCATGGAACGGGTCCTCGCTTATTTTAAAAATTGCGGATAATGTTCGGATTTACTTACTGGTGTCGTCAGGTACCTCTACTATTCATTTGCAAGATAACTTGAATTGTCTATCAAATTGGAGTAAAATGTAGCTGTTATGCATCAACCGAGACGAGTGTAAATGCATTTATTCTGGTGACAATGACCCTCGACCATTTTACAACATGAACAACGTCGCTATCCCAAAAGTGAGAGAAATTGTGGATCTTGGTATTCTCATCTGCCAACAATCTAAGCCCCACTACAGAGTGTTTCCGCGTTGCTAACAAAGCCAGTAAAATGGTTGGAACCATCAAAATGACATTCAAATTTCTTGACAACCATTCTATCTGAACTTTGTAAAAGTCTTCTGTTTAGCCAATCTTAGAGTATTCATCAATTGTATAGTCACATTTGTTCGTAAAGAATTCTGACGCGGTTGAAAAGGTCCAGCGACGATTTACAAAGTATTTGCGAGGCATGAAAGATTTCAGTTATGAAGAGGGTTTGAGAATTTTAGATATTCCATCTCTTCGAAGGCAAAGACAACGCACGGACATGATTTTCATGTTCAAGATCATGAAAGGGTTCGTAGATCTAAACGTGTCAAGCTTCATAACGTATTCTAATTATTTTCGAACAGTGGATATCGCTTGCTACGTCGCCCCACTCGTGTAATTAATCGGCGTGACTTTTTCACTCACCATGTCGTTTCTGGATGGAATGACTCACCTGTTTTTTGTGTAGATGCTCGCACGATCAATTGTTTCACACGAAGACTTGACTTTTTGATGAGAGAATCACATTGACTCCGCTGTGAGTTTATTTGAATAAAAAAATCAATTAAAAGCTTCAGAGAAAAGTCAGACTTCTATCTGTCAGTTGAGAGAAATGCTGAAACATAGGACATAGATCACAGCGCTGCTGTACAAAATGAAATGACATGCAAGAAACTAAAACGATCACACAGATATGAACATTGCGTTTTATTGATTTCATCTCGATAGGTGCACTTATGTCATTTCTTGGCGAATATTCTTTGAAGTTTTAGAATAACAGACATAAAAGTTGATGTTCTTTATTTATCAATTTGATTTCTTCTGAGATCATTATCAGAGTTAGTCATGGAGTTTCAACAGTGTGACGTCTACTCTTTTATCAAAACAATGTCTCAAAGTAGCTACTCGGCAACGAACATTCACCAGCTGCTCGCTCCTTGTGTTGCCGATGGAGACCTCACGAACTAAGTGATCGCAACAAGGGACTTTGGAAATTTTGGATCGTCGACAAGTAAAAAGTAAGCTTATTGTCGTGGATGAGAAGTGGGTTTGCTTCAAAAGCATTCCACCGAAAGAATGTAACCGAGTTTGGGTCAACAATGCGGGCTACATTAAGCATCACAGACAACTAGATACAAAGCAACTTTCAAATATGTCGTTTACAAAAAGCTAAAACGATCAGCCAGAATACATCAAAATACAAAACTCAGAATACCAAAATATGTCAAGCACATAAATGGCATGGATACCATCTACACTTGTCGGAATACAATTGAAGCAAGAAGTCGTTGAAGTAAAACTAAGAATTGTCCATTTCAATGACAATCTGCTGCTCAAATTCAATAATAAATAAAACGTGCTAGGTCCAGAATATATTCTGTGAATATCATTTTTGTAAGCAGAAGATCATGTTTGTTTAACATATCATGTTTATTTTAATTTGTTTTTAAAAAATTTAATTTTATTTAAAATTAATTTTAATTTGTTTTTTTAAATTGTTTCATTTTATTTTGTTTGTTTTAAAATATCCGTAAATATATGTTTAAATGATGACGTCACAACGTGATGAGTGATGACGTAACAGTTAAAGTCCATTCATATCAGAAAAAACGTCTGTTTCTACGAATATTTACAGTTAGACTGTAAAAAACCGTGAAACTAATTTTAGCTGTTAATTTTAACGGATATTTACGGTTTACAGTTTATACTGTGCACTGCAAAGTGAACACCGTTAAAAACATCTAAAAATGATCGTTAAACTTCACAGAAAAGCTTCACAGAAAATATCCGTAAATTTGTGTTTAAATGATGACGTCACAACGTAATGAGTGATGACGTAACAGTTAAAATCCGTTCCTATTAGATAGAAATACGTGTTTATACGGATATTTACAGTTCAGACTGTAAAAATCTGTGTAAGTAATTTTAGCCTACCTGAAAGATGTCTGCCTTAAAAGTGCAGTCACAATCATAAAATTGACAAATCTAATTTTGAGCTATCAAATGAATGCTAGGTCATTACGTTACTAAGTGTACCAAACTCGGAACTGCATGGATCTACATAATGCGGTGTGTAATAATGCGGAATTTTGCGGTGTAAGTTCAATGCGACGGGAATTACAGTTTGGGAATGGTCGTTTTCCTGATGTTAGGTGGCAATCAACGAATTGAAAACAATAAGCAGCTGATGCGGGAATTTAGGAAGAAAACGTCAGTAGATCTCACACTATGAATCCGAAGTCTTCCTTCTAGACGAACAGAAATAGAAACAGAAGCATTTCGAATTCCATGACTCTTTTCGCATTAAAAAGCTACAACTTCGTTTACACACAATTGATTGAAAAGCTCTGTGCACTCATGCGAAAGTTGTCGGTCTTTTCTGATGATGAGGAAAGGTATTCCTGGCACATTATCTAAAATTTGTTACTATTCGCTGAATTTGCACATTTTCGATCTCTGACTTTATAAGCCGACATTTTATCAACATAGGAATTGCATGCACTGAGATGACACAGTAGGAGAAAGATTATCAACGCATTTGATTGGCCAACTCTCCCCGGCATTGCAGTGCCCGAATTCTTCACCGACAAGCACTATCCTGAGGCATATAAGAAGGTAGCAGCCTTTAGATGCAATTTTCAATCTTCCATTGCTTCAATTCATTGTCAATTATTTGCATCATTGTCACTGGCAACATTGTCTGCGTCAGAACTTCATCCTCTTTTTTCAAAAAACAACTCAGCTGAAACGGCGCTGGTCTCCAGGCCTCAGTCAGATTATTGTCCAATCAACGGTTTCCAAGCACTGAACAGCAGACAATGACATCCTTCATGCGTGAATCTAATCAGTGGCTGTCAATTCTGATGAAATACAACTGAAATGAAAATGATTCTCAATTCAACTTGGAACTTGTCTTGAAGATATTCACGTAAGTCATCAAGCTTTATTTCATGGCATTTCTTTGATTTAATTTGTAAAAGTAGAATTTTTATGGAAAATAGTTGAACAGAAACTGCAGTTATTCCAAGCTGAAGTTCTAGAAGTAAACAAGACGTTTCCTGCTGACAACCCGCTGTCATTTCAAACCGCCATAGAGAGCGTTCTAAGGGAGGAACTTCACTTCTATGAAATGCAGCTGCAGACAGGCCAATATGTATTCAGATTCCATGAATTTAATAAGAAAAAGAGCACTGCTTGATTCATTCACTGTTTGACCCTCAGATTCGAATATATTAAAAGGTTGAACGCGTGAGACTTTCTGAAAGATCTAAATTTCAATGAGGATTGTCGTTTCAACAAGAATTTATGAAAAATAAAGCCTGTTTGGTGCAAGTTTTGTATCTTTTATGCTGAGTACTGATGAAAACTGTTAAAACTTAAAAGTTACAATGAAATTCTCAAAAATTGTCAAATACTGTCTCATAGCCACATTGATCGCTTTCAATAGAATTGATCGGTCTCATTTCTTTACCTTTCAATCAACACTGGCATGCCGTAGTGTGTCAAAATGATGCATTCATACTTTGAGATCAATATAGCTCTTAGAATGTTCATCATCTGAGAACCAAATTTGCTGTCTTTTATCCTCTTACATCTCATATTTCTATTACCAGCTGATGTGACAGAATATTTACTTAGAATGCCAGCTGAGCCAAAATGACACATCGTTATTGTAATGCATTGTCATAATTGCATCAACATGTGTGTAATTTAGAGATCACAAAGAGAGAAAATAGCATTTCCAAGCTGCTCCAGTGCAAATTCAATCTGAAGTATTAGCACTTAAAGTTTTAGCTTAACCGATGATCATGTTTTCAATGAATTATGACATACAGTTCTATTTTTCTATCTCATGCTCGAAAGATTTCCCAATTATAATTTGAATTGAAAATATATCATTAGAAAATACGCACGTGCTCACCACTACTTTATGACAAAATTGCCTTTGAGAATCAAACGTCCTTAACATAGCAGCAGATGGTCAATGCCTAACAGATAATTGTGAAGACAAAGCTATCACGCAGATCGGTATGTATATTTCCCTTGAACATCTCTCATGTATTTGCAGTAGCACATTTTCTTGCAAGAATTTGATGACAACTTGCTGAGATTTTTGCAAGCACTTTGACAATGTCACATTTCATGTCCACCTTAGGATAATGACTCGCTATGCCATTTTCCTTCACATAGGAACACAAGAACTTCCTCTGCTCGATGCACAGCAGTGTTCTTGGACAAACTACAAGTAATTCATGAGACATAGGCCAGAAGATAATGTTTATAAAACGGTTGGCCTGCCTAAGCCCAAACGTTTGTCCAACAGGTTATAAAATGTACCGACCAATTGCAGTCAACGTCGACATGTTCGGCGGATCGTGTAGAGGTGAGAAGTACAACATCTGTGTTTGTTGATGTTTTCCTGCTACAGTTTTGTTATAGAATCGATGGACTGAGAATTATCGAGTTTGATTCTGTAGCTTCGACTTCAAGTAATGACAAGCTCATTATTTCATCACATTTGAAGAAAGACTTTCCGTGTGGCATGTTCTTCAGGGAAACGCTCGACAAGTCCCAGCTGAAGAGACGCATTGTGCGAAGATAGGATACAACTGCTTCCACCTAAGTCTATCAGCTGTAATATTGTAGCCATCGGGGAGAGAACAAAGTCATTTGAGAGTATAAAGAGCGGAAGATATCGTTGCTCCTTCTGAACAAGAGCACATCGAAGCCAGTGATCTAACATTTACTGCTGTTATCAGTCAGATGAAATAAATGCTATTCCTTAACGACTTATGCACCAAACTTGACAATACATATGTCATGGACATAGTGAGTATGTGTCATCGTCAATGGAATGCAATATTATCCACTGAATTCGTGATATTTTATACACACGAGCTGTATGCTGCATATTGAATTCCTTTAATTGGTGCAATACCAAAGATACCCAAAGTTCTGTTCATTTGAACATTGATCTTCTTATACGGCCAATATGTCCATGTTTTCTTCAATGTGTTCGTCGCGGTTATTAATCACATAAGCTTGTCATTCTGATATTGTCTGATGCACGTACTTCGATGAGAACCGATTAAAATAGTTTGAATAAGTTTACATTACTTTGTCAGAGATTTGAGGGGACCAGTGTACTTCTTTTAAATTTCATTGTTGTTATATTTTGTTCATTTTTTCTTTGAATTCAGTTCTAAAGCCTAAATTGCTGTCAAAACATCAGGAAAGTTGATAATGATGTTTGCTCATAGCTGAACGTTACATTTGACGTTTATTTGATTGTCGCTCAACCTTCTCAGTAGAAAATTGCACGACAATATTCTGGGTTAGAAATCAAAGGCATTGGGAACAACATCAGATATGAGACGATATCACGATCTTTGCTGCTGCAGTACACAGGCGAACTTCAGATAGTTCAGTTTATTGAAATTGATAGATGGTGCGTTGCAGAATCTCACAATTGTTTAAATGTTTGGCTCTATCCACTCCTGTTAAAAATAGAACCACTGGGCGGGGCCATAACTGATGCAATTTTTGACTCTCAAAACGGCTTTGAAGATCTCGAACTGTCAATAACAGCAGTGAAAATGTGGTCAACAGTGCTTTTAGTGGTGAACCAAGAATATATTGACAACCTTCATCTTGGCCATTCATTTATGCTGGCTTGTTCATATAAGTCAACCAGTCATGCGCGGTCATGTGAGAAAGTGATACATTACCAGTTGACATGCCAAGCCAGTCCTTGCGTGATTCCACGAAATATTCTGACGTCGTTTCAAGATCGTGGATTAAAATGCCAGCGGACATGATTTCAACGTGATTATTCTCTTATCTTCACTTCCTCTTAATAAGCTGCTGAGGCATTCTTAATCCTCTCTCCCTGCTCATCTCCCAAACTATTATATCAATTTTGTCAAACCACGCATCAATGGAATATTCATTGAAACGGGATTCAGAAAAACAGCATTATTACTATTTTGAAGTCATCCCTGGAATGAAGGTCAAAAGTAAAAAAGCTCCCGTTTACAGCACATTTCCATTAGATCACTATTTGAAGTGAAAAAAGACAAAAAACTATAAACCATGCACTTATCTGGAAGATCTGGTTAAGGTGGTTAACAAAATTATGAATATGAATTGCTGTGAGATTACATCATTGTCATTAGATGAAGTCAAAGGTCAATCTTTAATTTCTACTGAAATCGCAATAAAGTTCATCTTCTGAAATACTCTTTGCTGTCTCTTGCAGATATAAATAGTTGTTTTCACATATTTCATGTTTCACTGAGGATAAAAGCAGCATCAATCAGCATTTCAAATTTCAAACATGCATCCATAATGAGCAGATAATATCAAATTCAAAAACCTTCCATTTGTGAATATCTTTATATTGATAGGAAGAATACTTTCTGTAATCTCAACTTATTTCATCAAGAATTGATGCCGCTATATACATTAGGCGTGAATTATACCAAAATCAGTCAAAATATTCCAAGCATTCAAATTTTAAAATGGATCTTACGCCAAAAGTAAATACCAAAATTATTTCCCTTCAGTCAAAAATTTCATAACACGTAGTAACATAGATAATAGCTTCCAAAAATCTGGTGGTCATTGCTTGCTTGGTTTAAAAGATATTCAAAGAATTCTCAGGGGCGAGGGTTAAGACTCATCGAAATTCGTGGTTAGACTCTCACAGTCAAGACGCGCTAGTTAGAAGATATTCACTTTCTAGGAAATTGTGCTAACTCTTTAGATTGATCTGTAATTTCTAAATACATGCTCATGCCCTATCTCGTACTCCTGAACACCACTGCAGTCTTTTTCATTTTTGTCTTTCAGTTGATTTCCTTCTTTACTGTCAAACGAAATGGCTACAGCTTCAGCAGGTGAAAACTTTGGATTGAAACAACTTTTAAAAGTGCTTCTGTTGAAGTAAAAACTTTTAGCTTCGAAGCATTTTCCGTACAGCAAAAAGCAAAACAGCTAAACCGTGTAAATGAAAAGTAATCAGCTGTTTATCGCAGTCATAGAAATCCGACTTTCCGCTTTGTTTAAAGACTAGAATGGACAACAGCTGTTTGTAGACGGTAATTTCAGCTGCTCGGTTATGCGCCGATTGCTGGATCTTTAGAAGAAGCAAATATATGAAACATCCAACAGTTTTAGATTCTTGCTGCAAGACGATCTATCATAAATTATTTTATCAAAATGCTGCAGCCTCATTCGTTTAGGCACCGCTATCATTGCAGTGTATGTCCACGACGTGCTATTGTTTTCGATGCCCATGTCTGTTCTATCGCCTTATTATTATAGAGAGTAGTCGGACTTTTATGATCGCAGTAATCTGGTTTATTTATGCATTACCTTGTACAGCTCTACAAACTAGACGCGTTTTGTGCGTAATTTGTAGCTATGACAACAATGTATCTCGTAATGATGATATCTGTATCTATACATGCGAAAGAGATTTTAGAATTCTCAGTTGGCGCATATTAATAGCTGCTCGCTTTGTTTTCATGGATTGCTGTACAGTATTATTACTGTAACTTAGATTTGTTCCGGCAACAATGTTGGACCTCAAAAATCTATGTTAATGTTATGTAACTATCAAAGTCAACGATGGAAGCTAAAAAATATTATTTGACGTTTGAAATTCTCTTGAATTGCTTCGTGACAAAATTATTCAAGTGTGAAGATTGAACTGCATAAATACCTTTGTGAAAAGTAATGTACGGTATATGTGATGACTTCAGCTCTATAACAATGCATAGAAATCTGTTAAATTCTTCACAACACTTGGCGAAAATTTCAAGAATAGAATTCTGTGTTTTCTCTTTTGTTTGATACAGTAGGCAACCAGCTCGAACGACATGCATGTATTGTAAGTTAATATATCCTAATGATTTTATATTAGCAAAGAAATGATAATAGTCGCAAATGAATATCACTCAATGGAGGCTAACATTCTCTATGTACTGTTGTCATGACCGTCATACTTCTATAATATTGCGAAGTGTCGGTTACCTGTGGTTTCAAGTTTTGGTGAGTTTTCTATAGTAAATTATCTAACTCAGCTGACAATAATCCATCAAGCATTTCTTCAGTTTCAGCCAAATGGAGAGTTGTAATCGTCGCTCAAGACAAGAAATTGGACAGGACTTACAGCCTGTCACCCGACACACTTTTGTGTACGGTCATTGCCATGTGGCAGCTGGAGTTAGGACTGTACGGTCCTTGGCTATTCAAATCTGATGACCGAGCTGTTGAGTACGATATGGACTTTTCTCTCCTTGAAGTTGGTGAAACGATGCCGGGATCCAAGATGGTGATCCTTGCAGCTGAAAACAAAAGATTCCCATCACCAAAGCATACTTGGAACATCAACGTCTTCATTGAAGGAAAGACGGAACAATATTCAGTAAAGCCTCATTATAGGTTGAAAAATGTCATCAATGAGTCCTCGAAAATCACTTTCCAATATGATGGGAAGATCCTCGACAAAACAAAGACCATCCGCCAATTGGGTATCCCACAGTATGGAGTCATCACAGCTGTTAGACATAAAACTGTTGAGCTGGCGGACAGAGCTCAGAAAAGGATTCAGTTGTCAGATTCGGCGCTTGTCTGTGAGTTAAGACAGCAACTGAGGAAGTTCGAAGAGGAGAATTTCATGCTTCTATCTAAAGAGAGAATTCTTCGTCATGATGACCTCCTAGTTGGAGTTGCTGAACCCATGAAGATACACAGACAGCAAGTGACAGTCAACATCGGTAAGAAGGAATTCCGCTGGAACGTTGGGAGTGATAAAATCCCTTTCAGGGAATTCATCGTGAAACTCGCTGATGTTTCCAACATCGGGCAACTGCAGTTATCGAGGCTCGTGTATGTATGTCAGGGATGTGGACGACACATCACAAAGGATGAAGGAGAGTTCCAGCCTCTGAATGTGGAGTGCTGTCGACAACGATCTCTTAATCTAAAAACGGAGGACGAGGTGATTCACAAAGGTGAGTTATCAACATAGCGCCTAGACATTGTGAAGAGTAGTTTTGTTGATTCACGATTATAACATGCCGTATATTTCGAAATAGATGCTGCAGCATCAATATGCTCCTACTATATAGTCTCGATGAACGCATTTTTCTTATATATTAATCACATTTTGCTGAAATGCTAAATAGCTATGCTGTAGGCCTATGCACCACTCTTCGATTTGCCTACACATACACTTGCATATGACGCACGTCATAATAAGACAACGAACTTCAAGGTGTTCACTCATGCCCCTCATTTTTCCCTCTGACACTGTTGATGAGGTAATTATGAAGCAGTCAATATCCTGCCACACACTTCTGCTCTAACTCCCTCACATTCTACAGTATTCCGTGAAATGTTTCCAATGCACCAACAATATTGTGAGTATTGACTAATAAATTGTGCTTACTGTTCCTATTACACAGATAGGTCAATAATCAAAATCAGTCTGAATGTGCAGGTATGAAAGGTACGGCATATGTTATCGATTTTGCAAATGCACTGACATTCAGTAGTTCATTGTAGCAGTTGAATACCTCAAAAATGGAAAACTGTAGGCTATTCAATGCATATTTGTACCCTTCAAACTAGTTTTAGAATTTTTCCAAGACGATTGCGAGCTATGGGCATCATATCATCAAATCAGTAAAGACCAATTGTGCAATACGTAAAAAAGTAGAATGGTCTGCCAAATGCTATCTTCCTTCTTCAACCACAATGTGAAAAATGTCCAGATGATAGAAATCTGTAGGTGACAAAAGATGCAGGGAAATTTCATTATATTTTCTTGATCACTTTCAAACATATATGGAGCACAAAAATGCTGCTTTATTTGAATGAAATTTGCTCGAAGGGTTGTAGGCTTACTATATGAAAAACAAGCCCAGCTAGTCTGTGAACATCTTACCAATGCCATAAAGACATATTGAAACATATATGCTGCCTACGCGTTTTGAAATAACCTATCAAAGATTACAAAAATTCAGCTATTCGTACTTTTTGCAAACACTGTAACATTATATCATAGAATTTTTTGATAGTAATGCGCGATTTGGAGGGCACGTTAGTGCTTCCAATTCTTTACTTAAAGGGTATTCATCATGACAAATTCCTTCACCATCGTTGCAGATGACCAAACAGATAATTTCATTGATGCAATATCGAATTTTTTTTAGAGACATAAAGCGGTCGATTTGTTGAATCAAACATCTTTAGGGAAGATGCTTTTCATATAAAAATCTATACTCAGAGCATCATGTGGCTTTCATTAACAACAATATAACTTGCATATTATGATTTATGAACCATCTACTCGTATAAGAATCGGATTTCAAATTTAGAATGAGAAGTAATTGCAGTCGGGCCAATAGCTGGAAATCTTTGTTCAATTTTAAAAATATGTCACAACTCAGTAGAGAGAAAAAGAGTTGCTCTGGCATCACTTGCATTGACAATGAACCCTTTTAAACTTGCTAACGAGATAAAGAGATCCCGTGATGAAGAGTTCAACGATCGATCATGAACACATTGAATGTACATGTAGTTTAATGGTCAAAAGTAATTGTGATGACACTTTCTAAATGAAACTGTTTGGGGTTTAACTTGGAAGAGACGTGGAGACTTTGGAAGAAATAAAACTGCAAAATTCGAAGTTTCTGGCGTTCGGTTGCAAGGCGTTTCTGCTAAAGGTTGTGCAGTCATCACACAATTGATGTTGTGTGATCATCTGTAGCAGAACACAAACATAATCAAGGGTGATATCTTCATTGACAGCGAGGATATACAGCATGCGAAAGTTCAATGCATTTTAGTACAGTCAATCTATAAGGTAATTAAGCAATATTCTAAACTGAAAATGATATGTGCCAGTAATTAAATCAAATACATCATCCGTCAATTCAATTATGCCAATTAATTAGGCACAAATTAATCTACATGTAACTCTACTAATGTGAAATCCTATCTGTAGTATTATAAGACTTCAATAGGAAAGGGACTAATGCAAGTACATGCGATATAGTAAGGACTTAACTTAATTGGAATCAGTTATACGAATTATTAAGAATTACTCACTTGAACGTTCCTCGATTACGAATTCTATTACTACACTTACTAAAACGTGTGGATAATACTTTATCAATTTGGTCAACTTTGTTCTAACGATGACGGTTGATTGGTCATTTGAAAATTAACACCGCACAGACCTGTCATCTGCCGACTATGTCTCCCTGCTCTGATTGAGTAAAAAGATAGAAGTGTTTGAGATGAAGATAAAGTTATGAGATCCTGACAAGCACGCATGGTTCGTTCTCTACAAGTGTTAAGAATCATTCAAA
This sequence comes from Prostheceraeus crozeri, assembly GCA_907163375.1. Lineage (NCBI taxonomy): Eukaryota > Metazoa > Platyhelminthes > Polycladida > Euryleptidae > Prostheceraeus > Prostheceraeus crozeri. The sequence goes on along the minus strand of CAJQUW010002753.1, from coordinate 165,138 downwards.
AGCTCAGAAAAACGTGTCTAAGAGTGAAGAAAAATGTGATACTTAAAATGATGAAACTTGATAGTAATGAGTTCATCAGCAGGAACTCGACCATGATTCGCGTTTCGGCCCCTAATTCCTGAACGCTCAGACCTGTTCGAGTGGGGCCCTGCACATCTATCATGTACACACTCAATGACATCAACTTTAAATGTTAATACAAATGAAACAGAAAATAAAATATATGATGAAAATTAAATATAAATAGCGGAAACTATTCAGACTGAAGGAAAGTAACATGATAATTAATTAAATTAAAAATAAATAAGTAATTACGATGACAATGAACTAATAGCAGAAAAAATTAAATTAAAGGAAAATGACATAATAAAAGATAATTAAATTGAAAATTAATAAATAATTACAAAATTATAATCGAAACTGTTATGGCACTACAAGTAAGAAAGGTCAATTTCAAGTCCCGTACATTGACATCTATTCTACGTACTGGCAGAAGGAAAGTATGTGTCTTACTGTCTATGGTGGTGAGAATTGTGTGGTCTGTCACAGTGCATCAAACCATGACATCTGCAACGTCCACAGAATTAGACCAATCGTCTCTTCTTCTGTTCGACTAGGAAAGACTGAAAATAAGCATTGGAACATTTAATGCCTATGAAATGGCACAATCTGCTAACATGCCATAGAAACAGAACAATAATAACTTTTTAGATTAATAAGAACTTTCTTAATAATGATCGGAAGGACCAACATTATCAAGAAAACTTTAGCGCAATGATCTGAATTCTTCGAATCTGAAGGAATCGTGGCGATTGGAGCATTTTGAAGGAAATCACAGCAATCCGCAAGAGATGCACGACTATTTTTCCTATCTCTGTAAGGCATCAAAAATTTAGTACTTGCTAATTTTACACTTAGTAAATTCCTGCATGTACCATCATTTTGAATCAGTTTGCACTTCCAACAAAGTGCTGATGTCAAACAGTCTAATTCTGTGTCAACGTCAAATTCTGCGTCCACAAAATGCAGTGAACATTTTTACTGTATCGGTGAAGCGAAGAGGTGAAGCCAACAAGATCAAGATTGAAAGAACATTTATCATTAGCGAATTCATTAGTGCACACTATGCACTGCATAGACATCTTATTTCACATTTCAGCGATCGACTTTCGACGCAATTTTATGGAACATCATTCATCGTGGACTGCAGAATACCTAAATAAGGCAAGAGCTTGAGGAACGCAAGATCCGCTCCACGAATCCCTTTATAAATGTCCAACAATAAGGGTACTGACTCTCGACTCTTGAGAAACCCTAAGGCGAAATATTGAGTATTTAATTTTGATTTTATTATAATACAAATCGTTCGAAGAAAGCTATTTTTCTTATCATTACCATATTCGTCTGATGAATTTCAAATCATGATGAAATACTTGAACATTCACATTTATTTCATACATTGTTCCTTCTTCTCGAGAACGAAGTTAGCATAAAGTAAAAAATTCTTCAGTGGTATAGTTCTCTTCGAAATTTTTTTATTGGCAAGCTTTCGGGTGATCCACCCTTCCTCAGGCACGACAAGTTGAGAGTGAACAAGACAAGCTGGCAAACATGCACAATCACTGTTAAACACAAATTACTTAAAAACACGCCACTCTACTGACGAAGGTAACAATTAAGCCACGCTACTGTCCACTACACTCTATCAACAAACTTAAACATATTAGGATACTACTGGCTACAGAACAATAAAAGTAAATACATAAAACACGAAATGCTTAAGTACAGAACGAAGCAGTCACCGATAGAGAGACTTCCACACGCGGTCCACTGCAACTCCACAGTCTCGGTTGAACGTGTCGTTGCTGAGGATATGAAAACCTTCTTTTATCCTCCTCCGTCTCCAGTTCACTTCAATTCCTATGACCTCGAATGACAACTTGCCAGCTTGTCTTGTTCACTCTCAACTTGTCGTGCCCGAGGAAGGGTGGATCACCCGAAAGCTTGCCAATAAAGAAATTTCGAAGAGAACTATACCACTGAAGAATTTTTTACTTTATTCACATTTTTCTTATCATTACCATATTCGTCTGATGAATTTCGAATCATGATGAATTACTTCAACATTCACATTTATGTTGGAAATTTATTGTAGACGACTTTCATAAACAATCTACTTTTATTTTTTATCGGATGAAAAAGTCTAAAGACACTGTTGAGAGCATGCTTGAATGAATTGGGATAGCCAAACCGTGTTGAATACAACCCAAAGAGTTTTTGAAAATACATGCAAATTAGGTGCAGTCGGCTACTATCTCAGTTCGTGCAAAAAGTTAGAGTTTTACTTAGGATTTACTGCTTGTTGCACAAAATCGACAGGTTTACTTATAAATCCTTATTTTAAATTGTGTTTAAAGGTTATTGTGTGGATGCATTTTTGGAGGAATGAGCAAGTTCATTTCATTATGCACTTTTGGCAGCGGTCTGCAAGTAATTTGCCTTTATGCGTCCAGAGGTAGACTACTGAGTAGAAAGAACAAACAAGAGAAGAGTGAATGGAAGAGTTGATCTATCACATAAGCCCCTATATCTTCATTATCTTGCAGACGTGAGCACATCCACATCCTCAATGCCAAGAAAAGTAAGAAATAATGGAATGCAAGGTCCAAGGACGAACATGACAAGGAGGAGAACATTCTTTGACGTCCACCGCAACATCGGTGAGAGAGTGAGCTGTGAACGCTTTATCAATGTCTAAAACTCCTTTGTTCTTGCAGAAGTGAGCTGTCAGATATCAAAACCTGCACAGGAGGGTGAGTATTTCTCATCTGTCGACCATTCTGAGCTTGAACTCTACACCTTCCTACATTCTTTCAGATGCTGCATGTCAGATGGGTGAGTACCTTCTCGTATGAAATCTTCACACAGCTTAGTGGTTATGAACAACGAACTGCCTCTAAAGTCAATTGCATGAAATAGCCATCAGCAAAACCTTTTTTTCATCATTATTATAAAAAATTACTTATAAAATATCATCAACTATATTTGACTACATTTCAATAATGGTTCATGAAACCGAAATACAGTGATTCCCTCCTTGGCTGCGTGACTCGTTCAGTTCCGTTAGTGCATGCCAACATGTAGACATTTTTGTTAAATATTGTCTATCCGGTAATTGGAAATATAACTGCATCTTTCATGATTTTTACAACAAAGCAAGTGAATAAGATAGCAATCAATCATGCGCATCTTCTACACCTGTAAGCTTGCAGCAACACAATAAATACCAAACTTCAATGCGCGGTATTGTCAAGCCCAATAAGAAACAGCTAATAGGCACAAGTATTTCGTTTTTGAAATATTCTGTGAATTGAGTAGAATTCTGATAAAAGATCACAACTTCATGCTCTTATCATGAAGTTCTCCTAAGATTCAAATCAAAATATTTATTCTTGTAACTATATTTGTATAATTGCATGTATATACAGCATTAATAGAAAACCCAAGTTTATCCAAGAATCTTTGACTGACTACAGTAATACGCTTGGCCATCGAAGATTAGTATGACACATCGGAAATAATCCGTAAATTGAAGAAATTTTTAATGAATACTTTTAAATCAGAACTTCAGTTGTTATCTTCATTGACCAACCCACAGAGATGCATTTATCTCTTTTAACATTTCCGTGTCTATCACTTGTTGTGCTGAAGTACCGAGAGAACAAGCGTGGCCATGCGAAGAATGCAACTGAAGCTCTGATTTATAAGGATGATACATGCATTATTCTTAATAGAATTTGAAAATGAATTTAACAATGATAACTTAGGAAACGTGACCTATGTTGCCTATATTGCATATCGTAATAGCACGACACTAAACCCGATCACTTTTCAACAGACTTGACAGCCTCACAATAGGTCTGACAACATGACAGCAAGACAGACAGCCTTACAGCAAGCATTACAAATTTACTGCAAGTTTGATGATCTGACAACCTGCCAACAAGCCAGAAAATGTGACGCAAACTTGACAATCCAACAACAAGCCCTATAACCTGACAGCAAACCCAACCATCTGACAAGAAGACTCATAGCCTAGTTATACTACAACCAGCCCAACAACATGGCAACATGCTTGAGCCCGACAACAGGACTGACAATCTGAAGACATGCCTCAATGCCTGAGGGAAACGTGATAATATCAGAGCAAGCTGTCAACCTGAGCACAAGACTGACAGCCTGGCAAAAGCTAATAACCTGATAAAGTCTCACAACTTGATGCTAAGCTGGATAGCCAAATGACTTAACAATCTTGACATCTTGACAACCAGTCTAACTGCCTTAAATTGAACTTTGACAATCTACCTGATAGTCTGACAACAAGTCTGACATTTTGGCAAGCTGAAAGCAAACGTGACAACTTCGTAACAAGCCTGAGACATTTACAACAAGACAGCAAGACCTGACAGCAAGACACAAAGTCTGAAGGCAAGTCGGATAAGCTGACAGACTGTCAGCAAGCTTAACAACGTGATAGCAGGCCTGACAACCTATGCTCAAGTGGGATGACTTACCAGCAGACCGTACAACGTGAAAATAAGTCAAAAGCATGCCAACAAGCTTGACAGCGAGACTGCAACCTAAACGCAAGCGAGGCATTTTGACAACTTGCCTGACAACCTGACAGCGAGAGTGGTAACTTGAAAGCAAGTATGACAGCGTGACAATACGCCTGACAGTCTGACAACAAGATTGACATCGTAGCAACAAGACAACAAACAAGTTTAATGATCTAACAGCAAGATGGGCATCCTAATAAAGCTCTGTACATCCTGACAGCAAGTCTGACTTAGATTTTCTGCTCCCATCGGTCGGGATTCATCCAAGAATAATAATTATAGAAAGGGTAAAACATCAAAAACAATGAGATCAAAAATGAATGAGCATTTAAACGGTCCTGAATCTGACGTTTGCAAACATTCTATAACACACAGCTCCTGAATCACACGAAAGTCCGTCACATGGTCAATACTACATTGAAACGTGCAAAACATGGTTCATAGAAAGAGGGTCGAAAAGAAGGAGATCAAACCAAGGCCTACCAAGATACTGCTTAATCTCATACAATTCTGTGTAATTAAGTTTTTCCTTTTTATACTAGTGGTTTGTTCGTTGAGTAGTATTAAAAGGGCTCATACTGTCCCGGGATTAGTACATTTTGAATTGGAACCTAAATGTACCGATCAGGATGAGTACATTTTGAATTGGAACCTAATGTACCGATTTGTTTTTAAGGTTGATCTTGTGGTTGTAGTCGTCTGTTATTTGAAGTGTTGATTGCGAACACAAGTGTACTGTTTTGTGTTATTTGTGAAGAGAATAGTGTAATGTGTTGATGATGTGAGTTCGGTTAGGTACATTTAAATGTTCTAGAGTTGTTAATTTGAACATGAATGGCAAAGTGTGAGGATTGAAACGTTGAGGATTGCTGTAATTGTGTTGAGGATGAATGAGTACGCAGATGTTCTAATTGTATTGAGGATGAATACATCATGTTCTAATTGTGTTGAGGATGAGTACGTAATGTTCTAATTGTGTTGAGGATGAGTACGCAGATGTTCTAATTGTATTGAGGATGAATACATAATGTTCTAATTGTGTTGAGGATGAGTACGCAGATGTTCTAATTGTATTGAGGATGAATACATAATGTTGTAATTGTGTTGAGGATGAGTACGCAGATGTTCTAATTGTATTGAGGATGAATACATCATGTTCTAATTGTGTTGAGGATGAGTACGTAATGTTCTAATTGTGTTGAGGATGAGTACGCAGATGTTCTAATGCTGAACTTGTTATTTTTTTTTGAATGATTATGTTGAAGGCTATCTATCTATCTATATATATATATATCTATATATCTATACATATATATATATATATATATATTATTATTATCATTATGGTTTGTGTTCGATTGAGACAATTGTGACCATTGTGAGCATTGTGACCATTGAATCCTTCATTTCTATTTTGTGTTCTTTTGTCAAATTTTTATCACACTGTATATATATATGATGAATGGTCGTCCAACATCATGGATTGTTGCAAGAGATCTTGGTTTTTCATTGCGAGCTATAAAAACAGTTACAAACTTAAATGAAACCATCCGAGCTGGCGAACTAATTGAGCGGTTAATGGATTTACTTGAAAGTACTACAAGACTAAATTTAGATCACAGTTGGATAGAAGATTTTTCGCCATGAAATTATAATGAGATACCTGAATTTAAGACAGCAATTTTGAAGCAGCGAGACGTGACTGGGAGATCAGAAGAGAGACATTCGTCAAAAATTATTTCTCCAAGTTCTTCGGCAGACCGTGGAATTCATTTGGATGAGAGGCGAAAATTGGAAAACGAAACATTTAAATTGCTGTGCGAAGTGAACTGTGTTGAATGCTTTGAACGACCAAGGTCCATTCTCTTGGTCCCATGTGAACACTTTGTTTTATGTTCTCATTGTTATGATAAACAGAATAATTATATAAAGAAATGTCCTCTTTGTCAAGGGTTTGTAACATCATATACGAATGTGTATAGATCACGATGACTCATCAAGCTCGCTTTTCATTGGTCATTAATGCTTTAGCCCGGCTATAAGAGAGAGAGAGATAATGGTTCTCGTTTCACTCATTCATTCATTCATTGAACAAGATTGAGCATGACCTTCAGCAGCTATATCCCTGTAGCACTTGTTCATCAAGGCAAGAAATTCAAAGGATTTATATTTTATTGTAGTGACGATGTAACAGGTTACAAAGCTGACTTAGTAGATTTGATGGAGGACATTGTAAAATTCTTCAAGTGTGAAGACAACGTTGAGGTGCAGAAAATCCTAATGAAAGCATTGATTGAAGTGCTGACAAGAGTGACCAAATTTTGGCTTGAAGAAGTGTTCCAACCACTAAGTGGAACTGAGACAATTCCTGCTCATTCTCGCTGTTATTGCTATAACAGAACGCGATATTTCAACACATGCCTGCATGACCTGATAACGTTCAGCCATTATGAAGAAGATGGTGTAAAATTGAAAGTTGACGTTTTTGCTGGTCCACCATCCGTCAGCATCAACGTGGCGGCGCTGGACCGAGATGACACTGCTAAGTTTCGAGCATACTATGCGAATCTTCTGCGTTTGTACGCCCAAATGTCATGTTGTAGGTGTTGTCCCCTCTCGATGGACTTAATGAGTGATCTTAAACAGTTGATAATTGCAACGAAACAAACCTTAAGTAACATTAATGACTATAAACTACCATCTGTCAATGTTTGAAGTGACATTGTGTATTACATGTATGTATTGAGCAACAATGCTATTTGTAGTTTGAATTATCATCATTGTATGTATTAAGCAATAATGTTATTCGTTTTCTTCTCATTCATTGTCGTAAAAAAAAGAAATATGGTTGTACAAAGAAAACGACGGTCTTTTCCCCGAAAGAAACGGTCATTTAAACCTTCAAGTCAGTTTAAGAAGGCATTGCGGAAATTGAATAAAATACATAATAATCGGAGGAAGTGTGAATTAATTCAAAATTCAAGTGATGACTTCATACGTGATTTGGCCTTTACAATTCACAAGTGTCTTCCAATATACAAGCCTTTGTTGAATCCTAGGTCTATCAAAAACATTCGCAAATTTTCGAATCCTAGGGATAGTGATAAAGTCAGGATAAATATGATTCAACATGGAGGTGGTGGCTTTATGGATATGCTAAATGACATCAGTAATAGTATTTCCAAAGTGCTTGACAGTCCTCTAGGAAGAATTATTACAGGTGTTGCATTGCTGGCATAAAGCCAACAAATCAGAAGTCGACACGTCATCGATTACTCATTGACATTGATTGAAGGCTATATAAGATAGACGTGCGAGCTTTCAGTAGTCATTTTCAAGTGATCATCCGTCAGTGTGAGTACAACAGCAAAATGTCTCTTAAAATGCACATAATTAAGGAAGAGGGCGACGCTGTTGATCGCGATCTCTTGAAATTTAGACCAACGCGTAAGGTTCAAGGAATCGGAAACACGTTTTATTTTCAAACGCTTAATTATGGTGATGATGGATTATATTTACAAGTTCCATTTTTTCATAGCAATGGGATGTCATCGTCTAGCTACAGCAATCTAAGACAAATGCGTGTCACATTTCCTAAATGGCAGCAAACTATACTAAAAATGATTGATTCATTCGCAAAGGAATGTGTCGAACTACCTGACAGTGCTCCGGTACATTGGAAGAAGAAGTTGGAGGAAGGGAGTGGATTCAAAGATCTACCTGAGTTTGATACTCTCTTCTTAAGATTATCTGACCATTTCCAAGCGTTTGATGTGCTGTCAAACCCAATGGATTGTGATGATCTCAAGCGTGGGCGATACATGGGCTTGGTACACGTTACTGGACTTTACATTGTCGCTCATAGTTCAACTGGTAAATTGGCTTCTCTTCAGATGAAGGTTCTACAATTGGTTTATGAACCACTACCAATTGACAAGTGCTTAATTCATATTGAAGACATTGCTACACCAAGTGAGCCGAAAGAATCAAACGATGCAAAAGAAGCCAAGGAGGTTGATGAAAGCAAGAAAAGGACGCGCAGATCGAGGGACAGCATGAAGCTAAAACTGAAGCGACAGGATGCACAACCTGACTTGAAGAGTTCCTTCGATTCTACCCTCGATGAAGACACTCAAATGTGGTAAATTAAAACAACTGTTTATCGTTTCAATAAAACTTTTTTGGAAATAATTTACATGTTTTAAGTTCTAACTAAGCAAAATAATGGGTGTTAGTAAATGATGATGATGATATTGAATGACTCTGAAATGACAAATTTTCGACTATTCACTGACCGTACAATGTGTGTGGCCGGACCAAGTCAGTCTGGTAAAACAACTTTTGTAACTCAGCTACTGCAATACAGAGATGAGATGTTTAATAAGAAAATAAAACAGGTTAAATGGTACAACGGTATTTTTCAACCAGATCTGCATTCTGCACTCCGACAGCAGAGATACGAAGTAAAACAGGGGCTACCACCAACTGAGGATATCCGAGCAGGTGATTTGATCGTGTTGGATGATCTACTTCGAGAAAGCAAATCTTCAAAAGATGTAACCGAAATGTTTATTCAAACAGCACACCATAGTCAAGCTTTTATCATCTACATCACTCAAAATATCTTTGATGGAGGAAAAGAGCAGAGAACTAGAAGTCTTAATACACACTATTTGGTGGTTTTCAAGAATCCAAGAGATAGTAGTCAGATACATCATTTGAGTCGACAAATATTACCTCAGCAGCCTAAAACTCTTTCGAAAATATATGATGAAGTGACGAAGAAGCCACATGGCTACCTCTTCATTGATTTAACGCAAGAATGCCCAGAGCGATTTCGATTTCGAACTAATATTATACCAAACTCTGGAGATGCAATGATAGTATTCACTGTCAACAGTTAATTAATTGGACCAATGACAGTTTTAGGCAATACATATGTGCTTCAGCTACTATGACATTTTCAATATGAGTTTTTCAAAAATGGTTGTCATTCCTCAAGAGGAATATCTACAGCTATCAATGACAAGAAATATTCAGGAAGTTAAAAATGTGGATCAGCCGGTTACAGATCAACTTAAGCAATTATCTCAACAGGATAGGGAAATTCAAAAGATTGAGGATCCTTATCGACGAATGCAGTTACAGGCTGAGAATTTAGAGGAAAGACGACATATTAGGGAAAAGCTGCGCAAATTCATAACTCTTTCAACTCCTCGAGCATATCGCATGCGAGCTGAAAGGTTGTTTGATTTTATTGATCCCCACGTAAAGTTCAATGAGCGAGGAGAAATAATAGAAGAAAACGGTGATGTAATTAGGAACAGTCACATTGATGATCTTCTACAATATGCTGTGAGAGATGTAAGGCGAAAGCTGCTCCACAAGGATGGGAATACTTTCAAAAAGTGCTATCTAATCACAATGTCCCCCATAATATAATCGGAGGACCAACTATAAATGAACTGAATAAAGTGTTGGCAACCGATTCTTCAAAAGGAAAAGTAGTTACCACAGTCAAGCGAGAACCCATTGTTTCTCCTGCTACGTCTCCAACTCCGAAGAGAAGAGGGAGACGTTCAACACGAATACCGAAAAGTTATAGCAAATATTAGGCAAATAACAGTGAAATTGCTTCCCATATCATGTCTATGCAGAAAATTTGCTGCTGTTTGAAGTCTGCGCTCGATAGTAAAGGAGAAGAGGGTATAGAAGTTGATATCAATTGCGTTAGCAGTTGCTGTGCAAGTAATACTCGAGCGAGTCGCCAGAATAAGGAGGATGAGCGCAGCGGAAAAACTGAGACAAATCTACTACGATATCAATCATCCCGCAAGCTTCAGTCGTCCGAGCGTTTTAGCCCGTGCAGCAGGTGTACAAATAGAGACAGTGAAGAAATGGTTGAAGAGTCAACCAACTTACACGCTACACAAGGATGCGAGGAAGCGGTTTCCAACTAGGAGATATGTTGTCAATAATATTGACAGTCAATGGCAAGCAGATTTGGCTGATATGCAGCAGATATCTCAATACAATGACGGTTACAAGTACATACTAACCGTAATAGATATTTTATCACGATATGCTTGGGTTCGCGCCTTGAAATCCAAGAGAGGAGCAGAAGTTGAGGCGGCTTTTCAAAGTATTCTAAATGAAGGGAGGATCCCACAAAGAATACAAACAGATCAAGGAAAGGAATTCGAAAATTCCCACGTTCGTGGTCTACTTGAGCGATATGACATTGAACTGTTCAGTGTTAAAAGTGCTTACAAAGCTGCGATGGTTGAGAGGTTCAATCGTACACTCAAGACAAAGATATGGCGGTATTTCAGTGCTACAAATACACATGTCTGGATAGATGATTTACAGAAGTTCGTGAGAAATTACAATGAGAGCTATCATCGGATTATAAAGATGCGTCCAATTGACGTCACTCGGGATAATGCTATAGATTTGTGGCTTCGTCTGTATGGCAAGGCACCAAAAGCAACTACCGATAAGACGAAAATCAACGTTGCTGATAGAGTTCGCATCTCTAAAGTGAAGTCTACATTCGAGAAGGGCTATCTACCGAATTGGACCGAAGAAGAATTCTTTGTTGATGAAGTAAATAAAAAATTTAAACCAACAATGTATAAGTTAACCCTTTCAGTCCGGCAACCTTTATTTTCCTTGAAAAAAATCTTTCTCCTCAGAGATAGTCTTCTTAGACCTCAAATAACATCATTTGAATAGAGAAAACGTTTTTGTGATTTTAGTTACGAGTTAGGACCATGTATCATATATGATACATCCGGACTCAACGGGATCTTTACATAAATTCCAGTTTTAAAAGTTTATCTATGAGTTTGAGAAGAAATGTGTTATTGTTACATGTTTTTATTATTTGCAAACTATTTTCGAGTTATATCATTGTATCTCCGCAATAAAGGTGAAAATTCATAAATGAAGTTGAGGCTATAATTCAACTGAACAAACAAATTCAACCAAAAAAACACTACTTTTCATCAGAAAATGATGAAAAATAAGGTTAGTTCACTAAGTTATTTACAAATTGTGAAAAAGTTTATAACAATTGCGATTTGGTCGAATGCACAGAAATATAGTACATTTCTCACATCTTGTCTGAGTCAATGTATGGCAAACTTTGCACCGCTGTCTTTGGTCAGCCGTCACCATCTCCGGCCAATGAGCGACCTGATCGGATCGAATGTCAGTTTGAGGTATGATGGCAGAACGACGTCGTGTTTTTGCTGGAGAAATTGCTCCGTCCCGACTCTGCATGGTCGACCTCGCTTTCGTGGGGTGCTGAGCATTTCGGGTGTCTTACCTTGGAGACATAATGAGTTTGACACCTTCGCAGAAAACGACAAAAGATCTAATCGACCTCTTGCCGCAACATCAAGTTGATCACAATCTCTTTTATAATGAATCCAAGCGTTTACTAGACACAGGTTGATACTCCAAAAGAAGATAGGTTTGTAAAATTTCCTGGTTTTATGATCGCAGCGATAAAGTGACATAAGCATGTCGAATTTATCGACACCACCCATATGTTGATTGTAATGAGTGACAATCGCAGGACATGGCACTTGAACCCTCTTCTTTGCCTTTCGATCAAATCGCTGAACATTTGTTATCGGGTCAACTGAAACATAAGAAGAACTCAGCTGAATTGATCTGTTGTCGAACCAGCGGACGATAGAAATATTTGTTTTCTTTTCTTGACGGCAATCAAACGAACCACGACCCGTAGTCTGAAGTTCCTTTTCCGATTTCAAAGGACATCCGCGCAAACGATTGGCTCGCAATGTACCAGCTGATTCTATACCGAAGTCTCTCTTCAACATAATCTGAAGTTCAATGAAATTGAAAAAATTGTCAAAATATACTATATGGTTTGCATGGCGAGGTAGCATTTCGCACACTTTCAAAACCATATCACCAGGCTGATATCCACATCCGCATCAGGAATAACTACGAACGTACGAATCCGACGGCCAAAACGGTTGATTCTATATTCGACGTCACAGTCCATCTCTTCAAATGTCAGTATGAGTTCAGAGTGAATTACTTTCAAGACACGACTTCAAATAGCTACTTTCTTTCAGTGTGTTTGATGGATAGAGTCCATGATATTGTAGCGGTGTCATCAATCAGCCTTAGTTGCGATGCACGCTAACAGATGGTGTACAGCTGCTGCTCTCCTTGATTTTAACACCTCTCTTTACTTCACTTTGCTACTTGTAATCTCTTCGCCTTATCTTAATTACCTTTCCATCCTGTCACTTGGCGAATGTAATGCTGATGATAATAATAACACAACTATTCTGACTGCGAGACAAGACGGTGTTCTAAAAACTCTCTCCGGGCTGTTAGAGAATAGAATAATTTACTTTGGTGATTTACCTTACTACAATCATCATAGACATTACCCAAATACCTCTACAATATCGTAAAACTCAAAACATCGCAGTAAATTCAAGACATCCAATCAGAGAGGAGCGACAGGATGCTATGACTGCGTTCATGAAAAATCGTAGAAGATATCTGACAAGTGTTTCCAAACAATGTAATATTGCAGTTGAGATAGCTCATGGACTTCTATAATATAGCATAGAAGTCCATGGATAGCTGAACCGCAATTTGCTGTAAGGCTTTGAATAACTTTTATTACTATGGTCTTTGCCACTGACTGAGTTCCTCTCTTCTGTTGAGAGACGGACGATGCTTTTGTATGTACTTGACACAGAGATCAGAAATCAATGATATTTAACCCGTTGAGTCCGGATGTATCATACATGATACACGAACAAAAATTCAAACTTCTGAGAATGTTTAGATGACAAATATTTTATAACGATGCCGATAATTAATTTATGCTTTCATACACATGCCTGATTTTTTATTTTGATGAATAATTTATTTAAGTGCTACTACTGGACAACTGACAAAGCGTATGTGATTTTTTTTCGAAAATATCGAAATTCAAAATTCAAATTACTGACAAATCTGACATGGTGTCAGATTTTGGCAACTGCTATTAAAACTAAGTTCCTTAGTAAATGGTCTTTCTAAATCAATGATGCAATTCAGTTATTTTACCTTTTTACATGATAAACAGAAGCAAACTTGAAATGTATCATATATGATACGGTAGGACTGAAAGGTTAAACGAGGGTTAGCGCTTCATGGTATACCGCATATTTTTAATAATCTCTGGAAGAGAGGAAAGTATTTCCCAATCTATCATTGATGATATTTGCTTCCCGCCTTGGGGATATAAGTGAATCAACATTCTCAATGAAGTCACGAAAACGTGTTTTTAAGGATTTGTGTGTCCTATTTTGTCCTGTTCGTTGTATACTACGTTCATAACCAATGCTTTTTTCCTCCTTATACCTCAACACAGCCAAAGGCCTGTATGGTTATCCTTGCTCCCTGTAAGGAAGTTAACCAGCTGTAGCTATTTTATCTCTTTCAACCATTGATTTATTAGCATGCTGTGGTTACCGTTATTCAAATAAATGTTAATTATGCGAAGAGTTTATTTTGTTTTCATGCAATGGATGGGTTAGTTAAAGGGCGATCATGTCTTTTCTCAAACGACTGCGGTAACATTACGTTTTCATAGCAAAGTTTAAAAGGAAGCTGTATCAAGATTAATGTTGGATAAATTTCATAAAAGATGAGACCGACATCGAAGCAGTGTCGATGATAGCTAGCACTCATCTATTTCTAGAGTTTAAATGAATACATTCTCTGATAGCTTATCATGGCGCGATTAGTTGCGAAAATTAAGTTGTAGGTCATTTTGGAAAGAAGAGGTGGAAAGTCGCTCTTTCCAATTTGCTTCTTATTCAATGAATGGTAGATCACCCTCCAAGAATTTTTTAAAAATACATATGATAAAAATTGCTGAACGTCTTAACGCATTTAACCATCATGGTAGCAGTCTAGTGATTGAAGCGATTTCAGATATTCACATTCAACTTTCCATAAAGAAAAATTGAAAATCAGTGTACTTGATTGTAGCACAACTGGTTTTCGAGCTATGTCTGCTCACTAACACCTCGAAGTATATTCCTTCTGTAACATGCGTCTATTATTTAGAAAAGGCTAGCAAATTCATATCTTCAAAAAGACTTGCTATCTGACATCAGTAATCGGTGAAACTATGTGTTGCGATGTAAGTAAGCGAAAGGATGGAAATGAAAAGCGCATCTTCAAGAGAATGGTAAGCATTGCTTTTGGTCAACGCTGTTTCATACGTAATTGCATTCAACTTTGCCAATGTAACCACTGTGACATTCTCATTTCGATGTCACTTATGTCGCAATAGTTATACCTATGCAAATGTGGTAAAGATAGGTTTTAGCAAAGACTAACCACGGAAAATGGCGAAACGTAAAATGACGAAACGTAAAAGTCAAAAGTTTTCTTCACCATTCAAGCTCTCCGACGAATGAAAGCAAATCACGATACAATGCTATACGAACATGCTAACGATAAATTCATTTGTGAAATGATTTTCTCATGTGAGGAATTGAGGACGAAGAAATTACGCCAAAACAACGAAAGTTACTTAAGCGATATGCTACGAAATTGCGTTTCATCTCCAATCCGAAAGTCGCCCTTCAAAGAAAGAGGAAAACTCTAACACAAAAGGGCGGTTTCCTTTCAGCAATACTTCCAATGATAGCTCCTGCCGTGGGCAACCTATTGGGAAATATCTTTGGCTCTAAGCGTTTATAAAAATTATGCAAATGTTGAGTCTCCCCCCCATGGTCCCACGCTTACCCACTCCCAAATCCCCCTTGAATATTCGATTCCCGCACAAGAAAGGTCCCTACCATCCCTCGCCCAGTCATTAGTCGGTCATCACCCGCCCATCCCACCACCACTGCCCGATTATCACCGAGCATTCCCCCCCCACCACAAAGTAATAAAATGGATTTCAGACTTCAATGTGATAAAGTTCTGACTGTATCAGGTCCATCTCATGCAGGTAAAACTGTTTTCACGCTGAATTTATTGGATAAAAGAAGGGAGTTGTTTAAGGAACCTATCAATCGATTGATTTGGTGTTATGGTATTTATCAACCGTCGCTGTTTCAGGAATTGCAAAGTCGCAACTTTATTCGACATGAAGGAATTATTCCAGTGGATAAACTTCAGTCTAATGATGTTGTTGTATTGGATGATTTATTAAAAGAAAGTAAGAATTCAAAAGATGTTACAGATATGTTCACTCGCGCAGCACACCATAAAAGGTGTTTTATCATCTATATTACACAAAATTTGTTTCCTGATGGAAAAGAAGCTCGTACACGAAACCTGAATACACACTATTATGCTATTTTCAAGAATCCGCGAGATAAAAGTCAATTTGAAATTTTAGCGCGACAAGTTGCACCCAGAGGATCAAAAGCCTTAATTGAAATTTTTCAAGCAGCTACTGAAAAACCATACGTTTACTTATTCATTGACTTTACGCAAGAGTGTCCGGAAGAATTTAGATTTCGAAGTGATATTTTGAAAACTCCCATGATTATCTACAAACTATGAGTTCTTATTCTCGCATGATTGTTATTCCTCAGGATGAATATGTACAATTGACTGCCATGCAGCAAGTAAAGCAACCTCTTGCAAATCAAATGTATAGGAAAGAAATAGATTATCAGCAAAATGTTCACATCAAAGATCCACATCGTGCTGTATTATTACAATCGGAAACTGTTGAGCAATTGAAAAACTTGAAGAATAAGATGCGTGACTCTGTATCGACTGCTACAACCTTTAGCATCTCGCGCACATCCATATCTCTTTTTCAATAGTATTGAGCCCCATCTCAATGTAAATGATAGAGGAGAAATCAATTACAGATGAAAATAAAGTGATTGATGCTTCACGTTATGAAGACTTGATTCAGTATGCGACACGTAGAAAGCGCCGTCAGGGCGAATGTTCCACCTGGTTGGTCATACTTTTCTTAAACTATTGAAAAAGCATAATGTGCCAAAATTTGCTTTAAATAATGAGACATTGAAAGAACTTGATTCAACAGTGGCTACTACAACTAACTACTCCAATGCCTCAGACGATGAAAATGCCAACAAATTGGTTTAAGACGTCACCTGCTACATCCCCTCCCACTCTCAAAAAAACTAAGCAAACAAGAGGAGAACTCGACGTAGATCTACATCGCCACTAAAACTGGTAAAAAGAAAACGTAAAACAGCTCCTCCTAGGAAATACATGTTCTCAGACTATTAATATGAAGCAATGTGTTGCTTGCCATGTAATGAGCCGCCAGAGGTGAATGTCGTTGTCACTTACACTTGCACTTGCTGCGCCAGCTCTCATAATGAAACCCCTAAGCAATGTAACACGATCACACGATCGCAAAACCGCTAAAGCTAAATGCTGCAGTTGTTGTAAATGTAGAAAGGCAAGAAAACAAAAGATGAGAAGGAGGAAAAAGAGTCAGCCGTCATCGACTGAACGTTTGAAGTCAATCTATTATGATGTAAAACATCCGGCAGGATTTGCATCTATCAAGAAATTATCAAAAGCGAGTGGTCTTCCACAATCACAAGTGAAACGATGGTTAAAGGGTCAGGCTACCTATACACTCCACAAACAAGCGAAAAAGAAGTACCGCACCCGCCATTATATTGTTCATGACATCGATGAACAGTGGCAAGCAGATTTGTGTGATGTGCCTCCATTTCAAAACATAACTCGGGCAATAATTTTATTTTAACCGTCATTGATATTTTCTTTCTCCGCGTTATGCGTGGGCTCAACCTTTAAAAACTAAAGAAGGGAAAGGAGTAGCAAAAGCATTCCAAACAATTTTTCGAGAAGGTCGCATTCCAAAAAGAATTCAAGTGATCAAGGAAAAGAGTTTGAAAAATCAGCATGTGACAAGATTATTTGAGAGGCATGACATTGAGTTGTTTAGTGTAAAGAGCGCTTATAAAGCTGCACTCGTTGAACGTTTTAATCGCACATTAAAAAATCGCTTGTGGCGACATTTTACTGCCAACTTGACACAAAATTGGACAAAGGTTCTACAAGATACACCATGTTCCCTCGGGTATCAAAACACCACCAACCCAGGATACGACCATATACGGCGATATAACGCAGACATTTTCCATAAACCAACGGTACCACGACTCATAAAAACCCCTGCCGTACACTTAAAACCCTAATACAACCCACAATACCTCTAAATCTACAACACCCTCCATGCCTACAATCACTCTATCCATCGTTCTATTGGACTCAGACCAGTAATTGTAAATGCTGACAATGTAGATAAAGTGCGCGAATCATTCCAACGTAAACGCACTCATGTGAAAAGTGATGTGAAAATTGGCGATAAAGTTCGTATCTCAAAAGTGAAAAGTGTTTTTGCTAAAGGGTACCTCCCGAATTGGACAGAGGAGGTATTTACAGTATCAAGGATTAATCAAAAAGACTCTCCGACCACCTACAAGTTGAAAGATTACGATAATGAAGAAATTGAGGGTAGCTTTTACCGCGATGAGATTGAGGTAGTCACTGAAAGTGAAACATATTTGGTAGAGAAAATCATGGTGTCTTGTTAAATGGACTGGTTATCCTTCAAGTATGAACTCTTGGATGCGTCGTGCCGACATCTTTCATCTAAGTGATCGACAGTGATTCATGCAAAGTTGTAACTAACAATGTTTAGGGTTTGAGCTATGAATCCAACTGCCTCATTTTATTCACGACCCTCGTACGTAAGTGGTGGAGGACAAATTTACATCGGTGCTCGCCGCCAACGTGGAGGTAGCATACTTGGTGCACTGAAATCTGTTGTAGCACCTCTCATATCCAATGTCGGTAGATCTTTAAAACGAAATGTTTTAAGTAATGCCGTTGGCTTTGCTGTTGATGTTGCTAGTGATCTTTCCAGAGGTAGAAGTTTTAAGAGCAGTTTGTTGAATCGTGGGAAGGAACGCGGTTTAAAACATTGAAGCAGACCATTGCTGGTGTTACTCAAGGAAAGAAATCACCTAAACGAATGAATAAAGGAAGGAGGAAACATCGCGGAGCTGGTAAGGTGCGATCTTCAGTCAAAAGGCATTCACGCAAACGTCGTAGAGGCTCTAATCATTCATCAGCGCTAACGACGACGCTGCTATAACTTCTAATCATGGAGTGTAAAACTTCCGGTTTTTGTTTGTTTGATCAACAAGCCATACAGACAGATATTCTTAGTTCAAGTATTGTAGATTATCATCCTCGAACAGCTGAGAATGCTGGCCCCATTGAATTTGTTATTCCTGGTGGTAGTGATGACTACATAGATTTGAGTTATGCGATGCTTGATTTGAGGTTTAGAATTCAGCAAGCAGATGGAACTGCTATTGACGATGCACATAAAAGTTGGACTGAACAATTTACCATTGACTACATTACTTCGTGATGTTTCTCTAACGATTGGAGAGCAGCAGGTGGAAGTGGTCAAAGCGATTATCCCTATAAATCATATTTCAATCATGTATCACAGTTTCATCCAGCAGCACAAAAAAGTCATATGGAAGCCATTGGATGGTACAGAGATGAAGCAGGAAAATTTGATGTTGAAACAAACAGTGGCTTTGTAAAGCGATCTGCTATGATTAAAGATAGTAGAGTATGTCAGCTATATGGTCCGCTGAATTTAGACTTCTTTAGACAGTCAAAGTTTTTACTGTGTAATACCAGCATGCGACTCAAGCTGACATTGAATAAGCCTGAATTTGCGCTGAATGCATTTGCTAAAGTTGACAATTTTAGAATTCATGTGGAAGATATTGCACTTTACATTCGTCGAGTAGTACCGAATCCAAGTGTCATTAGAGGGCATGCTGAAGGCCTTAACCGCCAAAATGCCATTTACCCCGTTCAGCATACAAAGCTTCTCACCTTTACAATTCCGAAAGATCAAAAGAGTTTCATGAAAGATGGCCTCTTTCCATCGGAAGCACCGAAGCTCCTCATGGTGGCAATGGTTGAAAATGATGCATTTAATGGTAATATAAAGAAGAATCCTTTCAATTTTAAACACAATCAGTTAAGTGAAATTGCTTTACGTGTACATGGTGTGAGTCATCCTGGTCCACCCTACAAACCAGATTTTGCTTCGGATCAATTTATGCGCAGTTATGATGATTTTATGGATGTCTTTGGCTTTTACAATACGGATGACACCAACGGACTTACTATGAAAGAGTTTAAGAGTGGATATACTATTTATGCATTTGATTTGACTGCTGACAGCGATATTAGTGCACCCTATCGTCAAGCGAACGTGCCTCATAATATTCGTTTGGATTTGACGTTCAAAAGAACACTACCTGATACGATCAATGTATTAATTTATGCAGTCTTCGATTCAAATATTGAAATTACAAAGTATCGTGACGTGATTCTTCAGTATAATCGTTAATGAGTTGGTTGACTGCTGACGATATTAAGACTAAAGTGCAGCTAATGCAGACGAAGCGACGTTGAAAGCTTTCGATAATGTCTATTCACTCGATACCTTACCACCTGCAGTAAATCACTATCCCATCTTTATTGTGCTAAACACTCCTTCACAGAATTTAGGCGGTGAGCATTGGAAAGCGATCTTTATTGGAGAAGACCGACGTGGTGAACTATTTGACTCTCTTGCTCAACCTCCAAATATACCAACACAGCAGTGGTTGAGAAAACATACGCGTCAATATCAGCGAAATGAAACGCATACTACAACATCCACTTTCATCAACGTGTGGTGCTTTTGTACTGTACTTCATCTTAAAACGTTTACATGTATCTCGATTTGCAATCTGTTATTCAAAAACTTTTCATGTAATCCATCCTCTAATGAAAAAATGATTTGTAAGTTCCTATCATGATTTGAAATAAAAACAATCATGTTTGGAAAAATTGTTTTTATATTTTACAATCCGCTGGTACGTACATACTCAATGAGATAGTCATAAGTGAATCATATTTGCTTGTACATGAGATTTTAGTCCAGTAATGATCACTTACATATTAAGAAAGATTGCCACATGCACAGCGCAACCAACCAACTAATGAGAGCTGCAGGAAAAAGTTCGGGTTCATAACACAAACAGTAACTCTGGTACTCGAGATCTTCAAAAATGATAGAACTGTCACTCATATTGAGTAAGATCCACCATATTGTCCCACAGTCAGATTCGACATCACACACCTCTCCCTCTTCCCATATCCGACGTAGTAGTCTTTGTAGGCTCTAAAGCGCATTGACTGCGCCGACATTGAGAATGAGAAAGGCGCCGAGAATCTGTACAGTCCCATTTGGAAGAGTTGAAGATTCCGTGAATTTTTCATCTTTACCACTAAAATTTGAGGACTACCCGGGTAATACTTGCTTTTTTGAAGGTGTTGGTGAATTGTTGTGAGATCGATTTTGGTGTAGAGTCTGAAGCGACGGAGAATGTTGACGATGGTTGTAGCGATGGCGCTTCATGATGAAAGAATGATAAATTGAGCGATGTACCTTTCCTGTTATAGACTTTTTACCACCCAACTACCTTGAATCGAAATGTAAAGTTAGTATAAGTTCGGGAATGATAGAGTTGAATTCCGCCGATTGTTTGACGCGCAGCCAGATGCGATTTCCAATACGTGAATGTCTTTTTTCATATAAAGTATTTCCATTCCTTCATGATAAGAAGTAAGATTGAAAATGAACGATAAGATAAAGCAAACTCCCATCTCACATTTCCAGTTGAATCTTTGAAATAGACGAATTCGATCATGATCCGTTTTCCAATACGTGTAGGGAATCTAATTTCCAACTCATGGTTGCGTGTAATCAAAATTCTTGATTAAGATTTGCATAGTAGGCGATTGACACATGACGAATAAATTCATGATGGAGCGATGTATGTATCTTTCTATACTCTCTCCCAATTGTATTTGCGAAATGAGAAACATTTGCGAATGAAATGGTAGAATTTGAATTTCATTTCTGTAATGTTGAAAGCCAAACTTGATCACCCAATAGATGAATCTTAATGTTTCAAAATATATCCAAACCCTCATGAAATCATTGAGGCTGACAAAAATTGCGCCATGTATCACGTAATACCTCTGAAGTATGACCATGCGAAATTTTGAAATGACGTTTCATCACGATCAACTCTGATATTATTGTAGAGAGTCCAAAAATCCAAGTCTTCATTCATGAAGTTATGACAAAGTTGCAGATTAGCAATCTAAAAATGTCGTTTTATCATAATTAGCTTAGCATGCGGCTACAAAGAGTTTACAAAGTAATCGAGCCGCGACCTCTTACTACTCCCATTGATCATGCACAACAGCTAAATGGGAAATGGGAAGTGGGTTGTCACTCAACTTGTTTATAGCAAACGTGTCTATACATTTGATCATGAGGTGAAGACTATTAATATGAGGCGTACATCTGCTTACAATGTAAAAGCGGGTGCCGAGATATACAATCCACAGTGGTCAAAGAAAAGATCTCTATCATGTAAAAAGTTTATATATGAATTTCTTGAATAAAAGCTGTAAACATATGTCCAATACACCGCACAATGATGATTATAAATATGTACATCCATGTAGTTTGAGAAAGATTGGATTGTTGGATTAATCACAAGTTTTAAGAAATGATTTAGCTGACCGCGTCGCTAGCGCCTTAACACTCTAAGAATACTTTTAAAAACGTTAATTACCACATAAGTGGTCATAAACAGTTAATATATCGAGAGGAAGCTTATTATATGTAGATCTTATATCCAAGAAATGAGAAAGACGTTTGGTGAAAAATTGTGATATAAGCCCAGAAAGACAAACATACTCCTGATACAATATTGAAGAAATTTAATTAACTCCTTCGAGTTGATGGTAACAAGTGGCAACATTGACTTAATATCAAATCATCTAATCATATTGCAATAAGCAAATTCAATGATGATGATCTAGTATTAGTTTGTTCAAAAATTTTCATCAGTTCTTAACGACATCGTACTGCAGCTAGTTCAGGAAAAACTATATGCAAACATTTACCATGAGAAATGTCCAAAACAATTTGATACAGAATGGGGCCTACTTTATACAGAAAGTTGTAAGCCTTTTGGTGTTTCGTACATGAAACAAGAGTGTTTGACGCCTCGCATTATTACTTCGTTAAATTGGTTGTAATTATTTAAATGAAGAGATAATGAGCAACATATTTCATTATCTGAAAAAGAAGGTATTTGTCTCACACAATAAGATGGAAAAGGTATTGACCTAAATATGGATACAACACTAATGGACATTTTGGTTTTTGACTAAAATAACTTTAAAAGTGGTACAGTACCAAAGCTAGCTCAGCACATTCGCTATCGCGTCCTATAACTATTTTCAGATATAATCCATATTGGTGAAGATGTACGTGTGGGAGATGTTGAAGCACCATTGCAATCAATGATAACCAACCACCAAAGAGCTCAGTATTTTATCTTGACATACTTTCAAGAAAGTGCATTATACAAAAGCTGAATCAAACTACAATCCACAAAATGATAATGCCATTATAGACGATGCTGGTGCGTTGAATCCTTTTCATAAAGATGCTGTGACAAGTAACACACTCCATTTCCGAATGAAGAGTTAATGCAGAACGTATGGCTAATAAATTTTTTCCAAAGTGAATAATATGGAAAGTGAAAATAAGGACTCGTATCTAATCTACTTCCCCAGTAAAGCTTCTATGAATAAAGTTCCCAAAAAAAAAACATCAGACTATCGAGTAGAATAAAATCGCCCACTGCATTAGAAGGTGAATGGAGGTTGGCGATTCTATATTTGCTAAGGGGGGGGGGGGGGGGGGAGGGAGGGGGGGGGGGGGGGGGGGGGGGGGGGGGGGGGGGGGGGGGGGGGGGGGGGGGGGGGGGGGGGGGGGGGGGGGGGATGCCAATATTTCAGAATGTGAATGATTTGGAAGAAATGATATTGACTCCTCGCACCCAAGATGGAATTAACGATGAATAATTGCAATTTTCAGTTCCCATTACAATTTAACATCAATGGAAAGTGGAACTATGAATGGATCAGATAAAATCAGATTTCTATGAGCCATTTGGGAAATGAAAAATATTAAGGGCAATCAACAGTGGGTACTACTTCCATCATGAAGAAAAAAAATCAGAAAGCTTATGAGATTACTATCTATCATTGGAGTAGGAGACAGTTTCCTCCGCTTTCAATCTTTTTACTAAAGGTATTACGCTGAGGTTGGATAGTAATTCTATCCGCATCCTCGTTTTTGGTCATGACTACATCTAACGTCAATTGCTACTGCAAATGTTAGAAAAGTTTTATTCAAATCGAATCAACAAATTTCTTATAGATTTAAAATAATTGAGAAGATGTTGAAGAAGGCAAATAACGCATCATATTGAAAAAGCTGGTTTTTCA
Source organism: Prostheceraeus crozeri (assembly GCA_907163375.1). Classification (NCBI taxonomy): domain Eukaryota; kingdom Metazoa; phylum Platyhelminthes; order Polycladida; family Euryleptidae; genus Prostheceraeus; species Prostheceraeus crozeri. The sequence goes on along the minus strand of CAJQUW010002753.1, from coordinate 141,034 downwards.
CCTTTATCACTTTATTTCAGTTAGTAAAACATGGAATGAGACCAGGGGGGGGGGGGTGTGGGTATGAAGTATGGAGAGAAAATTATGGCGGACAAAAATAAGTTGGTTATTCAGACAATAAATGACAAACTTACAGTTTTATTTCTCTCCAACCTTGCGTCATTTTGTAAGACATTATACACCTATTAGAGGAAGCGGTGTTGTGTAAGCTTCTCATGAATATCACACTAAAGCTATTCATTAATGATAATTGTGGGTGGACATCATGGCGATCGCATCAAGAAAATTTACCAGTCTATGAAGAATCTGAAGTTGCTTCAATATAATGCCCGCTATATCATACAGTTGAAAGCTTCATTCATGTAGTAAATCCTTATATACAACAGAAGTTGAAGCATGTGATGAAAAGTAAATAATGATTGCCAAAAGACACACCACATTTCGTTTTCAATTGAAAATCAACGCGGATTTCGAACTGGTGATACATTCAATGTCAAAAGAGTAAAAAATTTGAAAAAACTTCTTTGGTTTTCAATGCTACAAAACAGTGTTTGCTGCTGCGCATACGATTGGTATAAACACCAAATGACCCTAATGATAAACATGAACAGCACCTTTTACATTCAAGTGGATTTGATTCTACCTATTTCTGTTGGTGAGAAATAAAGATACATTTTACGTGATATCATTCAGATAAAGACGCTTCCTTATGGAAAGTCCGAGAATGTTTGAATCTATTTTCTAATCCATCCCGTCATCAAACGTAAAACTATACCCTCTATTGCTATCAAAATTACCAATGGTTTACAAGAGTGCATCCATGTGAAAGATACTAAATCCCTCATAACGTTAGTGTTTCGGAAAACAAAGTGAAGTCATTGTGATACAACATTTATTGAAATATGTACATGAATGTGAAGCAATAGACTTTATACAACATCCACTGAAAATATATACATGAGCGCACTTCAATAAACATTGTTATATACAAAAAGTCTTTTTACTTCGTGAAGGGTGGAAATATACAGGGATAGGAAAAATGTCTTTCAGTGGAAAAGTCATCACATGGGGAATGTACAGATGTGGACACATATTCACAAGGAAAAAACAATCTCATGCGATACATAAAACAACAATGTTTATCTACAGAAATCAACATCAAAATACTAAGTTAAGGATGATTATGCTAAGACGTCTCCTGAATGTGGTAGTGTGAGTTTAATTCTTTTGGGTGGTGGTATGTTTGTGTCAGGATGTCCATGTGGAAGAGATATGTTGTGTTCTAACCAGCACCTCTTATCCTCCCATGCTGAAAGCGCCCGTTTCCTAAAAGTATGAGTTTTGATCTCATGCGACTTAGATTTTAAGATTGTCATATTGACAAACGTTATATTTTTATTTCTATAGGCTTTCCTGAAATTCTTATGTTTCATATTTTGCACAATGGATTTTGATATGCCTTTAGCGCGCTTAATGCTATCGTCGCTATCCTTTAATTTCATACTGTACATTTTTGGACGGAGGAGAATCATTTCATCTATTTCCTTCCCTGCTGTCTCATCCTTAAAGCAGCCAAGTTTTGCCTTATTTTTGATGGAGTAGAGTGGATGATCAGCAGGATAATTTGATGTATCAAAATATCTTTCTAAAGATTTTCCTACTTCATTGAAATTTAAATCTTTTTGAGTGGTAATACCTAAGAAGAAACTATCTGTATCACCACCCAACAAACGAACCTCTTTTACGAGAGGACATGGTTTTAGTATTTTATAAAAGAGTTGGTACATTTCAAGCTTAGAGTAATCTAGTACAGCTTGACCAATATAGATGGGTTTGCACAACTCAACTTCAGATTTTATCATTTTAACACCTATAAGGTCCTCATCGATAATGTCTCTATCGATGAATAGAGGTGATGAGACCAATTTGTGATACTTTTGATCATCATTAACTAGTTTGTAGTTTACGCGCTTTCTAACATCCTCCATCGTCTTACCAAATAGACTGTTGTTCTTATATTTATAAAAATCTTTTTCAAAATTATTTTGGGCTAGTGCACGTTTCTGGCTGTTGCTATCAATATATGGTTTGAGGAAGGCTTTCTGTCTAAATTTAATAATGCGGTGAACTCTTTTTAAAATCATACCCATTTCTAAATAAAATTTTAAGATGCTAAAGTGGACTAGATAGTTTTCTTTATCATACTGGGTGAGTAAAAGTTTGCGGCAAGGCTTATAGTCGGGTTGACCGCATGATTCTAAATCTTTATGAAATTGTTTCATAAAGTCGGAAAACATATCTTTGGTCACTTCACCTGATTCGGGTGCGAGTGGAAAATCCACGGTTTTATGTTTAATATTATTTGGATAGATTAGATCTATCTCAAAATAATATCCCCAATCACCTTCATCTGGAATTGCTAGTATGTTGGAAGGGTTGGAGAAATGTTGAATTTCACTATCATCTAACCAGCTAAACTCAGAGTGAGGTAGCGGTTTGGATAATGAACTACCATACAAATTATTTTGGTCATAATACTTCAGATGAGTCTGGTCATTGCCTACTATTTTTGATTTTAACCTATGTTTATTTACAAATGTGAGACCACCGCGAATTCCTCGCTCAAATAAATTATACATCTCTGGATCTTGTAAGAGATGAATGGTCTCACCAGTCATTTTAAAAGCAGACTTAAATGACATGGCTGGCAGACTGACAAAGTGGACGGGATCTAACTTATCTTCTTCTAATGCCACTCGTCGAAACTCCTGAAATACATCAGCCAGCAAAAATACATCTAACTTAAGGTAGGCAATCATATATTCACCAAATGTATGGCAGTCAAATTTTATCCATGCATCTTGTGCATGATCATAATCTTCGGTCTTACATTCTGCACCGGTCAAATCATTTTTAAATTTATCTATGGGCGGAAGAGAAGTCTCGCCGAGTTTACTAATTGCATCAAAATATGCATATGGAAAGACTCCTTTCCGTGTGATGACTTCATCGGTTAGATTTGGATATTGTTTCTTAAGATTTTGTGTTAGTGGAAGAGACTTTAGATTTTGCACGAGAGAGGCCAGTGATGCAGTCATAAATTGGTAGGAATCTAAAAATTTTATATCAAAATAGACCGTCTTATTTTCTTTAGTTTTATCGACAGGCACTTTTGCTGTCATGGCCATAAACTTCTCTCTCGTTTGCGCTATTACATCAAGCTTCCACTCTTTCATTTGACCTAAACCTCCTTTTATTATCATATGGCTGTCGTAGCCCTTGAAATTATGGAAAATGACGGGTAATGTACGCCGCTTCATCCTCAGCGAAAAATTACATTTTGAACAGAGTGCGTTTCTAAATTTACCAGTGATGTGATCATGGTCGCGCACTTTCTTAATCTTATCATCGTCAAATGTTTTCCTACATTTGGGGCAAACGTTGCAACTATCAAATTTTGCTTGATCATCTGCTGTCATATGCAATGATCTGCGATAGAGTTCACCATCATACTTTTGTTGAAATTTTACAGCCTGTTCGAGGAATTGTAGGAATTGGTAAATACAATCCTCACCTTGCCAGACGCGCATTTTATTTTGCCTACTCCTAAAGTGATCATGCCATACTTCATAGCAGGAAATGGCTGCTGGTCGATGGATGTTATCATCGATATAGCATTCGATGTCAGCATAGATGACACGAAGAGGACTTAGTTCATCACCATTCTCTCTATATGAAAACTCCTTATCTTTGGGCATGCGTTCCATTTGCAGTTTACCTCGCTTACACCACTCATAATGAGTTTCAAATTTAGTTTTCCTCCTAAAGTGGCGAATACATCTGTCGCAGTAATATAACTCTCTACTAGAGTTTTCTAAGTGGTGGTATAAGCGAGAGATTTTGGGAATACCGCAGTAGTGCCATTCCTCACTATCATCCTGTTTTACTAATAACAGGTTTACTGTACGTTCATAACAACTCGAACGCGAGTTGTAGCGCACACCCTTCAATCCTTTTTCCCAAACATGGAGAACTATTTTAATGTTGTTCAATTTTTCAAATTTTTCTATATCTTTAATTTTCATATCGTCACTATTACAGTCATCGAAGTTTAATTCATTCTCCCACTGCCTATAGCTATATGTGCGATTTCGATTCGCATTGATGTCATTATAGTGGAGAATGGAGAGGACAGCATATTTAAAACATTGCGATTCGCAATCGACATTGATGACTGCTGTTTTGTTTTTTAAATTTTTTGGAAGTTTAAAGGAGCCTCGACCACTATGATTTCCTAATAAACTGATTTTAAATAAGGCGGACTCAATGCCGTCAAAAATGAGACCGCTATCGCGCTCGTTAAATTTATCAATATTTAATTTTAATCCTTGGATGTGAAAATTTATCCAAGACTCATAGTCTACAACCTCGGTTGCAGGAGAGGAGGGTATGTGAAACTCTAACCTCTCTATTATTTGTCCAGTATGGTGGTCGATTTTTACATATTTTATTTTAAGATAGATGAGCGCCTTCATCCTAAAATTGTCTAAATTGTTGAAGAGCGCTTCTATCAATGATGAATTTTGATGAAACCATTCCTCAAAGTTAGCAATGGTTTCTGAGGAGTCCATCTGGTAGTTCCTCACTAAATTATTTATGGACACCTCAGTGAGTCGGATAGAGGAGGTACCGTTGGTGTAGGTATCGTTCGTGTGTGTATGTTGAAGTCTGTGCGAAGATAGTTCAAAACGTGTCTCGAAAGACTGAATGCATAAATCGCAAGAAAAGGAGACATCGTTAACAGAATCATCCCTACCTTCGGAGATTGATGCCGACTTAGGTCGACAAACACCTCGCTTGATGTGTCGGGTGAGATCCCATTTCCTCGTGAAGATGTGCCCACAGTCAGCACATTCCCACTCGTTGCCATATCGCGACAGTTCTGAGCTGGAACTCGCATCACCTGAAAGAGAAATCATTCTATCATCTCTGTTCAAGCCTCAGTGTAGTGTTACAACCTACCTTGACTCAATAACTCTAAACTTTCCTCGAGAAGAGAGGGCGTTGGTGATGAAGTTGATGCCTGAAATTGAGGAAGATGCTATTAGTCACACGTTTGAGGGAGATGAGAGAGGAAATCTTTAACTTACCATTTTAATGAAATATGATCAGACAGAATAATAGTCAAAGAGAGAGAGATCGTGCGTTCGTCACTTGTATGATTCACAGATTAAATGAAATGACCTGAATGTCACTTTGCTTATATACTTTCATTCTCTTCATTCATTGGATGTTCATTCTGATTGGCTGCTTGTTGATACTTAAGAATTAGAAAAATGTTAAAGTTATCATTATTCAAAGTCAGCATTTCAAAGACAACATGACAAGTCCTCCAACAACACCAAATACCGCATTGGAGTTCTCCTCTCCATGTACATCAGCAAAGGTGCTCGTTACACCAAATGCACCAAGAAAGGCGAAGGTGGAGAAGACATACAATCTCGACAATATACGAAAGTTATCATTATCGGAGGACGATGAAGAGGAGTTGCCCGACCTAGCAGGCATACGGTGGAAATATTTACAATATGATGCCGAAGGGGTGATGGAGATGACCAGCAAGTCGCACTTGCATCAAATATGGGAGTGGTACACCCCTAACTCCCAACCGCGAACCGTGGCGGAGTGGGCGTACATTGAGAAAGTGAGGGACGCTGCAGAAGAACGTTTAAAGCAGCTCAACTGTTTTTGTGATCTATGTGAAGCCAGACTCTGGGACGATATTGACGATGAAGACCTTTTGAAATACATGCCATAATAAATGTTTATTTCGTATTATCTTTGCTTTCATACTGACTTACTTGAATGGGGTTTTAGTGAATAATTTAACCATGTATACTTTTTCATTTGGAAATAGTAGCACGCTTAGTTTAACTTGTAAATCTTATAACATTTCATATGGACGATAATGGTAGATGAAATAGTGTCAAATAAATTAAGATAGCTTACACTTCTGATACAGGGATAGCAATCGACTGCGATCCATGTGTAAAGAGCTTGTTAGACTACGGATGGGCTTAAGTGGATGATTTAACCATGTATACTTTTTCATTTGGAAATAGTAGCACGCTTAGTCTAACTTGTAAATCTAAAAACATTTCATATGGACGATGATGGTAGATAAAATAGTGTCAAATAAATTAAGATAGCTTACACTTCTGATACAGGGATAGCAATCGACTGCGATCCATGTGTAAAGAGCTTGTTAGACTACGGAAGAGAGAAGTGTGTTATGTTGCGTGTGGCGCGTGAGTGTCCTCCCATTTCATTCCATTCATCAATTCGTCTCATTGATAGAGACAGGTAGAACTCATGGTTCTCATAACGTATGCAATGGAAAGTTTTAGGCAACCTTCGACAGTTGGCTAAATGTCGCCCTGGCGCGAATGCATACTACGTTGAGACAGAGGCAATCACTTGCAAACATGACGCAGAGAGGTTTAACAAGATTGACCATTGCCGAATGTCCCTTGCGGTATACATAGCTACGGGTTTCACCGCCGCCCTTTACAGGAACGCCCGTCGAAAGGAAGTATTACACCGAACTTCATTTGCAACGTTCAAGTTGACTGATAGCAGATTCAACTTAATGATAGTATTCGCCAGTCCGAAGACTGCCCAGGGCAAACCGCGAGGAGGTTCTATCATGTCTTGCCCCATGGTGGCCCTTAAGAGAGCCGATGGTTCGTTCTCGGGGACGTGAATTTGACTATTGACTGGAATAGTCAATGGGTATGACGCTTAGGTTGTCGTATACCCTATACCGCCTAAGCCGTGGTGGTGCATCTGGCACCTTTCGGATGCGAGTGGTATTCGGAGTCCACACCTCATCCGTCCAAATGATCCTCTTGATCTTCCCCTTCTTCTCATCACTCATCCCACTCGTCGAGGATGACGAACTCGGGAATGCCGTTGTCTTCATCAGTGAAGACGGGAATATTGTCGGCAGATGTCGCTTCCATCGTGACTTCAAATTGAATGAGAAGCGCTACAATCTTCTAGCTTATATAGGGTTTTCAACAATGAATTGCTCAACAGCGAATCAGAATGCTTCAGGGATAGCAATCGACTGCATAATGTTCAAGTTGACTGATAGCAGATTCAACTTAATGATAGTATTCGCCAGTCCGAAGACTGCCCAGGGCAAACCGCGAGGAGGTTCTATCATGTCTTGCCCCATGGTGGCCCTTAAGAGAGCCGATGGTTCGTTCTCGGGAGTAACGTCATCTTACACCCTACCAATTCTGCTGAGAGAGTCAAAGACTCTCTCTTTGGTAGCACTGTCGACTTCCACACTAACTGGCACATGACTAAAAAGTGGAATGTAGCGCCATTCCGTTGGATTGACAGCAGTTGCTGTCATCGGATTGCCAATCTGAGCAAGATTATTAAAAACTCTGTCTTGCTCCTCTAGCCTGACAAACTCCTCAAATAAATTTCGCGGCCTTAACTGTGGTCCGCGAGGAGAGCTGACTTGACTGTTCGGCGTCTGCATGATTGAAATGAAATGGAATGAGAGGTAGTGGTTTATATACCCCTCTAATGTGATGTAACGTTCAAGTTGACTGATAGCAGATTCAACTTAATGATAGTATTCGCCAGTCCGAAGACTGCCCAGGGCAAACCGCGTGGAGGTTCTATCATGTCTTGCCCCATGGTGGCCCTTAAGAGAGCCGTTGGTTCGTTCTCGTCGTATCTGAAAATAGAAGGAAAAATAGATGAAATATATTCAAGTGATAGAGATGATATTAACTTACCATAAGAGAAATTTAGCCGGTTCGCGACCCCTTCGATGGTGATGGTTGAGGTAAGTATTTGGCCGGCAGTTTCCGCTTCCGGTGGCGCAGCTCCTTTATTTCGCCATCATGCTTTATAGAGACATGGAGACAGCGCATCTCCGCCATTGCTCCCTCGTAGCACTCAAATGTGGCATCCAAGTCCTCACTCTCAAGGATGATGCTGTCGACGATTCTGCTCTTGATGATGGGAATGTGGAGCGTTGTTCGTCTCTCTTCTTTCTTCTGACTCTCAGTCAGGCTAGTTTTTAATTGCTCAATTTTTAAATTTGATACCTCTTCTTGAGCTTTTAATGATTTTATGTAAGTCGCCTGCTCAGTAACGCGTTTTTTCGCTGGCAAGCGTCCTTTCGCGGAAAGATTCTAAATTGATCACTTGTGTCTTGAGGGCCCGAATCTCGGCTACCTGACCCTTCAGGTGGAAATTGTCATCCCTAAAGGCCGAACATTCGTTTTTGTAACGAGTGAGCTCATCTTTTAATTTTGTGAGTGCATATTCCTGGCTCACTTTTGCGATCTGGGTATCCTTATTCCAGCTGTTCGTCTGCTGCTTAATCCCCTTCTTTACTGGGGAAGGTGCGATTACTTTCTTTTCGGGGAAGACTGATTTGTTGGTATTCCAATCTCTTCCGTGTCTTAGTTAAATGACGACCTCCTCAGAAACGGAGTCATCAGATCTGTCCAAATCGCAAAGTGGGGCCTTTCACTTCTGCTGATTGATGAGGTATGGCCGAAGCAGCAGGCTCCAAAATTGTTGCAATTAGCCTCTTGTAGTGCAGCTCCAAGATCGACATGTTTCTTGTAGAAAAAGGGTTCGATCACTTGCCGAAGTCTGATGTTAAGTAAATGTTTGCCAATATTTGAGCGGACAGTCGGCCGTGGCCCGATGTACAATTCCTCGATGCTCTTTGCCTTTTCCAAAAAATTTCAGGCAATGTGAACAGCCGAAAAACGGCTCTTTCCTCGTGGAAGTGAGGCGTAATCATGTATTATTAATGTGACGTATTGAATTCGCGCACCCCTCCATTTATTTCTCCGCAAGAGCCCTTTTTAAATAAAAAAAATTTTTGATTGCCTCCCATTTTGTAACTTATGTAACTGAAAAGTAAGGATGCAATAGAATTTACTAACAGGCGACATTGTCAGTCATTCTTTAAACATACAGCAGAAATTGTGAGATTGTGGAAAGTGTCGAACCTATTGAATCCGAATCCAGGAAATTCTCATAGGGGATCTATATCCCAACACCAAGGCCTCGCCCACAAAATCCAACCTCCCGCAACGGACAGAGCGTGCGTCATAACACAGAGTTGGTATCCGACCCCGATTTGACATGGAAAATCATGGATTGTTTACAAAGGTTGCAAATACCAAGCCGAAGCTTGCCTCCCACAACATTAAAATGTCTTAGTTGAATTCAGAAGGTTTGAAAATCCCGAAAATTGCCAAAAAATAGCGATTTAAATTTTTCAATTTTTTTAGCACTACATATGAAATTTTATAATAGTCTATCCACTTAGGGCAGACAAAACGACCGAACCTATTTGAATCAAGTCAAACGTCTTGTAGAAGCAAAGTTCAAGCCTATAAAGTTTTGGAGACTTTTATGGCTGGAGACGAAGGCCATCTCCTGGCTAACCTCTAAGTCAGACCCTTAGCTGATATCAGCAATGAAAATTTTCTAAGTCGTTCTTACAGAACCACGGGATAGGAATTGTCCGAAGCTATCAATCGAGCTCAGAGAGACGACCTTACCGTTGACTATCTCTCGTATAGTAAAGACAAGTCTCTCTCGGTTTACCAGCGTTATATAGTGTGTGGCGATCAGCTGATGACGTAACACCCATCATCCAAAACACTAAAAAAACCCTCCTATCTCCGGTTCTAGTGCTCCGAATGAGCTGGATATACACCAATTCCATTTAAGACATTTTGACGCAGAATCCGAATCAGGCCTCCATTTTCCCATCCGATGCTTCCGTTTTGGCTCTACAGTAGGCAGCCATCGCAAAATATCTATACGGTCTTTTTCCGAAAAAATGTTGAACAATTTTCGTCGCACGATTGACTTGAAGACTCTCCGATTTGACTTGAAACTCACCATACAGATAAAGAATTTCACGCTGATTCCAAATCTGAAATCCGTTTTCCCATCCGATGCTTCGTTTTGAAGCAAGAGCCCAAAACGTCCCAAATTCTAACTCTGTCGTTTTTCACCAATGTCCCAAAATCTTAAATGGCGTCTCACATCTAAACGAAGACAGATAGGAACAAGCCGATTCTTTCATTGAATTTGTCTCACTCTTAGCTTTCAAACGAGCTATCGCACGACAAAATCCGTCCACTGGAAGCCAAAATCGAAGCAAGCTGTCCAGAGGGGGGGGGACGTCAGCGAATTTCAGAATTTGATGAAAAATGTTTTGGTGACGGTCCCAGGTCGAAATTCCACACTTTGGAAAATTTTCAAAATTTTACCCATACAAAGTCACTCTGACACTTAGGATTTTTTCAGGTAAAGCGTAGCTCCGACCTAACAAAAAATCTTGTAAAATGCGTCTCACATCAAACTAAGACAGATAGGAAACAAGCCGATACTTTCAAATTCCCTTTCACTGAATTATGTCATCACCACTTAGCGCATTCAAACGAAGCTATCGCACGACAAAAATCCGTTACGCACAAGAACCGCCTAAAATCGAGGAATGCAAGCTGTCGCAAAAGAGGGGGGGGGGACGTCAGCCGAAAATTTTTTCTCTCCGAATTCGCTGGAAACATCCTTCCTAACCCAAAATTTCACGTAGATTCCGAATCTGGCCTCCGTTTTCTCATCCGATGCTTCGTTTGGGCGCTACACACCAAAACGTCCCAAATTCTAACTCTGTCGTTTTTTCGAAAAATGTTGAAAATTTTTTCTCTCCGATTGACTTGAAACTCACCATACAGATAAAGAATTTCACGCTGATTCCAAATCTGAAATCCGTTTTCCAATCCGATGCTTCGTTTTGAAGCTAGAGCCCAAAACGTCCCAAATATTAACTCTGTCGTTTTTCGCCAATGTCCCAAAATCTTAAATGGCGTCTCACATCTAAACGAAGACAGATAGGAACAAGCCGATTCTTTCACTGAATTTGTCTCACTCTTAGCTTTCAAACGAGCTATCGCACGACAAAATCCGTCCACTGGAAGCCAAAATCGAAGCAAGCTGTCCAGAGTGGGGGGACGTCAGCGAAAATTTTTTCTCTCCGATGGCGTTCAAATTCACCATACCGATGCAGAATTTCACGCTGAATCCGAATCTGGCCTCCGTTTTCTCATCCGATGCTTCGTTTTGTCGCTACACACCAAAACGTCCCAAATTCTAACTCTGTCGTTTTTTCGAAAAATGTTGAAAATTTTTTCTCTCCGATTGACTTGAAACTCACCATACATATAAAGAATTTCACGCTGAACACGAATCCGACCTCCGTTTTCTCATCCGACCACTCCTTCCACTCGAAACAACCCATTTTACAACCCAACATTCAGCAGATTGCACCAAAAATAACATCACAATTATTGTAACTTATGTAAAAAAAGTAGCAAACAAAAAGAAGTTATCAATCTCATTTACAAAGTAAATTGCATTTGCAAAATGTAGATCGAGTTAATGAAGGAAATATATTATAATTAAATAATTATAAAAACTATCTAGAAACATTACCTACTGATATAAAAGTAAAAAAAATATTTGATGATTATTCACATTCGGAATATAAAAAAGTTTTTAATAGTGAAGATGAACATGTAAAGTCAAAAGTCAAAAGTTGTTTATTTCCAAAACATTGGAAAACAATATTACAATTTTGAGGTATACTCGTATCGAATACAGCGTGCGGTCAGTGTTGTAGAAAAAAATTAAGCAGATCAGGAAGAAGAGGAATCAATAATTGAGCATTCAACATTTAGATTTCAGATTCTTTGTGGTGAATTCTTTCTTTTATGACCATGCGTAACTCGTTGGCTTTTTTTAGAAATCTTGCGATGGATTTTAAATGCTTTGAAGTCAAGGTATTCATTAATTTATGAAATTCAACTATCGCGTTGCAGTAACATAACAATGGTGCAATTTGTTGCCGCATATTTTGATACAATGGACATTCTATCATAAAGTGATATAGAGTCTCCACTTTTGATTCATTGCAAAGTTCACAATGACGTTCTTCATATCGCAATCTGTTTCTGTAACTGCCTGTTACAAAATCTAATTTATGATTTTTTGTCCTAAATTTTAGTAACATGTTTATATCATTGCAATCGATATCAAAATTCAGATATGATTTCAAGGTTTCCTCAAACTGGCATAGCTCTAAATACGTCAGACCAGAATGGCTCTCTTTTGCTGCAGATATCCATTTTTCCCTGTTATACTGACATATTCGGTCTTTTGTAATTCTCAAGTATGCTTTTTTATCAGCCGTTAGCTGTTCATCCCATAGCTTTGACAGGTTTAGTTTTGTAAGCAATCTGTTTATTCTCCAACACCATGTGTATCTACTCTCATTTCCATTTGATATCATGTTGAGATATATAGCATTATATACCTGTTTAATTAAGCTATTTCCATCCTTTGTAATTAATCTTATCCAAAGACAGATTGCAGCTTTATAGAAATGAATATCCATAGGACGTATTCCAAATTCACCGATTAAACAATAATTTGGTGTAGTCGGCTTTAAGTGATAGTATCGTTTATAAAACTGGTATTGAATTTGATCCAAACTGTTTAGGTTATTGAAAAAACAAAATTCGGCACAGTATTTCATTCTAGACAGTGCAAGCATTTCAAAGGTATTTTTCAAAATTTCATCAGAAACTTGACCAAATTCTTTAAGTTGTTTAGCCGTGAGATAAGCTGCTTGTTTACCTTTAGCTATCAATTGTTCCAAATGATATCTATTATTTTTCGATATCCACATTCCTAGATACTTATATTTATCGACCACTTCAATGGATATCTGCTTACCATTGAGACTAACTTCAAATTTGTCTGTATTTGTAGTGAAATTTTCAGTCATGATTTTGGTTTTTTCATAATTTATGCAAAGGCCATTTTCTGCACAAAATTTGCAAAGTATTTTAAATTGACTATTCAAACCTCGCATACTCTCACTCATTAAAAGTATATCATCCGCATATATGAGTGGTGACAGTTCCAAATCAAAAAGTCGAACAGAATCAATTTCTTCTTTACTAGCATTTAAGATATCAATGAAATCATTTATATAAATACTAAATAGGGTTGGTGATAGTACGTCTCCTTGTGGAATTCCATTTTCAAGTTTAAAGGATTGCGTTTCTTTTCCACTGTATAATACTTTGTACTCTTTTTTAATGATAACACTTATAATTACTGATGAAATCTTGCATTTGGGGATCAAGCGTCTTAATTTATCAATCATTCTGTTTTTAGGAATGGAATCAAATGCCTTTGACAAATCTACGAAACATAAAACCAGTGGACGTTTTGTGTTTTTATAAACTTGCATAATTTCCTTAACAAGCATTATGTTATCCAAAGCGGAGCTTCCTTTCTTGAAACCGGTTTGGTTCTTTTTTATCACATCATTCTTTATTAGCCAATCGTTAAGTCTAAAATTTATAATTTTTGTCATTATCTTTTCTATACAGGATGATAGATTAATAAATCTGTATGAACTTGGATCATTTTTCTTTCCTTTTTTAAATATGGGCGTAATCCAGCTACTGCTCCAGGGGATTTCATCGGCATGGTTAAATACATAACTATACAGTGTTTCAAGAGTCTCAATTGTTTGTTCTTCATTCAAGCTTAATGTCTCATAAACAACTCTGTCTGGTCCACTTGTTTTATGTAGTTTTGATTCTCTAAGAGCATTTTTTATTTCGCATTTTGTAATTCTATCATCAAGGTTGTCAATGCACTTTTGACCTTGCAACATGTTTGGCATACAACTGGAGGATAAGCATGTATTGCTTGATAACTTTAGATCATTGATTACTATATGAGTCTGAAAATCTGAAGCCTTCAATATGCTTCTCCTATGTTTAATATTCTTAACACCTATATTTTCATTAATCAGTCGCCAATATCTTTTGTGATCATTATTTTCCCGTGCATTTTTTAGACCTATTAGTCTATTTTTCTTCTCCTTTCTTCTGTCTGCCTTAACCTTTTTATTCAGATTCCTTTTACTCTCCATTAGTCGACTTAAGTTTTCAGCTGTAGGGAATTTTTTCCACCGAGAAACAATTTTCCTATGATGCTTTCTTAATGTTCGTGTTTCGCTAGAGAGAACAATTTTCCGAATTGGCTTTCTATTAGTTTTAATGCAAAGTGAGTTAATTTGGCATAATTTATTATATATATTGCCAACGGATAAATCCTTTTCCAGAATTTGATTATTTAAGTCTTTGCACTTTCTTGTAAACATGACGTGATCAAAAACCGTGTAATCTTCCCATTTATGCGGCTTTATCCATTTAGCAGGATTATAATTTTGATCAGACGACTGTTTTGGTTCTTTAAATTCTGACTTTAATTCAATTTGGAATTTTATTTGCATTGGAGCGTGGTCCGTATAAATAACTGGTTGCATTATTTCAAAAGAAGCAAGATAATTTATCATTGATTCCGAAATTAGAAGGTAGTCAATCACGGATTTGCGTATCTCATTATTTTGATTTCTATAGTATGTGCATCTACCTTTAGAATGATTTTCTAATCTGCCATTGGCAATTATTAGAGAGGTTTCATTACAGAAATTAATTAGATATTTCCCCATTTTATTTACCATTTGATCTTCCGACTCTCTTTCTGGAAGTGTGGAATTAGTATGATTTGTTTCATTTCCAATGCGACCATTAAAATCTCCGATAATTATAATGTTTTTCATTTTAAATTGAATCATGTATTGTATAATATTTTCATATATTTCTCGATCTTTGTATTTTGAATCGCGATTATCCACATAACAAATAATCAAGAGTATGTCTTCTAAATGATCCCAATGCATGCTGTTTAATTTGAGTATTTGGAGATTTCCTCGTTCTTTAATCAAGCTTTCAACATTTAGCAGAGAAATATTATCACCCTCTTTTACATAAACAGAAACACCTTTTATATTTCTTCCACGACTAATATTCTTTTTGACTGTCGTGTGAAAACCGTAACAATTTTCTAACACTGATTGATCTTGAGTATCACTAAGATGTGTTTCTGTTAAACATATTATATTAGCCCTTTGGATATCATGTATAAAAAAATCATTTTTAATTTTATCGCTATTCAATCCATTAATGTTTACATAGAATAACTCTATTTCCATATGTTTCTTCAGTTTTCTTCCAGCAGTCATTATTTCATCCTCTCCTTCCTTTAATTCATCAAAGATACCGATTTTCATTATAGTCATAGCGTGTTGAGCGATTTATGTAACTATTATTGTCTGTTCTGTAATGATTGTTTCTTTGCTCATGTTGATTTGGTGATTGTGGACTGATTCTCTCGTCAGGGAATTGATCATATTCTCTTCGGTGATTACTGTTGTAATATTGTTGTTGTCGTCTGTCGTATGTTCGTCGCTCACGGTATGAATACCTTGGGTATCTGCTTTCACTTGCCCACTCATATCCGCCATATTCAGCATTTCTCCTTTGTCTTTGATGCTGCATTGGTCTTCGGTATTGTTGTTGGTGCATTCTTCGGTGTGGTCTTGTATAGTGATTGGTGTTGAACCAGCAATTCCAGGAAAGGTGCCCACGTCTTCCACAGATATAGCATGATCGCAAGGATTTTGGCCTTTGAGTATGTCTTTGAGGATACTCTTGTTGATGCGAATGTTGAACTTCTTGCTGCTGTGTTTGCTGCTTTACTTCAGTTTGTCGTTGCTCTATTTGTTTGGGTGAAGCATTTGTCGGTAGAAATTTTGGGTAACGCGTATTTGGTGGGCTTACTTGCACCGTTCTGAATCGATCTTCATGAATCGCAGTCACCGTTGCATGTATTTCTTTCATATCATTTCTGATATGATTAATTTTCATATTGATGGTCTTTAAGTAATATTCTTGATCTTCTGTGTCATAATCTTCTTTTGCTGCATCTTCTTCGTCGGACTCTTCGCTTTCATCATCTTTATCGTCTTCCTTTTTGTTTTCTTCTATCCTTCTTGTATCAATTTCCGCCAACCGTGACTCGATAATTTCGGCTTTTAGTTTTCTGATTTCTTCATCATTTTTCTTCATTTCAAGCTCATATGTCCTCAACGATTTTAGTAAGTCATCTCTTTCGTGCTGATGTTTTGCTTTTAGTTTTTCGATTTCAGTTTCAATGTTTTCTTTTCCCCGATTCTGTTTGCTTTTGTGTGACTCATTGTGCTTCGTTATGTTTTGTATGTCTGTGGGATAGTTATTATGCATACAAGTTTCACATGTAAATTTGCGTTTAGTTTTTATATACTTGACAAACTCATACGATGGTAAATTCGTACAATGTGCATGAAAAAACTTATCGCACTTTTCACAAGCTAGGTGAATGTCCAATTCAGATACGAAATCTGCGCAAACTTCACATCGTCGATCGCTTGGCTTGTTCGGAGATATTGGCTGTGACATGATCATTCTGTGCTGGCACAAATATTCAGAGAAAGATCAGATTTCTATGCACGACACTAACAGAACAAAGTACGAGAGTCAGATATCTTTACCTATTGTCTAGGTATTTGACACGTAAATCAATACAATCTTCAATAGAAAGTCTTTGGACGGCTGGCGTGATATTGCTGCTTCACTAAGACACTGAACTTCGCTCACCAAAATTAACGGAATAGGGGTTGTTTGATTTATGAAAAAATGGCTACAAAAAATTAAATGATTAGAAAACGACAACAAAAAGGGCACCAACAAACTAGAAATACAATAAGGATTACTTCTATACCAAGAACTACGAAAAACGATTGCTTAAAACTAATTTAACAGAGAAAATTCGGCAAATGACACGAGCTATTGACAATACGACCGCACGCTAACACGCTAACACGCTGTCATAACCGATCGAAGATATTTATCCAGCAATACTGATGAATTTAACGAAATAGATGAATTTGATGAAACTAAAAAAACCGATGAAGCGGAACGAACCGTAGGTTCTAGGGCTTCGCCAGTAACAGATATAAAATATTTATTTAATGAATCTGTTGAACATAATGAAACCGATGAAACTTTTTATAATGTATTAACAAACTTTTTCAAAATATTTAAGAAATCTTTCAGATGTTATATGAATGTAGAAGTACTTTATACAAAAAATGGACCTGATGGAATTCCTGAAGAAATAATACAAGGACATTTTACAAATTCGCAAGAAATTCATAATGTAAATGATATACAACCCATATTTGAATCGATGATAAAAAATTAGAAAATTGTATAATTGAAGCCCAGTTACGTGAATCTGGTTGGAGATTTGTTAAAATACTATCTAAGAAAATAGTAATTGATAAATATAAAAATAATACTGGTAGTAGTTATGTTCCTTTACCTTTCAGTTCACCACAAATAATCAACATAAAAAATGAAGATGATTATTGTTTTCTGTGGAGTATTATAGCACATTTACATCCTGCAGAATATCACAAAGAAAATACTAAGTAATTATAATAAAGAAGAATATATAAAGGAATTTGATCTCTCTGATGGTTGAGATGAATTTCCATATGATTATAATAGGTTAAAAAAGTTTCATAAAAAGAATAAAAATTCAATAGAAGTAAATGCTTTTGAATTAAATGTGAATTATGTTTCTATTGGTAATATTACTCCATTATACTCAGATTCAAAAAAATTTTATTTGAATAATAAAAATTTATGTCAATCAGAAATAGTATATAATGATAGAGGAAATTACATGCATCATAATATTTTTTACCAAGGAAATATAATATGTACTGAAAATTTTGAAATTATAAAAACATTATCACCAATAATGATTAATCATAATAATTATAAAGGACGTAATGATGATTATGATTACAATTATTCATCTTTATCTTCAGAATATCAACAAAAGTTACAAAATTTAAATGAATGTTTACAAAAATGTAAAACAGATTATCAACAACAATTAAAAATGTTACTACAAGAATATCACCATAAATATCAAAATAAGATAGAAACGATACAAAAATTAAATGAAGACAATAAAGAATTAAATAATGCAGAAAATGAAACCAATCAAAAAATAAATGAATGTTTAAAAAAATGTCAACAACAATATAAAGAACAATATGATAAAGAATATAATTATCAGCTACAAATATTAAATCAAAATTTTCATCGAAATACATTTGATCTTACAAAAGAAATTCATGAAACACATGAAATATATAAAGATAAATTTGAAAAATTAAAACAAACAAAACAACCAGCACAAGCGAATATATTATATTATCGGGGTCATTTTATATTGTGTAAAGATGTTTCTATATTTACAAAAGCTTCAGATAATGCTAATTTTCCCTGTCTCCTATGTATGACGAGCTTTAGAACTAAAGAAGAAATGAATAGACATTTGGAGAATTGTCAACAAAACGAAGCAGTTGAAAATACTTTTCCTAAAGATGATTATTTAATTTATAATAGACATTATTTGAAAAATAAAGTGCCCTTTACTATTTATTGTGATTTCGAAGCATATAATGTTAACATAAAACAAAATTCTGATAATGGTACGAGCCAAGCCCTAGAACCTTCGGTTTGTAAATATGAAAAATGTGCACCTGCAAAAAGTGCATCTGAACAAAGTAAAGAAAAATATTTATTTGAACAAAAACCATTATGTTGGGGAATGTACATTCATTCAAATTATCCTGAATTATTTAAATCGGAATATTATCAATACTATGGTGGAGATAGTTCAGAAGTGTTTACAAAGAAAGTAGAAGAATTACAATGTCGTTTTTCACAATTGCTTGAAACAAATATACCAATGCTTCCATTAACGGATGAAGAAAAATATCATTTTAATAATGAAATAAAATGTTTTTACTGTGGAAAAGAATTTACAAATAATTATAAAACTGGCAGAGGTAGATATCTTGATAAGCGAAGCGACGGCTCTGCCGACAAAGTAAAAGATCATGATCATCTAAATGGATTATATAGAGGTGCAGCACATAATTCTTGTAATCTTAATGCCAATAAATTTAGATATAACTTTGTTCCTTTATATTTCTATAATGGCTTTAAATATGATTTCCATTTAATAATGAAAGATTTATTTTCATCTGAAAAATTACAACAACAACAAATAAATGTACTATGTAAACAAGAAGAAGAATATTTTTCAATGCAATTAGGTTGTATTAGAATTTTCGATGCATTCAGATTTTTTACTCCTTATTCATTAGATGTTATGGGAAAAACTTTGAAACCTGAACAATGTAAAATATTAAGTAAATATAATTTAAAACCTTTAAAACGCATATTTCAATATGAATATATAACGGGAGATGTAAATAGAATAAATGAAATAATGAAAGAACAAAAACTTCTTCCAATAAATAAATTTAAATCAACATTAAAACAATCACAATTATCTGAAGAAGACTATGCAGAAGCTGAAAAAATTGGAGAGAGTTAATTTGTAGAACAATGTATGATTATACAATGAAATATCTTCAGATAGATGCATTAATCCTTGCTGATTTTTTTGAAAACTTTCGTGAAATGTGTTTAGAATATTACGGAATAGATCCATGTTATTGTTATTCTACACCAGGTTTAACATGGTTAGCAGGATTAAAACATACTGGTGTTAAACTTAAACATTATAAAGAAAATACATATGATAAATTACTATTTTTTGAATCTGGTATTAGAGGTGCAGTTTCATGAGTTTTAGGTAATAGATATGTTAAGTGTTATAATAAAAAAGTAAATACTGATGATTATGGAATAATGAAACCTTTATCTCCAGAAGAATTCGATCAGTTTATAAAATTGTTTAATCAAAATATAGAAGGACTTATATCAAATGAAGTTAGTCAAGCAGCAGTTGATGAAATCATGAGAGAAAACTATTTGTTATATTATGATTTTAATAGCTTATATTATTCTTGCATGATACGAGAATTACCAACAGGTAAAACGTCATGGTGTAATATTCTTGATTATCAAAAAACACATGATGGAAATTATAATTTTGGTTATATATATGAAGTTAATTTAGTATATCCTGATTATATAAAAGGTGCAACAAAATATTATCCTTTCTGTCCCGAAAACAAAATTCCCAATATAGAAGATTTCTCAGATTATCAAAAGTCTATAATTCCTAAGAAATACAGACCAACAAAAAAACTTATGTTAACACAAGGTAATAAAGGAAAGTATGTTGTTGAAGGAAGAATGCTAGATTGGTATTTAGAACATAGAATGATTCTCACTAAAATACATCGAAAACTAGAGTATAGAAAATCTAGGTGGTTAAAAAATTATATAGAGTTCAATATTGAAAAACGTAAAATAGCTAAAAGAAATAAAGATGATTTTGGAAACGTGTTCTTCAAATTAATGACTAATGCATTTTATGGTAAGACTTTAGAAAATGTGCGTAATAGACAAAATATTGAAATAGTTTATGATAGACATAGGTTTCAAAATTTAACAAGGCAACCTACATATAAAAGAACTACTAGATTTAGTGATAATCTATGTGCTGTAGATTTACGTCGAATCAGCGTAAAACATGATAAGTTTAATTTTATAGGATTCACTATATTAGAATTAGCTAAATTATTTATGTATAAATTTATGCATGATTATTTAGCACCTGCTTATGGCAAAAACTATAAATTACACTTTACAGATACCGATTCTGTTTTCTTAGAATTAACAATACCGTATAATTCTTCAGTTGATGAAGAAATTAATAAAATAAAAGATATCATTCATCCTTCTGATTTATGTAAAGTAAAAGATGAACTAGAAGGAAATGAAGATTTCATAACAGAAGCTATATTTTTAAAATCTAAATGTTATTGTTATAATACAACTAATAATACTAAAACCCATAAAACATTAAAAGGAATTTCAAAGGCATCAGTGGCTAATCAAATAACATTTCAAGATTATAAAAATGTATTATTTAATAATGAAATAAAAACAGCATGTAATTATAGACTTAATTCAAAGAAACATAAAATGTATTTAAAAGAGGAACATAAATTAGCATTAGATCCATTTGATGATAAAAGAAAAATTTTACCTGATGGAATAACTACTTTACCTTTTTAATTTTCTAATTTCTAAGATAGACAAATTTGATATATATATATAAAATAAAAAAATAAAATATTATAACACTATATTTGTATATTTTTTATCACTCGGTAAACAAATGTTCTATAACTCTATCATGAATTTTTTTATCAATATTAATTGTAATGAAGCCGTAATCTTTTGACCAAGCATTGTTACACGATTGTTTAAATTCATCTTTATTTCTTACGCATAAATCTCTTAACAAATCACTTAAGTTTCTTGCATTTTTTTCAAATAGTATAAATATATTTGCATTCTTTCTAATAACACTTCCGTCTAATGAATACATATACTTTGTGTTTAATAAAAAACACTACAGTTGTTATGTCTACCTCTTGTGAAATAATTTCCCTGAACTGACTGATTTCTATCATTAACACAATCATCAAAAATTACAAAATGTTTCATTATTTTATCTAGTTTACTAGGATCTTGCATATTACCACTATCATCTATTAATTGTATCTTTATATGCTTATTTTTATTGGTTTCAACTAACTGATTATTTTTTGCTGCTTCTTCACACCACGAACTTATTTCTTCTTCATCTTCAGATTTTTCATATTCTTTGAATAATGAAGCAATTGCTGTTTTTTTAAGATTATTTTCAAATCCATATTTTAAAAATTGATAGACGGGTTGTTCTGCTGTTGTTGTATAAATTATAAGATTGTTATAATCCAAAAAATTTGGAGTCGTTAAAATTTTAAATAATAGATACGTTTTTCCACATCCTGATCTTCCACAAATAACTGACAAAACTTTATTAGATAAATTTGGATGATGATTAAATTTGAGTTTTTTTTATTTAATGGGGGTACTTCACTCATTTTTTAATAAAAAATTTCAATTTTAATTTTTTTTAAAGAAGAAGAATAATAATAAGAAGAAAATTAAACTTCTCTAGCTTCGCGTGGGAGTTTATACCTCCCGAACCAAAAGATCTATCATAATCTCTTCACCTCCAAAATTTATTTCTTGTCCTTTCTCATCAGTGATTCTAATGTTAATGTTGTTAATAGTTTTTCTTGTAATAGGGAAATATATTAATGTTTGTGGAATTACATTTAATCTATAACCAATGGGTACAGTAAAAACTGGAAAACTGAATATTAAATTTGACAATTTACCATTTATATATCCTCCTTCAACAATGTCACAATGTACAACAATTGAATTTATTTCAGTTATTTTTGGAATCTTCCCACCTAAATGATAACCTTGACTGTAAGTTGGTTTATTAAATCCTGATAGCTTTGACAATGATCTATCATGATTAAAATCAACTTGATGATTTTCGTCTAAAGTAAGAGAAAATTTATTAACTGCCGGTTCAACTGCAAAATGTAATTGTTTCTTATCTTTAAATGGTATACCTAAATGTCTCTTAATTTCATTTGATATTGATTCAACTTCGTAAGAACAAGGAAGAAAAGTTAGTATTTTCCATGTTTCACCTTTATCAGTAGAATATATAAATTGGTCATTCACATCTTTGATAACGTTTTGAATAGTGTTAAATGTGGAGAAACTAGTCAATGCAATTTGATAATTTTTATTTTGTTCCAAATGCAGAATGGGTTCTACATTACAAGTGTGTGATGAAGTAGTTGTTATAATTTTTAACGTCGTACTAAAGTTTGATGAACCCAAAATCTCTGTTAAATTTTGTAAATGATTATTAATTTTGTCAAAATCTACTGATGATAATTCTCTCGAAGACATTTTTTAACTAAAAAATTTAAATAAATATTATAGATAAAAATTGAAACAACATATTTCAGCTATACTTTTATAATCCTCTTCATTTAGAATCTTCTTTTCTAACAGTCTTTTCAATATAGCATGAATTTCATTGAAACTAGAATTATGTCCTTCTTTTATTGCCGATATTGAAATATTTAATCTATTTAGTAATTCTTGTGGATCATCTGGTAAAAATACAGTTGTTTCTGTTTTAAAACCTTTTCCTACTTTAACTCCTGTTGATAACAAATTTTCTAATTGTTTATAACGTCTAAGAGATTTTGGTGCACCAACTCTATCTAACATAGCTTTATATTTTATGAGATCTCCTACAGCATAATTTTTAAAATCTGCTCCTCTTAAAAGATCAACAAAATTTCTATCTAAACTAAAAGGAGATTTATCTGGTGAAAAAATTAAACCTCGAAAAGGTTGTGGAAATATTTCTGTTTGTCCGAGATAAAATCTAGGTATTGTTTTTCCATCTATAAATGAAATAGAATGTTCAAATTGCATAGATTTTGGTAATTTCTTATTAATGTTTGATTCTAGTAATCCATAGTCATCTAATATAGTTTTGTGCTCTGGATCTGTTATATCAATTTGTTTATCATTATTTGCAAGTTCTTTTTCAAGAGTTTTAAATGGCTTCATAGTTTTTTCAAAATCAGTTTTTACTTGCTCGGTTTGCTGCATTTTTTCAAACATATCAGATTGAATACCAGCTTTTATCATTCTATGCTGAAGATGATTTTCTTTAATAATATATTTTTGTTTTATTAACTCGTCTAATTGTTTAATTCTTTTTTGATTATCAGCTTTAATTTTATCCATTTTTAAAATATAATATTTGAATTTTGTGGTAACATTGGAATACAGCAAAAACATTTTACTGTACAAATTATTTTTTTAGTGCTTTGTTGTCTGACATCTTTTCGTTTTAAGTTTTGTTTAATAAAGTTTTGCTTAAATTTTCGCTTAAAGTTTTTAGCTCTTCTAAAAAAACTTTATCATTTTCTTCATTAGAAATTTTACCATCACTAGAAATTGTGCCATCACTAGAAGTTTTGCCATCCTGTTTATTCTTATCATCAACTTTTTCTGACTGTAATTGAAATGATATTTGATTTACTTCATTAGCTATTTGATCAAATTTTTCAATCTCGTCTAACGTAATAACATTATCATCACATACTCTTTGAAAGTAGTAATGCAATTTGTCATAGACTTCTTTAATATGTAAATGCTTAGTTTTTAATGATTTTCGTTTCTTAGTTATTAAAGATTTATCTAACATTGTAACAAGTGAAGTTGCAAAAACACCCGTACCTGTTAAAGCTGTAGCAACTACTAGAATTACTAAAACACCTGAAGATATAACAATTGTTAAAGCACCTAAACTTATTGTTAAGAATATGCCAATTCCTTCTGTTACATTCTTAACTTTGGTCCATCTCTTTCTTAATTTATCATAATGCTCTAATCTTAATAATAATTGAGATTCCTTATCTTTCATATACCTAACTCTATCTTTATGTTTTTCTTTATTCATTTTTTCAATGTCCATTAAAGTAGAACTACGTTCATATGATAACGAAGGATATATTCTTGCGGTTACATCCACTTTTGTTTCTTCCATTTTTAAAGAAATATTATTAGTCACATGTTATGTTTTAAAAACCTGAAAGATGGATAAAAATCATGAATTTGAAATTCTTAACTTTTATGATTTTCGGTGTCCTGGAACGGTCATGATTTTCAAGGTAAAAATTGTATTTCTCAAATTTGAGATTCTTAACTTTTATGATTTTTCGGTGTCCTGGAACGGTCATGATTTTGGGAGTAAAATGTCATAATCACAAATTTGAGATTTTGAAAAATTTGAAAAATTGGGTATTTTTAAAAACACCTAAATTTATGAATTTAGGTTTTCATAACCTGAAAAAATGACCAAAATTCATGAATTTAGTCGTTTTTAAAAATACCGATTTTTGAAAAAAATGGTACTTTTTAAATGGACTAAATTTATGAATTTAGGTCTTAAAAACCTGAAAAAGGGTTCAAATTCATGAATTTATGTCGTTTTTAAAAATACCAATTTTTCTGAATTTGTCTTGGCCTGGAACGGTCTAAATTCATGAATTTAGGTCTTAGAAACCTGAAAAAGGGTTTAAATTCATGAATTTATGTCGTTTTTAAAAATACCAATTTTTCTGAATTTTACGGTGTCCTGGAACGGTCTTCTTCCCATTACTGTCACTACAAAATCATTTAGAAAGCGAGGACTTTCACTTTGGGAGGATAAGCGCTGTTGGCTAAATAAATATCTATCTTTACCATATGGACACTACAATTTAGGACTTCCCCCACCTTCAAAGAGAAGGAGATGCCTTCCTGTTACAGTTGACGTAGAAGGTCAAGAAAGTTAATGAAGTAAACTAACCAATCACTACATTTTCTGCTTGATTATGCTTACTAATATATTGGTAGATCAAATTCAAAATGAAATTGCTACATTTTTCCGATCTGTAAAAATAATTACTAAAATATAGGTAGTTCTACTATGAATTTAAGACATAGCACTCAACATCATTCCGATATGTTGAGATGTAAAATAGCAAGCTTTATGCAAACAAATAAATTTAGGTTTATATTTGAAAACATGCCTTATTACATTAGAACATGGATATTAAACGACTCACAAAGCAATCACATAACAAATTTTAAGAAAGTTGTCTTTCGTCACTCAATAGCAAATAGTGGTGGAAAACATCGTAGCGTTTGCATTAGCCTTGACGCATTATCTTCACTGAAAGACTTCGCTGATCTAATTGACAACTATAAGATACGGATGAAGATTCCTCTCGATCACAAGGTATAGATAAAGTGTGACTCTATCGTCAAGCTATACGTCTGTTCACCAAAGAGAGAAGATATTGACAATCGCTTTTTCCGTTAATTTTTAATTTTCAGTGACGTCACATGGAAAAACTTTACAAAGGAGATACGACCACATATGATTTTATTCATTAAAGATGGAGGACATCAAGCGGATGGAAGTCGTGAATCGCATGTTAACTACAAAAGTAAACTCAAAACTCAATCTTCAAGAAATCGAGCGGAACATTCCCAACCGAAAGTAATGGTCATTAATAAAACACAAGATGAAGCCGACAACGAATCTGAATCTGGGAAGACACTCAATGTTAACATGGAGGATGCAGAGGAAGGATAAATATGTGACTATCCTATTCTTTCGAAATGAGGCTTCATGGATTCTGATCTACCATATCTACGTTCCACGTTGGAAAATTTGCTTGGAGATTCATTATCTGAATGGAAAGTGAAGACAATGACTGTGTTATGTGAATTGGGCTATCATTATGACTTTCGCAGAGTTACATCATCAAACAATCTTACTTATGAAGTGGAGTTATTTGTAGCAGCACAGATGACTAGCTGGCACCCATATCATGTTCATGTGTTTTATAATGGAAAGGTTGTGACAATAGGCATTTAATACCTAAATGACGTTCCTCCCATCCTATGTGATTTGAGAAAAATATTTGTGAGATCTACATTGTAGCTATGTAAATATCTAGAAAAGAACTGTACATTTGTAAATGCATAATGAAATGTAAACGTGTTTTGTTTTCCCTCTAAACCCAACGATTTGGAACATAAAAACAAGGACAGTTACACATAATATAAAACTTTATTACAGAAGAGTTTCAATATGCTTTGTAAGAATTACATCATTTTTATAGCAGTCTTTCAAAAAAAGTTGTAAAACACTTTTACAGTTATTTATTAATGGTCTCTCGTTGACGAAATATAGTACATAACCGCCGCATATGAGAGGTACATTGCTTTGGAGTAGAACCGATATAACTTTTTTGATCCTCCAGGAGAACCTATTCATCCATAGTGCAATGTCATGTAAGCGAGGTTGATTAAGAGAGTCAAAATATTCGGCCACTTTATAGCGATTGATGTACACTGCAACCCAATGTTTGCCAGGAAGATTGCTGCTATCCGTATTGATGATAGGCAAACAAGGATAGAAAGGAATTGAATTAGGTAAATTATCTCTAGAAAAGACATCAAGAAATATTGTCTTGGAGAGGTGATGAGCATTCCCCATTTTCCTCAAGATTTCGGTGTTGCTTAGGCTACTCATCTCTGATAGCTGACAGTTACGTCTCGCATCCTCGTTATTTCAACTTTGCTATCATAGATAGCATGAATGAGGCAAGTAATTGTTTTCTTCAAAGGTGACTCAAATGATGCCTCTAATCGTAGATTTCCAGGCTTTGTAGCTCCTACGCTTTCACCACCTAGATCTGCATCTGCTGTGAGATTGTATATAATGAAGAAGTAGCCATTCTTGTACATATCCATTGTAATTCCATTTAAATCATCTGTGTTAAACATGTTAAGTACAGTGAAAGTAGAGCCACATTCACACGCAAATTTACTCTCTTCAAAATTAGGCTCATAAGCCTTGCAAGCAACAACTTTTCCATCCTGATAGAGTGCTAGTTTATTATTGTTTAAGTGTTGGAAATTGAATGGATTCTTTTCAAAAGTGCCAATGAATGACTCATTTTCCACCAATGTGATACACACCGCCTTTGGCATTGCAGTGGGGAAAAGATTTGGGTAGGCATGAGAGGAAGATCCCGCACCAATTGCGAAGTTTGTTAACACACTGTGATTAGCTGGATATATTGCATGGCTTTTCCTCAATCCTGACGCATGCTCGTTGATGCCTGACGGGGTTACTTTTGCTCTCCATACATTCAGCACAGCATTACTTATGTTAATTTGATAGTTTGTAGCTCCAAAAGCCATTAACGCGAACTCAGGATTTGCACGAATAAATTTGTTTGCATTTTAACCTGTGATAGTAGATATCTAGATTGACGAAGGAAATCAAGATACACAGGTCCTTTCAAGTATAATTCCTTTGAATCTACTGTCAATTCCATTCGTTTTCTTAACCTCCATTAAGCCTGACCATTGAAGCCTCATCAAATTTCCCTTGCTTATCATCATACCAGCCGGCAACTTGTAGGTGTGACTGTTTAGCTTGCTTCTGAAATTGCGTCATCTTATTTATGTATGCTCCATAGAGATATGCTCGATCCCCTCCTTCAATCTGTTTGTCACTCAATATTAAATACACATCTGAGAACAGACTGGCAATAGGAAGATTTGTTAATCCCACTTTATCCTTGGTTGAATCAATATTGGTACCATCAGTCTTCTTAATTTGTGTACACAATTCTAAATCAATGGATTGACAGTCAATATAATCTTGAGGATTGGCAGGTATATCAAACTGAATAGGCTGTTGGTTACCATCGATATTTGTTGTGGCGACTATGTCTACAATTGTTGAGGAAATGATGTCTGTTTGATGAGGTGGAGAATCGAAGAAGCACGAAGTTGAGTTGATACTCTGCATCGTATTAACGTTACAAATATGTTGTCTTCCTTCGTTTTGACTTGTTTCCCGTCGCTGTGGAATTTCGTTTGCGCTTTCTTGTTTTCACACGACGTCTAGATTTAGAACGTACTGCTCTGGTGGGATTTTTACTTTTCCTGTGCCTTTGCTTAGTAACTCGACCGGATCCAACTTCTCTTGACTTCCTACGTTTCTTCCGAACTGTACGTCTCGTATTTGTCAAATCATCTAATGCGTCTAAGGAAGATTGAACTCATGTAAGGAAGAAGTTAAATGTTATATTAGCTTAAAAACTACGTCAAGTGTCTCCCACCTCAACATTTTGCAGATACTGGTGCGTTATCCAGCTATTGAATGAATCAGGCTATCCTTTCCATTTAACTAGATATTTCCATTGATTGCCATGACCTTTCTTCCTAATTATTTTATCAATCATATAAATTTGGTCACTTTTGTCTACTACTTGCAATTCATATGAGCAAACTTTCCTTCAATTGGATTACCATGGTAATCTATCAATTTGCGCATGATGGGTCTAAATTTTCTATTTACTTCATCTACAAAAAACTCTTCTTCATTCCAATTAGGTAGATAACCCTTCTCAAATGTAGACTTAACCTTCGAAATCCGAACTCTATCACCAACATTTATTTTCTTTTCATTGGAAATGTTTTTCGCTTTCTTATCATACAATCGAAGCCATACATCCATCGCATTATCTGGGGTAACATCAATTGGTCGCATCTTAATAATACGATGATAGCTTTCATTGTAATTCTTGACAAATTTCTGCAACTCACCTACCCAAACATGTGTATTTTTTGCAGTGAAATATCATCATATTTTCCTTTTCAATGTGCGATTGAACCTCTCAACCATGGCAGCTTTATAAGCACTTTTGACGCTAAACAATTCTACATTATGACTTTTAAGGAGACTTCGAACATGAGAGTTTTTGAATTCCTTGCCTTGATCGGTCTGTATTCTTATGTGGAACACGCCCCTCATCGAAAATGCTCTGAAAAGGCGCTTCAACTTTTGGTCCTCGTTCAGATTTTAGCGCACGTGCACTGATTTACACGCGTATTACTCGCACAGCAACTGCTAACATAATTGATATCAACCTCTATGCCCTCTTCTCCTTTACCTTCGAGCGCAGATTTCAAACAGCAGCAAAACTTTTGCAGCGACATGATATGAGAGAAGCAAGGCCTACTTCATATTTGCTTAATATTTACTATAGTCCTTCCAAACACGCATTGAGCGCCTAGTAGCTCTTTTTGGTTGAAGATCATCGGGTTCATGAAGCTCTCGCTTGACCACCATTGTGGGCGTTTTACTTTTTGATTCATCTTGTAAATGACCCTTGTCCAATTCATTCACAGTCGGTCCTGCAATAATATTATGAGGCACATTTTGATCAGATAAAATTTTCTGAAAATATGACCACCCTTGTGGTGCACCTAGCTTTCTCCTTACATCTCTAACAGCATATTGTAGAAGGTCATCTATGTGACTATTTCTAATAATATCACCAGTTGTTTCATCTATTATCTCCCTTCTCTCATTGAACTTCACATGCGGGTCGAGTAATGGACAAAAGACCGTTCCAGGACACCATAAAATCAAAAAAATTAGTACTTTTAAAAACGACATAAATTTATGAATTTAGTCCCTTTTTCAGGTTTTTAAGACCTAAATTCATGAATTTAGTCCATTCAAAAAGTACCATTTTTTGAAAAATGGTACTTTTAAAAACGACATAAATTCATGTATTTGAACCCTTTTTCAGGTTATGAAGACCTAAATTCATAAATCGGCTAAAGCCAGAGGAGCTTCGCTCCGATTTGGGCGTTTTTAAAAATACCCAATTTTTCAAATTTTTCAAAATCTCAAATTTGAGAATTACAATTTTCACCCCCAAAATCATGACCGTTCTAGGACACCGAAAATCATAAAAGTTAAGAATCTCAAATTTGTGAATTACAATTTTTACCTTGAAAATCATGACCGTTCTAGGACACCGAAAAAATCATAAAAGTTGAGAATTTCAAATTCATGAATTTTATCCATCTTTCAGGTTTTTAAAATATATCATGTGACTAGCGAACCGAAGGTTCAGGGCTTCGCCGTTAAAAATATTTCTTTAAAAATGGAAGAAACAAAAGTGGAAGGAACTTCAGAAATGGAAGGAACCTCAAGAATATATCCTTCGTTATCATATGAACGTAGTTCTACTTTAATGGACATTGAAAAGATTAACATTGAAAAAATGAATAAAGAAAAACACAAAGATAGAGTTAGGTATATGAAAGATAAAGAATCTCAATTATTATTAAGATTAGAGCATTATAAAAAGTTAAGAAAGAGATGGTCTAAAGTTAAGAATGTAACACAAGGAATTGGCATATTCTTAACAATAAGTTTAGGTGCTTTAACAATTGTTATATCTTCAGGTGTTTTAGTAATTCCAGTAGTTGCTACAGCTTTAACAGGTACGGGTGTTTTTGCAACTTCACTTGTTACAATGTTAGATAAATCTTTAATATCAAAGAAACGAAAATCATTAAAAACTAAGCATTTACATATTAAAGAAGTCTATGATAAACTACACTACTACTTTCAAAGAGTATGTGATGATAATGTTATTACGTTAGATGAGATTGAAAAATTTGATCAAATAGCTAATGAAGTAAATCAAATATCATTTCAATCACAGACAGAAAAAGTTAATGATAAAAATAAAAAGGATGGTAAAATTTTTAGTGATGGTAAAACTTTTATTGATGATAAAATTTTTAATGAAGAAAATGAGAAAATTTTTTTAGAAGAGCTAAAAACTTTATTAGACAAAACTTTATTAGACAAAACTTTATTAAACCAAACTTTATTAAACAAAACTTTATTAAACAAAACTTAAAACAGGAAAATTTTAAACGTGAAAACTTTAAACGTGAAAACTTTAAACGTGAAAACTTTAAACGTGAAAACTTTAAACGAAAAGATTACCAACAACAAAGCAATAAAAAAATAATTTGTTCAGTAAAATGTTTTTGCTGTATACCAATGTTACCACAAAATTCAAATATTATATTTTAAAAAAAATAGACAAAATTAAAGCTGATAATAAAAAATAAAATATTAAAACATTATATTTGTATATTTTTATTACTCGGTAAACAATTGTTCGATAACTCTTTCATGAATTTTTTTATCAATATTAATTGTGATAAATCCATAATCTTTTGACCAAGCATTATTACACGATTGTTTAAATTCATCTTTATCTCTTATACATAAATCTCTTAGCAAATCACTTAAGTTTCTTGCATTTATTTCAAATAGTATAAATATATTTGCATTTTTTGTAATAACACTTCCGTCTAATGAATACATACTTTGTGTTAAATAAAATACACTACAGTTATTATGTCTACCTCTTGTGAAATAATTTCTCTGAACTGACTGATTTCTATCATTAACACAATCATCAAAAATTACACAATGTTTCATTGTTTTATCTAGTTTACTAGGATCTTGCATATTACCACTATCATCTATTAGTTGTATCTTTATATGCTTATTTTTATTGGTTTCGACTAACTGACTATTTTTTGCGGCTTCTTCACACCACGAACTTATTTCTTCTTCATATTCAGATTTTTCATATTCTTCGAATAGAGAAGCAATTGCTGTTTTTGTAAGATTATTTTCAAATCCATATTTTAAAAATTGATAGACGGGTTGTTCTGCTGTTGTTGTATAAATTATAAGATTGTTATAATCCAAAAAATTTGGAGTCGTTAAAATTTTAAATAATAGATATGTTTTTCCACATCCTGATCTTCCACAAATAACTGACAAAACTTTATTAGATAAATTTGGATGATGATTAAATTTAAGTTTTTTTTTATTTAAAGTCATTTCATTCATTTTTAAAGTAATAAATTCATCCATTATTGAATTAGTGTTTTTAAAAACAAAAAAAATAAAAAATTTTAATTTAAGTTTATTTTTTTTGTTTCTAATAATAAGATTAATAAGGTTAATAATGAAAAATGATAAAAAAATTAAACTTCTCTAGCTTCGCGTGGGAGTTTATACCTCTCGAACGGGAGTTTATACCTCCCGAACCAAAAGATCTATCATAATCTCTTCACCTCCAAAATTTATTTCTTGTCCTTTTTCATCAGTGATTTTAATGTTAATGTTGTTAATAGTTTTTCTTGTAATAGGAAAATATATTAATGTTTGTGGAAATACATTTAATCTATAACCAATGGGTACAGTAAAAGCTGGAAAACTGAATATTAAATTTGATAATTTACCATTTATATATCCTCCTTCAACAATGTCACAATGTACAACAGTTGAATTTATTTCAGTTATTTTTGGAATCTTCTCACCTAAATGATAACCTTGACTATAGGTTTGTTTATTAAATCCTAATAGCTTTGACAATGATCTATCATGATTAAAATCAACTTGATGATTTTCGTCTAAAGTAAGAGAAAATTTATTAACTGCCGGTTCAACAGCAAAATGTAATTGTTTCTTATCTTTAAATGGTATACCTAAATGTCTCTTAATTTCATTTGATATTGTTTCAACTTCGTAAGAACCAGGAAGAAAAGTTAATATTTTCCATGTTTTGCCTTTATCAGTAGAATATCTAAATTGATCATTCACATCTTTGATAACGTTTTGAATAGTGTTAAATGTGGAGAAACTAGTCAATGCAATTTGATAATTTTTATTTTGTTCTAAATGTAGAATGGGTTCTAAATTACAAGTGTGTGATGAAGTAGTTGTTATAATTTTTAACGTCGTACTAAATTTTGATGAACCCAAAATCTCTGTTAAATTTTGTAAATGATTATTAATTTTGTCTAAATCTGCTGAACACATTTTTAAACTAAAAAATTAAATAAATATTTTTTTATGAAATATTTTTTTTATAAAAAATTAGAAACAACATATTTCAGCTACGGGCGAAGCCCTGGAGGACATCAGAGATGTTCAGCTACACTTTTATAATCCTATTCATTTAGAATCTTCTTTTCTAACAGTCTTTTCAATATAGCATGAATTTCATTGAAACTAGAATTATGTCCTTCTTTTATTGCAGATATTAAAATATTTAATCTATTTAGTAATTCTTGTGGATCATCTGGTAAAAATATGGTTGTTTCTGTTTTCTGTTTTTTTGTTTTCTGTTTTTCAGATAAACCTTTCCCCACTTTAACTCCCGTTGATAATAAATTTTCTAATTGTTTATAACGTCTAAGAGTTTTTACTGTGCCAACTCTATCTAATATAGTTTTATATTTTATTAGATCTTCTACAGCATAATTTTTTAAATCTGCTCCTCTTAAAAGATCAACAAAATTTCTATCTAAACTAATAGGTTTTTTATCTGGAGTAAAAATTAATCCTCGTAAAGGTTGTGGAAATATTTCTTTACCGCCAAGATAAAATCTTGCAAATAATTTTTTATCTAAAAAGAAAGTAGAATGTTCGAATAACATAGATTTTGGTAATTTTTTATCTATGTTTGCCTCTAATAAACCATAGTCATCTAATAGTGTTTTAAGTACAGGATCCGCTATATCAACACGTTTTTCATTAAGTTCCTTTTCAAGAGTTTTAAATGGTTCGACAGTTTTTTCATAATCAGTTTTTACTTCTTCAGTTATTTTTAATTTATCAAACATATAAGATTGAATACCAGCTTTTGTCATTCTATGTTGAAGATGATTTTCTTTCATAATATTTCTTTGTTTTATTAATTCGTCTAATTGTTTTATTCTTTTAAAATTATCAGCTCTAACTTTATCCATTTTTATATGATAATTTTTTATTATTATTTTATTTTATAATATTTTATTTTATAATATTTTATTTTTATAATATTTTATTTTTATAATATTTTATTTTTATAATATTTTATTTTTATAATATTTTATATTGTTATATTGTTATATTGTTATATTTAGAAAATAGAAATTAGAAAATTAAAAAGGTTCAGTAGTTATTCCATCAGGTAAAATTTTTCTTTTATCATCAAATGGATCTAATGCTAATTTATGTTCTTCTTTTAAATACATTTTATGTTTCTTTGAATTAAGTCTATAATTACATGCCGTTTTTATTTCATTATTAAATAATGCATTTTTATAATCTTGAAATGTTATTTGATTAGCCACTGATGCCTTTGAAATTCCTTTTAATGTTTTATGTGTTTTAATATTTTTAGTTGTATCATAACAGTAACATTTAGATTTTAAAAATATAGCTTCTGTCATGAAATCTTCATTTCCTTCTAATTCATCTTTTACTTTACATAAATCAGAAGGATGAATAATATCTTTTATTTTATTAATTTCTTTATCTAGTGAAGAACCATATGGTACTGTTAATTCTAAGAAAATAGAATCGGTATCTGTAAAGTGTAATTTATAGTTTTTGCCATAAGCAGGTGCTAAATAATCATATATAAAACTATACATAAATAGTTTAGCTAATTCTAATATAGTGAAACCAATGAAATTAAACTTATCATGTTTTACAATGCTTCTTCTTAGATGAACAGCACAAAGTTCATCACTGAATCTAGTAGTTCTTTTATATGTAGGTTTCCTTGTTAAATTTTGAAATCTATCTCTATCATAAACTATTTCAATATTTTGTCTATTACGCACATTTTCTAAAGTCTTACCATAAAATGCATTATTCATTAATTTGAAGAACACGTTTCCAAAATCATCTTTATTTCTTTTAGATATTTTGCGTTTTTCAATATTGAACTCAATATAATCTTTTAACCATTTAGATTTTTTGTATACTAGTTTCCGGTGAATTTTTGTGAGAATCATGCCATGATCTAAATACCAATCTAGCATTCTTCCTTCAACAACATACTTTCCTTTATTACTTTGTGTTAACATAAGTTTTTTTGTTGGTCTGTATTTTTTCGGCATTATAGATTTTTGATAATCTGAAAAATCTTCTATATTGGGAATTTTGTTTTCTGGACAGAAAGGATAATATTTTGTTGCTTCTTTTATATAATCAGGATATACTAAATCAACTTCATATACATAACCAAAATTATTTTCACCATCATATGTTCTTTGATAATCTAGATCGGGTGAAGCCCTAGTAGACATCTCTGATGACGTACGATTATTACACCATGTCATTTCTCCTGTTGGTAATTCTTGTATCATGCAAGAAGAATATAAGCTATTAAAATCATAATATAATAAATAGTTTTCTCTCATGAATTCATCAATTGCTTTTTCACGTTCTACTCCTTCTTGTTTCGTTCGAAAAATTTCTAATATTTTTTCTTTTTCTTCTGGAGATAAAGGTTTCATTATTCCATATTCTTGTGGATTTACTTTCTTATTATAACATTTAACATATCTATTACCTAAAACGGATGAAACACCACCTCTAATTCCAGATTCAAAAAATAATAATTTATCATATGTATTTTCTTTATAATGTTTAAGTTTAACGGACTTTGTCCTAGAGCCATCGGCTTGAACATTTGTATGTTTTAATCCTGCTAGCCATGTTAAACCTGGTGTAGAATAACAATAACATGGATCTATTCCGTAATATTCTAAACACATATCACGAAAGTTTTCAAAAAGATCAGCTAGTATTAATACATCTATCTGTAGGTATTTCATTGTATAATCATACATTGTTTTACAATTTAACTCTCTCCAATTCTTTTCAGCTTCTGCATAGTCTTCGTCAGATAATTGTGATTGTTTTAATGTTGATTTAAATTTATTTATTGGAGGAAGTTGTTTTTCTTCCATAATTTTATTCACAGAATTAAAATCAGTCTTCGACTGTGAACCACAGGTTTTATCTCCAGTCATATCAGTCTTCGACTGTGAGCCACAGGCTATATACTCATACGGATATATTCCTTTTAAAGGTTTTAAATTATATTTATTTAATATTTTACATTGTTCA
Organism: Prostheceraeus crozeri; assembly: GCA_907163375.1. Lineage (NCBI taxonomy): Eukaryota > Metazoa > Platyhelminthes > Polycladida > Euryleptidae > Prostheceraeus > Prostheceraeus crozeri. The sequence goes on along the minus strand of CAJQUW010002753.1, from coordinate 104,632 downwards.
GGTTTCAAAGTTTTTCCCATAACATCTAATGAATAAGGAGTAAAAAATCTAAATGCATCTAAAATTCTAATACAACCTAATTGCATTGAAAAATATTCTTCTTCTTGTTTACATAGTACATTTATTTTTTGTTGTTGTAATTTTTCAGATGAAAATAAATCTTTCATTACTAGATGGAAATCATATTTAGAACCATTGTAGAAATATAAAGGAACAAAGTTATATTTAAATTTATTAGCATTAAGATTACAAGAATTATGTGCTGCACCTCTATATAATCCATTTAGATGATCATGATCTTTTACTTTATCAATATATCTACCTCTGCCAGTTTTATATTTATTTGTAAAACCTTTTCCACAGTAATAACAATTTATTTCATCATAAAATTCTTTTCTTTCTTCATCCGTTAATGGTATCATTGGTTTATTTGTTTCAAGCAATTGTGAAAAACGTCCTTGTAATTCTTCTACTTTCTTTGTAAACATTTCTGAACTGTCTTCACCATAGTATTGTAAATATTCTGATTTAAATAATTCAGGATAATTCGAATGAATGTACATTCCCCAACATAATGGTTTTTGTTCAAATAAATATTTTTCTTTACTTTGTTCAGCTGAACTTTTTCCAGGCGCACTTTTTTCAGGCGTACTTTTTTCAGAATTATAATTTTCAGAATTATAATTTTCAGAATTATAATTTTCAGAATTATAATTTTCAGAATTATAATTTTCAGAATCGGGTGAAGCCCTGGAACTTTCCGTTCGATTTTGTGTCATATTAACATTATATGCTTCAAAATCACAATAAATAGTAAAGGGTACTTTATTTTTAAAATACCATTTATTATATTCTAAATAATCATCTTTTGGAAAAGTATTTTGAACTGCTTCGTTTTGTTGACAATTCTCCAAATGTCTATTCATTTCTTCTAAAGTTCTAAAACTTGTCATACATTGAAGACAAGGAAAATTTTTATTATCTGAAGTTTTTGTAAATATAGAAACATCTTTACACAATATAAAATGACCCTGATAATATAATATATTCGCTTGTGCTGGTTGTTTTGACTGTTCTAGTTTTTCAAATTCATCTTTATATATTTCATGTGTTTCATTAATTTCTTTTGTAAGATTAAATGTATTTTGATAATAATTTTGATTTAATATTTGTAACTGATAACTATATTCTTTATCATATTGTTCTTTATATTGTTGTAGACATTTTTTTAAAGATTCATTTATTTTTTGATTGGTTTCATTTTCTTCATTATTTAATTCTTTATTATTTAATTCTTCATTATTTAATTCTTCATTATTTAATTTTTGAATTGTTTCTATCTTATTTTGATATTTATGTTGATATTCTTGTAGTAACATTTTTGTTTGTTGTTGATAATCTATTTTACATTTTTGTAAACTTTTATTTAAATTTTCTAATTTTTGTTGGTATTCTGAAGGTAAAGATGAATATTTGTAATTATAATCATCAGCACGTCCTTTATAATTATTATGATTAATCATTATTGGTGTTAGTGTTTTAACAAGTTCAAATTTTTCAGTACATATTATATTTCCTTGGTAAAAAATATTATGATGCATGTAATTACCTCTATCATTATATACTATTTCTGATTGGCAAAAATTTTTATTATTCAAATAAAATTTTTTTGAATCTGAGTAAAGTGGAGTAATTTTACCAATAGAAACATAATTCACATTTAATTCAAAAACATTTACTTCAATTAAATTTTTATTCTTTTTATGAAACTTTAGTAACCTATTATAATCATATGGAAATTCATCTAAGCCATCAGAAAGATCAAATTCACTTATGTATTCTTCTTTATTGTAATGACTTAGTCTTTCTTTATGATATTTTGCAGGATGTAAATGTGCTATAATACTCCACAGAAAACAATAATCATCTTCATTTTTTATGTTGATTAATTGAGGTGAACTGAAAGGTAAAGGAACATAACTACCACCAGTATTATTTTTATATTTATCAATTACTATTTTCTTAGATATTATTTTAACAAATCTCCAACCAGATTCACGTAACTGGGCTTCAATTATACAATTTTCTAATTTAAGTATCATCGATTCAAATATGGGTTGTATATCATTTACATTATGTATTTCTTGTGAATTTGTAAAATGTCCTTGTATTATTTCTTCAGGAATTCCATCAGATCCATTTTTTGTATAAAGTACTTCTACATTCATATAACATTTGAAAGATTTCTTAAATATATTATAAAAGTTGGTTAGAATATCAGAAAAAGTTTTATCGGTTTCATTATATTCAACCGATTCAACCGATTCATTAAATAAATATTTTATATCTGTTACGGCTTCATCAAATTCATCTATTTCGTTAAATTCATCAGTATCACTAAATAAATATTTTATATCTGTTACGGCTTCATCTTCAATATTAAAAAATTTTTTATATTCCGAATGTGAATAATCATCAAACATTTTTTAAACTTTTATATCAGTAGGCAATGTTTCTAGATAGTTTTTATAACTATTTAATTTTAATATATTTCCTTCATCAACTCGTTCTACATTTTGTAAGTGCATTTTACTTTGTAGATGAGATTGATAACTTCTTTTTGTTTGTAACTTTTTTTTACATAAGACACAATAAAATGTTTTCATTTTTTATTTTATAAAGAAAAAATTTGTGTTTTAGTTTTTTTTTTAAAAAAAAAATTTTTGTTTTAATTTTTAGAGAAAAAAAAAATACTAATATATCTGCAAAATCGTGCGAAGCCCTAGGACCTTCGGTTTGATTATGATAAATTTGTTTAATTATTAAGTATTTCACTTACACCATTTATTAATGGTTTTATATCATTATATGTTTTTTTGGCTTCATCAAATGTAGATTTAGCATCAGAAAATGTAGATTTAACATCAGATATTATTGGGGTTGCTTTTCTTAATCCGTTTCTAACATCATTGATTGCAATTTTCAAATAGTTTAATGTTTCGTTATCTTGTAATCTTTTTGGTATTGGTATACCAAATTTTGCATTTAAATAATGATCGAAATAAAAATAAAATGTATCAGGAATAATTTTTAGTGGTACTTTTGCTTCAGACTCTAAAAAGATAATTATTTGTTCTATAACTTGATTTGATAAATGTTTTGTATTTGCATATATTCTAATATCAAAATCTTGAGAGTTATTATAGATTTCATGTTCGGTATCTACTAATATATTCAAGTCTTTATCATATACTTGCATATGTTCACTTATGGTGTCAACACGTATTATTCCATATTTATGTTGTGTATAATATGATAAAGGCATATTCATTTTATAATTTTTATTGATATCATTAAAGAATGCTGCATTATTTTGTGTAGTTGTAAAAAATGTTTGAATGTTTTCTCTAATCTTATTATCTACATCACAAGCTTTATGAGCTAATACAATTATTTGAATATTTTGATGTCTTCCTTTTGTAAATATTTCTGACATATTTTTTTGTTTTGATAAACTTGCAACATCATCTAAAATTAATAAAGATTTATTTTCAGGTGTACCAGCAAAACTTTCCATATCTTGTAACTCATCTAATTGTTTATCATTATAGACGTTTGTAAAAGTTGGCCATTCAGAAGTATGCATACAAAAAATATGTACTTTTGTTTCGTCCTTATAATATTGGTTTATATATTTTTTAATAAACGTAGTCTTACCACTTCCAGTTTTACCGTAAACAATGAAATGTAAATTTTCTTGATACATTTTACCTTTTTTAATATTTTTATTATTAGTTTTATCCTTAATCTTATCCTCCTCAGTCTTCCATCCTTTAAAAGATTTTTTTCTTGGTTATAAAAATTTATTCTTTTTTGTTCCTCTGTTAGAAAGTAACCCCATTGATTTCCAATACATATAACAAGATGATAAATAAAAAATATTAAAATACATGCTAACAATATTTTTATACAATGAAATTTTAAAAATTCCAAAGACGTGTAAGATCTGATTGTGGTATTTTTTTATTAAGAGATGAATTAGGGGGTAGTGTCTCTAAATATTTTTTATCTATATTATTATATATATTTTTATCTATATTATTATATATATTTTTATCTATATTATTATTATATTTAGTATTATATATAGGATTTTCTACAATATTATTAATATCTTTGAGATTCGGATCTTGAGGGGTTAGTGTATCTTGAAACTCAGTGTTATTCATATAATTATTTATTATTTCGTTTATTGCATTAAGAGATTTATGACGACTTAGATTACTTTTATTACTTTTATTACTTTTAATTATAACCGGTGAATATAAATCTTCCAAATTTTCGCTTTTATTCATTTATTATTTTTAAAATAAAAATTTAGGAATTATTATTTTTTTAATTCCGGACTCGCATTCTTACACTCTTATGAGTGTTTTTAACCTCTGTAGAACCTCCGGAATGTGTCGGACTTTTTGTTCCTATACTCAAAAGAAGTATGTTCCGAACCTCTCCTCTCTTCCGGAATGCTTAAGAATATTTTAATAAAATAATATTTTATTCTTTATAAAAAATAATATTTTAATATATATAAGATTATTTTAGTTGAAATACAACTATTTTAGTTGAAATACAACTATTTTAGTTGAAATACAACTATTTTAGTTGAAATACTAATATAAATTATTATTTTGACATAAATTATTATTTTGACATAAATTATTATTATGTTGATTATTATGTTGATTAAGTTTTGGACATAGTGTTACATGTCGCTGAAAATTTTTCTTTAATATAATTTTTTGACAACCTCTACATTTAACTTTTTCTTTTAAACAATCCTTACACTGATATTTACTATCATAAAACTCTGTCTTAGGTTTAGTAATTTGACAACTTGTACATTGTCTTGTAGAACTTATACAAGAATTATAATGATTAGTAATTCCTTGATTTGTAAAATATTTATTACAATTACGACATAACTGATCTTTTAATTTATCTTTTTTTTCTTTTTTAACCTCTTCTGTTTGTTCGCATAATTTTAAATGACGTGCAAAATTTTTTGATGTTATATTTTTATTACATCCGGAACATATTTTTTTGTTATTACTTTCAACAAATTGATTTTTATCAATATAATTATTTTGTGCTACATTATTATTTTGAACAAAAGGATTATTTTGTGCTACATTATTATTTTGTGCTAAATAATTATTATTATTTTGCCTAGGTGTATTTTGCCTAGGTGTATTTATTCTAGCAGTATTTTGCCTAGGTGTATTTATTCTAGCAGTATTTTGCCTAGGTGTATTTATTCTAGCAGTATAAAGATTTTGTTCTTTATCTGAAATAAATAAATGCTTTAATCTTTGTAATGGTTGCTCTGATTGAATATTATTATACTGAATACTATTATTAGGTTGAATATTATTCTGAATATTATTAGGTTGAATATTATTAGGTTGTAATTGATTCATATGCATACCACATGGTGTGTTTTTCATATGAGAATATAATAGTGTTTGATTTAAAAAACGCATATTGCAAACTTGACAAATTTGAGTCATTTCCATTTTTTTATTTTTATTAGGAAAAATTTTATTTTTTATAATTTATGTATTTTTTATAATCAGAAAAAAATTTTATTTTTATTGTTTAAAAATGATGTTACCAAATGTTGGTGGAGGTGCATATATCCCGAATAATCGTGAATTAGAAATAGAGATAGAAAATTATATTATGAAAACTGGAGACGTTTTATCTGGTCCATTGCATCTTTCTATTCTTCCACAACAAAATACAGAGTTAACAAATAAACAATATGTTGATACGCAAATCAATGACTTAAAAGAAAAATATATAAACGATGTTTTGGTTCCACTGATGAATGAATTAAAGTTGCTTAAACTTAATGATAAATCATTAAACGAAAAATTATTAAAACTTGATAAAAAGGATAGAGAGCTAGAAGCAGATATAGCAAAACTTTTTAAAAAAATTTCAGAACAATCAAAAATTTTAATATTACTTTCTTTAAATTTAAAATCTGCAGTCATTAAAAATAAACATCAGATAAAAATGTTAAAAGAACAATTAGAAGATGAAATAGAAAAACTACCTGAAAGAATTAAAAAAAAATTAAAACAGTTACAAACTACATTCCAAAAAAGTGTTGATGAATTGAGTTCTAAAATTACTCAACAAATGAAAAAGATGAATAGAATAATAAATGAAGTAAACTCACTTAATGAAAAAGTTGATAAAATGAAAACTCTTAAAATCAATTTAGAAAATGAATTAAAGAAAAATTTACAAGAAAACTCTAAAGAAAATAAAGAACAGTTAGATGCTGTTAAAAGACAATTAGATGTTCTTAAAATTAAGTTAAATGCTCTTAAAACGGCGTTGAAGATTAATCAGCAGAAAATGCAAGTTAATAGAAGAGAAATTAAAGTACATCACACGCTGCTTGACGCAATAGATAAAGTGCAACAGGCAATTAATAAAGTTATCTCGAAGTTGTTATCCATTCACAAACGTAAATCTTAAACGAGTATTGTAAATATTAATTTAAATATTTTTTACCTATAAAAAATAAGAATCATAAAAAATATAAATATAATTTAAAAAATACAAAAATATAAATATAATTTTAAAAATAAAAAAGTATAAATATAATTTTTTAAAAAAATTTAAAATATAAAAGTATATAAAAGTATATAAAAGTATATAATTTTAAAAATGGATAAAATTAGAGCTAATAATTTTAAAAGAATTAAACAATTAGAAGAGCTAATAAAAGAAAGAAATATTATGAAAGAAAATCATAGAATAAAAAGAATGATTGATGCCGGTTTGGTTCCTGATAAAGTTAAACCAAAAACGCAATCTGCAAAAGTTAAGAACAAAAAATAAACATTTTTTTTATAATGGACATCGGTTCATGGGTCAACGGAGATGTCTTCCAGGGCTTCGCCCGTATTTATATTTTTCCCAAAAAGTCAAATTTATTCCTAAAAAATGCCTATAATTTATAAACACAATCTTAAACATTTTGCTTCAAATCAAAAAATTTCTCATGAACCACGTATGAATCCTGTTTATCATTATGATAATAGAGAAACCGTTCAAAAAGAAGGGGATGGCATCTTTTCTGGTATTGGTAGTATCGTTAACTTAATTAAAAATAATAAAGATTTGATTACATCTGCTGCAAAAGGAGCAGCTACTATAGGTAGTACAGCTAGTGCAATATCAAATGCTGTTAAATCACAAAACGAATTAAAACAACTAGAAGCTATTCGTAAACTCAAGAATGATTCTGAAGAACTAAAAAAATTAAAAAAACTTTCAGATGAAACAAAAAACAAAATTGCTAACATAGCTGTTGGGGAAACCTTGAGGAGCGGAGCTCCGTCTGATAGTAAACATAATGAAAAAACAATTGAAGAAATAAGAGGTAATGGCGTGAGCAGCAACCTTCTGTCTAACCAGCAAAGCTGTAGCGGAGCTGGTCTAGCAAAATTCTAAAATTATATTTAGTAAAATTCTAAAATTATATTTAATAAAAATTTTTTTTCTATCTGTGAGAAAAACAAAAAGTCAAATTATTTCTTATAAAAATGTCTTCGCTTATCGAAAATAAATTTAGATTAGATGATCCCCCGTTCACCAGTTACAATCAAAAAAAGAATGACTATATAAGAATTGCTATGAATCCCGGATCTTCCAGTAGAGTAAACACTGGAGGAGATTTAATCTTTGAAGTTGATAATCAGCAGAGTTATTTATATTTACCTGATTCATTTTTACACTGCGAATATTCTTTATATAGTGATGCTAATTTTACAACACCATTACCAGATACCGATAATATTACACTAGAGAATAATTTTTTCCCAAGTTTATTTACACAAATGCGTTTAGATGTTGCAACTCAAAATATAGAAACAATAAGTGATTCTCCAGGTGTAATTGATACAATGCTTAGATTTGTAACAATTGGTGAAAATAATAAAAAGTATGAAATCGAAGGTTGGTTTCCTGATACTAATGATGGTATAATTGTTGATGATTTAACTCACGCTGGAACAGATGCAGCAGGAATTGCGAAAGATGTAGAAAATATTGCAAAACATTTAAATAAAACAAATAATGAAGCATATAAAGAAAGACGTGAATTTAACAAAAAAAGTAAACAGACAGTTAATTGGTCATTGTCTCCATTATTCGGATATTTAGATTATGATAAAATATCATATCAATTAAAATTTAAGTTAATAATTCATCGTACAGCAAATAATGAATTAATCTTTTTTGGTAAGACTGGGAAAAAAGCATATTTAAAAATTGATAGACTTGAATGGTGGATTAAGCATATTACTCCTAGTTTAGAAATTGAATCAGCTATTGCAAAAAGATTAAATACTAACAAACCAATTCCAGTTAATTTTCTAAAGAGAACTGCTAGTTCAGTAACTTTCTCCGAACAGAGATTTAACTGGCATTTTACTAGAACTGCGAATACTCCAAGATATTTATTACTAACATTTCAAAGAAATAATTCTCCAAGTTTTGATAAGAAGAATAATCTTTTTCATATTGATACAATTCGAAGTTTACAAGTTTCATTAAATCAAACTCGATATCCAATTGATCCATTAAGATTCGATGATACCAATAATCAATTTATGGAAGGATATGATTCTTATAGAAATCTTTGTATAGAATTTGGAGTTGAACCACAATTAACTCCTGGAGATTGGAGACATTTATATCCAATTTTCTGCTTCGATTTAAGTGCACAATCAGAAGATATTATTAAAAATGGTTGTGATGTAACAATTAATATTGAAAAGAAAGATTCCACAACTTCATTGATGGCTTATGGTTTATTGCTAGAAGATGCAAAATATTCTATTGAAATTCTTAATGGAAAGATGGTTAGGATCGGCTAAAGCGCTAAAGCCAGAGGAGCTTTGCTCCGATAGGTTAATTAAAATTTTTTTCATAACTAGAATAGATTAAAATTTTTGTTAACTTAAAAATTCTTAACTAAAAATTTTTCATAACTAGAATAGATTTAAATTTTTTGATAACTTTAAATTCTTAACTTAAAATTTTTTATTAAAAATGTCGCAATCGAAAAGTAATATTAATAATAAAACTGTTGAATTAAAATTACGTAATATTGTTGACAAAAATACCCCTAAAACTATTACGATTAACAAAAAAAAGTATTACATAAGTAAACCAATGATAGAGAATATTCAATTACAAGAAGAAAAGAATGGCGGTATTCTCCCATTAATTCCACTAATAATAGGAGGCATAGCTGCAGCAGGAAGTGTTGCAGGTGGGACAGCTGGTATTGTCCAAGCAGTAAATAAAAATAAATCAGAGAAAGCAGCATTAGAAGAACAAAAACGACATAATAGAGAGTTAGAGAAAGTTGCTAGGGGTGAAGGGGCATCGGTTCATGGGTCAACGGAGATGTCTTCTAGGGCTTCGCCCGAAGGAAAAGGAGTAGTAGATAATTTTATTAGTAAATTAAAATTAGTTGATGAAGGAAAACGAGTTCTTAAAAATATTCTCCACAATGTTGATGATTTAATTGAAATTAAAGAAACTAAAGATGGTTCTGGAATATATCTAAGTCCTAGTATGATAAGGTAATAACCTGAGGAGCTTCGCTCCGATCGGCTAAAGCCTCAGAACCTTTGGTTCTTTTCGGTAAAACTTTTTTTTTATCTTTTAAAAGTTTTTTATCTTTAAAAATGGATACCGCAAATTCCACAAATTCCGAAAATTTAACTAAATTAAAAATTTCTAATTTAGATTTATTGAATTATCTATTAAACAAAAATAAAAACTCAAATTGTAAAATTTATGAAGGTAACGACGACAAACAAAGTTTGGCTACTACCTACGGTGGTGACATACAAAAAACATTAGAAAACTTTCCTGGATTTATTTGGAGTAAATATTCGAAAGAAAAACATCTTCCTGGTCATTCATATACTGGTCCAGGAACTCGATTAGATATAAGACTAGATGAGAATAATAATCCGAAACCAGGTGAAGAACCAATAAATAGAGTAGATGCCGCCGCTTACAGGCATGATTTAGCTTATCGAAATCATGATCTAAGTTCTCGTCATGCAGCTGATAAGAAGATGATTCAAGAATTAGATAGTATTCAGAATCCTACATTTAGAGAAAAAATTGAAAGAATGTTTGTTAAGAAAGCTTTACAAGCTAAAATATTATTCGGTCAGGGTTTAAATGAAAATCATAATTCAGACGTTTATGCATCTGAAATTCATAAAGAATATAGAAAGCCTAAATATTTATTAAAAGTAAAAGTATTTAATAAAGATGATATTTGGAGTGCTGATCTTATTCATATGCCGAATGAAAGGGACTACAAATACGCATTGACCGTTATAGATTTATATACACGATACGCTTGGGTAAAACCTTTAAAAAATAAAAGTGGTCTATCAGTTAAATATGCGTTTGAAGAAATCTTTAAAGAAAGTAATAGAAAGCCAAGGAAATTGTTTGTTGATAAAGGATCGGAATTTTATAACCGAAACGTTCAGCCACTATTTGAAACTGTTTATTCAACTGAAAATGCAGGGAAGGCCGTAGTGATAGAAAGATTCAATCGGACGTTAAAAAATAAAATTTTCAAGAAATTTACTCAGCAAGGAAATCAGAAATGGTTAAAAATATTACCAGGAATTGTAGAGCAGTACAATAATAAAGTTCATTCAGGTATTGAAGAAACCCCAAAGAATGCTTCTGACGACCCTGATTTAATACGAAAGAAAATATTCGAGAATAATTATTCGAATGAGAGTAATCCGAATTTGCAGAAACTTAAGCCGAAATTTAAAATTGGAGATAGAGTTAGAATATTTAAATATAAGAACAAATTTGAAAAAGGCTTTGTTGGCTATTGGACTAAAGAAATATTTGAAGTTTGCAAAATAAATCAAAGTTATCCGATTACTTATGAAATTAAAGATTTAGATAATGAGGATATCAGAGGCCGTTTTTATCAAAATGAATTACAGAAAACAGAGCTTTAACCTTTAGGTGGCGCTTTAGCTAGCTTCGTTTGAGTTATAGATTGTTTAACTCTAACATAATATCTAGAAATGGTACTCCTTTTTGTAATTTAAATAAAACATAAAGACATAATTGGCCACAATAAGTTGTTCCCGGTTTTTGAATTTGAAATGTATTATAAATTCCATTGCCAAGTATTTCTCTTACTTCATTCGTAGGTGGAAGCCCGTATGAGTCAAAATAATAATTATCTCCGTTTTTACTAAAGATACCTGCTGACCAATGTACGCCGTTTTGGTCTGAAGTGTGAAGATTCGTTATGAAATTTACAGTTGGCCTATTTTTGATCAATTGTAATTCGTTTCTCATTAGAACATGAAAATTCTTTATCCCTAATCGATTAGCGATTTTCTTTAGGTCGAAATTCGTTGTTGTCTGTGTTCCATATAATTTCAAAAACTCATTTATGTTGCTCATTTTATAATAAAAAAATTTCTTAAGGGAGCCCCTAGAAGTCAGAGGGGGGGTATTGATTTAAAACTGTTCTCTAATGATGTCTTTCCTTACTACTTAGTCAGAAGGGGTATTGATTTAAAACATTTTTATAATGATGACTTTCCTTACTACTTGGGGGAGGGGGTATTGATTTAAAACTGGTCTCTAATGATGTCTTTCTTTACTACTTATTCAATTTTGAAATGATTTAATTCAATCTAAATTTAAACGTTACATTGTTGCATTGTATTAGTAAAGTTGGTGTTTCGTACATCTTTTATCAATAGTAAGTCATTACTCATCAATATGTGACAATTCTTTATTCCCAATTGCTTAGCAATCTCATTTAAATCGAAATTTAATGTGGTTTTGTTTGCCGTATATTTTTAGAATGTCTCTAATGTTTCTCATTTTAAATGGAATAAAATCTATTTCAGAACTTTCTCAAAAGAATTAGCGTGTAGCAGCTGCTAAAATTGTTTCAGCTGATAGGGGTGAAGGAAATCACAGACAATAGCGCATAATGCGAGTTGTGAAATCTCATTCACACTATGAGAACAAAAGAACAAATACAATCTAAACACAATAGACATATGAGAGAGAAGAGAAATGAATGAGCATTTCTCTTCATTTTGGTTTCAATAACAATCATTCATGCGACATTGCTTGAATGGAAAAATACACCAACTGTCGCGCCGATGTCAGAAAGTTTGTCGATAAAGCTGTCGACATGGCGCGACAGTTGGTGTATTTTTCCATTAGCGTTCAAGGTCATTCTATTAAAAGCATATGGGAATTATTCTCATTGAAGACAAGCAATTGTTTTAAAGAATGCATGTCATTGTGAATACAATATTCCTGTAACAGACAGGAACGAGAGAGAGAGAGAAAGAAAGAAAGAAGACACGCTGCTCCGTAAAAGTTTAATTGAGATAACGAAGGATATATTCTTGAGGTTCCTTCCACTTTTGTTTCTTCCATTTCTGAAGTTCCTTCCATTTTTGTTCCTTCCATTTCTGAAGTTCCTTCCACTTTTGTTTCATCCATTTTTAAAGAAATATTTTTAACGGCGAAGCCCTGAACCTTCGGTTCGCTAGTCACATGATATATTTTAAAAACCTGAAAGATGGATAAAATTCATGAATTTGAAATTCTCAACTTTTATGATTTTTTCGGTGTCCTAGAACGGTCATGATTTTCAAGGTAAAAATTGTAATTCACAAATTTGAGATTCTTAACTTTTATGATTTTCGGTGTCCTAGAACGGTCATGATTTTGGGGGTGAAAATTGTAATTCTCAAATTTGAGATTTTGAAAAATTTGAAAAATTGGGTATTTTTAAAAACGCCCAAATCGGAGCGAAGCTCCTCTGGCTTTAGCCGATTTATGAATTTAGGTCTTCATAACCTGAAAAAGGGTTCAAATACATGAATTTATGTCGTTTTTAAAAGTACCATTTTTCAAAAAATGGTACTTTTTGAATGGACTAAATTCATGAATTTAGGTCTTAAAAACCTGAAAAAGGGACTAAATTCATAAATTTATGTCGTTTTTAAAAGTACTAATTTTTTTGATTTTATGGTGTCCTGGAACGTTCTTTTGTCCACTACTGGGTCGATGAAGTCAAATAAACGCTCAGCGCGCACGCGAAATGGTCGAGGTGTTGACAAAGTTATAAATCGTCGCAACCTATCACGAATCTGTCGCCTCTCATCAATCTTTTCAGCTGCTAACTGCATTTGCCGATAAGGATCCTTAATCTTCTGAATTTCTATATCCTTTTATGTTAGTTCCTTAAGTTGATTCGCAATAGGTTGATCTATATTTTTGACTTCCTGTGCACTTTGTAATGCAGTCAATTGTACATACTCCTCTTGAGGAATGACTACCATCTTTGAATACGACATGATTGAAAATAATAAGGCGACAAAGTACATTGCCTAAAACTATTTGTGAACCGAGAAAACTGTCATTGGTTCAGCGGAATTAGGTATGATATTAGTTCGAAATCGAAGTCGTTCCGGACATTCCTGGGTTCAGATCAATAAATAGATAGCCATGTGGTTTCTTTGTTACATCTTCATATATTTTTGAAAGAACTTTAGGTTGTTGAGGTAATATCTGTCTACTGAGATGATGTATCTGGCTGCTATCTCTTGGATTTTTAAATACTGCCAAGTAATGTGTATTCAAACTCCTAGTTCTTTGCTGTTTCCCTCCATCAAAGATGTTTTGGGTGATACAGATTATGAAGGCTTCCCTATGAATAGCTGTCTGAATAAACATTTCAGTTACATCTTTCGATGATTTGCTTTCGCGCAATAGATCATCTAGGAGAATTAAGTCACCTGCTTTGATGTCTTCAGTTGTCGGTAACCGTTGCTTCACATCATAACCTTTCTGACGAAGTGCATAATGCAACTGTGGTTGAAATATACCATAATACCATTTAATTCTTTTAATTTCTTTATTAAACATCTCATTTCTAAATTGTAGTAATTGAGTTCAAAAGTAGTTTTCAAGACTGACTTGGTCCGGTCACACACATTGTACGATCAGTGAATAGGCGAAAATCTGTCATCCTGAAATTTCAAAAGCTTTAAAGACTAACACCCACCAGTTTGCTTAGAATAAAACAAGTCATGTTCCATAAAAACTTTAGTTACATTTAGGAACTGTCATTTCACATTCGCAGCATCTGTGTTTCCTCATCAATGTCAGCATTAAAATAACTTCTCGCGTCAATTTGAGCATCTTGGCGTTTCAATTTCAACTTAACACTCCCTTCCTTGGATTTCCGTCCCCGCTTTTTGCATTCTACAACATCCCATCTTTTGAACTAGATTTGTTGATGGTGATTAGGCACTTATCAATCGGCATTGGCTCATAAACCAACTATAGAACTTTCATTTGTTATGATGCCACTTTTCCGGTTGAGCCGTGAGCACCAATGCACAGTCCGCTGACGTGTATTAAACCCATGTATCGCCCGCGCTTCAGATCATCACACTCCATTGTATTTCCAAGTAGATCGAATGCTTGAAAGTGATCGGACAATTTCAAGAATAGTGTATCGAACTCGGGTAATTCCCTATAGCCAATTCCTTCCTCTAACGCCTTCCTCCAATGTGAATGAGCACTTTCGGGAAACTCAACACATTCCTTCGCAAAAAGAGTCGATGGTTTTGAGTATCACCTGCTGCCATTTCGGAAAGGTCACTCGCATTTGTCTCATGCTGCTATATCCAGATGAAGACATACCATTACTGTGGAAAAATGGAACTTGAAGGTAGAAACCATCGTCACCATGGCTAGTGATGCAAATGGAAAATTTTCCAGAAAATTATCCAATTTTTTAAATTGGAAAAAAAATTTTTTAAAATTTTTTAAATTTTTAAATGGAAAATTTTGAAATTTTATTTCGGTGATTGACGTTTTTGCCTTTGTTTTGGACTTGTTGCAGTCGTTTGAAAAGACTATGCAGTATTCAAAGTCCGAAAACTTCTCTATCATCCGTGCATGTTAACTTTTGGAACCAACTGCACCCTCCATGTCTATTTCAGATCTTTCCAACTGAATATCAGATATTAAATGGATTTCAGATTTCTCTAATTGAATTTCAGATATTTGTCAGAAACTCAACTTTGAAAGGATCTTAGATTGAACTGGAGAATTTCCAATTCATCTGGAAAAGACTGAAATTCATTTAAGTAGATCTGAAATCGATTGGGAACTATCTGAACCATCTGAACCAGCTAGAAATGGAATGTGTAGCTTGTCCTCCATGAAGATATCGGACATTACCCCAGAAGTTAGAAGCTATCATATAGATTTTCTTCTACTCATCACAGATATCTTTAGTTTCCAAATATCTCACGAGTTTACAGTCTTATCTTCCAATATATGGTCGCTCATGTATAATGCTGTGTTGGACTGTGTGCTTGTGCATCACATGTTCATCAACACGTGGAGAATTTGTATCATTGCAATCACGGCTGCATAATAAAGCTTAACTTTCAAGCCATAAACAAGCTCCCAAATAAAGTGCATTATTTTTGCTCCAGATCTTTCACAATGCATGAAATTATACCCCTATCGTATAGGAAAAAATTCATGTTGTCCCAAATTAAGATGTGTATTAAAAAATAATTAATATTTTAATTTTTTATATTTTAAATAATATTAAAAATGCCAACAAATTGCCACAAGCCACTGGTGGCAAAGGAATGCTAAAAAATCCGCGGACGGGATTCGTATTGCTGCGATTGTTTTAATCGAAGTGATATGATGAAATCAAGAGTTTTAGAACAATTCTATTGATGTTTCTATGCCTCGACTGTGATAGAAAACGTAAAAATTATATCACAAAAATTAAAATTTTTTCATTTTTCAAAATCGGTTTAATCAAAATGATGATCAAGATCACCACTTTTAGACCCATTCTATTGGTGTGTAGCTGCCTCGGCTGTAGAAGCGGTCAAAGCATAGGGCCTGTCACGAAAAATCAGAACTTTCAAAATTTTTCAAAATTTTCATCACTAACCATGGCTCAACGTTTGGAAGTAAAAGGTATTTCCAATTCCTTGAACCTTCCTCGTCGGTCGGAATTTTAAGAGATCACGTTCAAATGAATCGCTCTCCTCTCTAACTATATACATTTTTTGAGACATAATTCAAAGTTGTACTTATTCGGAAGTTTTCACCCACAGGCGATGACTGATGGCTTGAAAGTGATTAAAGAGTACAAGCGCGTCTCTCTTATATACATATTCACATGAGTCATCAGTCAATGGTGACGAGTGTCAATCCATTATTCGTCGTCTACAGCAACACTGCGGCACCTGCTACAACTTTCCCTAGTGGACTGTTGAGTACCTTGTAAATGCTGTTTCCAATATCATTCAACATATTCAAAAACCCACCACCTCCACGCTGAACTAAGTTCCGCCTTTTCTTATCACTGCTTCTTGGATTTGAAAATTTTCTATTGTTGTTCAGAGAATCAGTACTCAATAAAGGCTTGTATATTGGGAGGCATCTGTGTATTGCAAAAGCCAAATCACGGATGAAATCATCACTTGAGTTTTGAATTAATTTGCACTTAACTTTATTATTTCGCATGCTGTTTAACTTTCGCAACGCCTTCTTAAACTGACTTGAAAGTTTAAAAGAACCATTCTTCCGAGAAAGAAATGCATTTCTTTTTGCAGTCATTTTTACTGCAATAAAAGCAAAGCATTTATGAAAATATGCATTTTTGCTTAGTTCTATACAACAAAGTCAAGCGGTAACAAATGGTAGGTCGTAGTCATCAACATCACTCAAAGTCTGAGTCGTTGCACTTATAAGCTGTGCTATATCACACATTAAATCCTTTGATAGAGGACAGCATGAACAGCATGGTTTTGAAGCGAAGACTTTTAAAAGATAAGCATAGTTTGCTCTAAACTTGATTATGTCCCGCTCATCTTGCACTGTCACGTTGACGCTCATCGACGGGGGTCCGGCAAACATGTCCACCTTGAATTTGCCACCATTTTCCTCATAGTGGCTAAATGTGATTATATCATGTAAGCAAGTCTTCAATTTCCGTGTTCACATTTCACAATAGCAACGAGAACTCTGTGGAATAGCTTCCGTCAAACTCAGAGGTTTGAACACTTCATCGAGTCAAAATCTTAGTACTCGCGGAAGGGCATTGGTCAATATCCTCATAAAGAGTTTCTAAAGTTCAATATCATCTTCACAATGGTAGAATGTGACAATATCCTCCATCAGATCTATAAGATCAGCTTTGTAACCAATAACATCATTTACAGAGTAGAAAATCTTGCTAGTAAACAGATTGTCTTTGTGAATAATTGAAACAGGAATGATCGTGGTAAATGACATGTTTATTAATGTCTACAATCCTCAACAAGTATCATTGAAATAGAAGTGTGATAACCCTATATGCAAAGGCTGCACAATAGCAACCAATCACAGACATGCATGATGACTCATCATGAACGATATATAGTGACTGTTGAAATTATTTCTCCATTACAAAGGGGACAAAATATAGTTTCCAAGGGTACATAACATGTAGAACACATAACAAAATGAGAACATGGTAACAAGAGAAGGGATCTTTCCCGTTCAAAACACCTGATTCAGTTCCGTTCACATAATAATTCAAGCGTTTCTATTTCTAATTTCTTTCTGAAGTTACTTTCATTGATAGAACATTTCGATAAATCAGTTGAAGGTTTCACTTTTTATCTCCGTTTGAGATAGTTCCAATTTCATCCTTCTAATTTCACTGTCTTTGCAATGTAGCATTGAGAAATCCTCTATCCAACTACGATCCAAATTATGATTCATGGCATTCTCATCCAGATCCATTAGTCGTTCAGCTAAATCACCAGGTTTGATATTTTCATTTAGATTTGTAACAGCTTCTATAGCCTTTAGAGAACCAAGGTCGTTTGCAACAATCCATGAAATTGGGAAACTAGTTATCAGTATTCACATCATGAAACAGCTTCCACGTATTTACAACTTAACCTAGTCATGAAAATCAATACAATTGTCCTCATAGTCACAATGGCTACAATTGTCGCATTTGAGCAAGCAGTCTCAAAACAAACAACTATCTGTTCAAGTTCCGAAATAAATGTTCGCATCCCTGTTCTAATTCACATACTCTAACTCAATTTGGGAACAAGCCGTTCCGATCCCAACACACAGATAAGTGTACCGAATCATTAAGTATGAACTCAATTCGGTTGTCAATCGGAACATGTTCCTATCCATGTTCGCATTCACTACCAGCGCGTCCGCAAAACTAACTACTCACAATTTTGGATTTCGCCGATTCTTTAAGTTTCTGCTCCGTTACAGAATGTCGTCATCACCTATTACAACCCAACCAAGATCACCGGAAATGGAGCAGACAGAAAAGAAGACGAAATGCAGTGAATGTGGAAAAGCTGTGGATGACATGCGAATTCTCTTGCTTGACATGTGGTAGCTGTGAGTCTGTGCTTCATACGAAATGCACTTCGCTTTCAGTATACGAACTTCTTAAGTACTTCAAAAAGACTAGTAAGCGAAAATTTGCATGCGAAAAATGCACACTTTCAACACATTCATTCACTGAAATCAACAACATCACTCAGTACATCGACACATCCAAGAACAATTTCGAGACGAGGAAGAACGCAATTTGTCGAAAACCCTCAAAGATTACGAAGAAAAGTGTGAAAACCAGAATAAATGGATCGAAGAGCTCGTAGAGAAAGTTCAACCTAGAAATGAAGAACAACTCCGCTACCTGACAGAAAAGAAGGATTTCAAAACATCAATGGAACTGTATGAGAAAGAAATAAGAAAATGCGAAGATGCAATAAAGGATTTAGACATAGAGCGAACAAAGCAAAACCACAAAAATATGAAAGAAAGGTAGAAGAACAACGCATGGAAGAGCAAGAGTCAAACGAACTAAAGACGATGCTCACCAACCTCACATCAAGAATGGAGCTATTGGAACCAACATTTAAGATAGCCGCATGAAGAGTCAACAGCCCATTTACCGAAGACCAATACGATGTTACACCTGCAGGAGAGTTGGTAATATTGCACGAACTGCTACCAAAATCAGTCAATGAGAAGACCTCAGTTCCACACGACCAGAAGACTACCATACAGACACAACAATTATCACAGAAACTATGACAATTACAACAATCATCATTACAATTACAATCACAGACAGTATAATCAACACCCCAATGATGAAGGACGATACAGAACAGTGTGTATTGATAACGATCCACTAGCACAGTTCCCCAGATACATGCCTGCACCTCAACTCAGTAATCAACAATTCATGCAAAATCTACCACAAAGTCATCAACAATTCATGAACAGATCACCAGTCAACATCTTCCCATGAATGGCAAATCTGAAGGAGAGGAGGATAATAATGTAGACGACAAAAATTGTAAAATAAAGGAAAAACAGGAGATAAAAATATTCTGCATTAATATCAATGGACTATCTCAGTTCAAACTTTGAAATTTTGAATAATAATAATAGATTCGGATGTGATAAAAGACACTGACAATGCCAATATTATACGTGGTGCGTCCAATAAGTTTCCGGACTAATGTGGAAAGACTGCAAATCTTTCAATTCTGACATGATGGATCATTAATTTGGCATATGTAGATTAAGATGGTATGTCAAGTTTTAATAAGTTCTCGTTTTTTGTTAGTCTGCAGGCCCATTTTAAAAAACATGCGAAATTTCGATTATTTTATGAATTTTCAGGGTTTTCGATAGATGCAGAGGAAGACAGTGCATCAAATAGAATCTGCTATGTTGGATAGTCAATAATATTCAGGCGCACAAGAATGTAGCATTCAGTTTTGTCAGCTACCTGTATTCACGACGCAACCGCCCATTCTCGAATGCAGTTCGATGTGAAACCAATCACAACTGTGCATGTCTTCACTTGAGTTTCGCGTTGAAAAGATTGAATGCAGGTGTGCAATTCATCTGTGTGTTAGTAGCAATCAGAATCAAGAAATGTTGGATGAAATGGCAGCTGTGTAGCGATGAAGGTCAACTATCTATTTTTGAGCGGCAGAGTTTATACGAAGTTGACAGCATATCACTGATGATCCACCCGAAGGTAGGCCTGCCGAGGCAGTGACAACTACGACGTCTGAGCCGACGGAAAAGCTTCTGAACAAGGATACACGCCTAACCAAGTGCCACTTTTGGTGAGGAGCTGAAAGTATCCCTTGGAAGTGTTGGGGAGCCTCGTAGAAAAGTAAATGGGCATGGAAAAGTAAGCACGCAGTCTTTTCTCGTGGCTCCCGATTTCTTGCACCCGATATGCGTGTAAGACGATTACAAGCTTGCTGAGAGGATCTGGGCATCAGTGAAGAGTTAAGGGAGCGTTTGATACTCACTTACTGTCGATGAAGCTCTTTTTTCTCTATACAATCCATGTTCCGAACGGGAACCATCCGAATCGAGCAGACAGGTCGAGGGGAGCGATCGAGATCTAATCATTTACGATGCCGACAATTGTTTTTTCTTTCAACGCAACAGAGATCGTGTTTGATGATTTTTTTGGAAGGACGGTCTGCCGTTACATACGCTCATTACAAACAGTTCCCATTATGTTTTCAGGTGAGACTCCCCACAACTTTTGATCGATCAATTTCCCATTCAAAAAGCTCGAGCAACTACCCAGAATCCCCGCTCATTACCCATTGTTTTCTCCATGATAACGATCCTTCTCACACATCCGGTACCGTGTAACATGCCATTAATGATACTGGTTTAATGGCTGCCCATCCTCTTAAAAACAGACCTTTCTCCATCAGATTTCTAGTCGTACAGAGCTCCGAAGAAGCATTTGTGTGGACAATCATTTGAACGCAGCTATCTGATCTGGAAGATGCTGTTAGTGAAATCCTCGGTAAATTTCGCTCTTCAAGATGCTTTGAAGTGTGTTCAACATGAGGGAAAGTGACTTGAAAAAAGGGAAGGGAACTTCTGAAGACCTTTTATTTTTATCTGATCACATCAGAGTACTTTTGTTGATAAATGTTTAAACAACACAATTATCAACGAATGAATTTGTCATGCACAATATAGGAAAAAATATATTATTTTGTTTTACATTCATCAAATTAATCAAAATTTCGTATGTTTTTTAAAATGGACCAGCAGACTAATGAAAATGAAAACTTTTTGAAATTTTGCATACCATCTTAACCTACATATGCCAAATGAATGATCCATCATGTCAGAATTGAAAGATTTGCAGTTTTTCTACATTTGTCCGGAAACTTATTGGACGTATCACGTATGTTTACAGAAACTCATATAATGAACGATGGCTATTCTCCTCAGATAAATAAGTACGAAAGCTTACATACAATGGCAAATAAAACTAATACTATAGGGCGCAATTCGAAAGGTATCTCATTGCATCACAAAGATTTAAGCAATACAGAAATTATAGATTTAGTAAGATAAAATGGAAATCTTATGATTATGAAATTGTGTTATTGTGATTGGGAAAAGTTTCATGAAATATTTCTAATAATTTCATACAGACCACCTCTTGACTCCCATTACAGAGATACAGCTTACTTTGACCAAATTAAAGATCATATCCTCAAATACAAAATGAATCATATAATTATGATAGGAGATTTGAATGCACGAATTGGAGCTTTAAGCGACAATACGAACATTAACTTAATTCCTCGAATGTCGGAAGATTCGACGATAAACAAGCAAGGCAAAGAAATAATTGATTTTTGCAATGAAACTTCTTTGATTATCATGAATGGAAGACTAGAATCAGGAAAATTTCATATATAAATCTAAATCACATATCATTCGTTGCAAACGAGCGAAGTAAGAAAATCTATGATAGACTACCTGATAATTTCCGAATCATTATTGGAACATTATCCTTCAACATTTTAGAACCAACACTTTATACCGATCATTCGCCACTGTTAGTCAAACTGAATATGAAATTGAAAAATCAAAAACAAAAGCATCAAAAATCTTTCAAGAAAAAAGTAAAGCCAAATAAATGGACCAATCAAAACAGGCTTGAGGACCATCAAATGTAATCAGAACAGTTTAAGAATTTGAAGAATAAAATGCATCGTGACAATTTAGTAAATGAACAAATCTACATGGAGTTGACTCATTCAAATAGAATTAATAATTTAACAAATATCGAACGAGATGAAAAACAAAGTAATATATTCCGAAGAAACTAGGAGACATAGAAAGGAATACAGAAAGATAGTGAATGAATGGAAAGAAAATAAAACAGACGATGGTCTGAAGATATTATTAGATTGCAAAAGACAATTAAATAAAAATCGAAAAGAAAAAGATAAAGGCCATAAAATTAGAAAATTTAGAAGCCGCAGAAATAAAGATGCATATTAACAAAACATATTAGCAACTTATAAAGAAAGATAGGAAAAAACATTCCAAGGTGCAAAAGATTTAACAGCAGATGAATTTCGGTTACAATTAGAAATTATTGACATCAGAAAAACCGTCACGAATAAGATGGCACTACTCAACAGTCGTCATAATAGCGAAGAGACAAAAGTCTTAAATGAAAGAATTGACTATGAATTTACCGACACTGAAATAATAGATGCTATAAAATCAGCTAAGAATTCGAAATCTAGCGGCCCAGATGGGTTGATCAATGAAATATTTAAGATGAACCTAAATGATGTGAAAGATGCATTAAAGCATTTGTTTAACAATTTACTTATTTCCTGTGAAATTCCATGGCAAGAAAGTTGGATCACACCAATATAAAAAAAAGGAAATATCAAAGATTTAAACTCTTACCGGCGTATAAATCTTTCTTCTAGTTTTCTTCTAGTAGAAAAGATTCTCACAAAAGTTATAAACAATAGCGTAATTAAATGGCTAAACGATATCACACATCTGTCTCAAACCGCCTTCATTAAAGGAAATTCTGTCCTAGACAACATCATGGCATTATATGGAATACTACAAATTTATAGGAATAAAAAGCGTCCGCTCTTCTTGTGTTTCATCGATTTATCAAAGACTTTTGATTCCATATCAATATTAAAACTAATAGGATAGTTGAAAAGGACAATTCCGAATGATAAGATGCTAGCTTTTATCACTAATATTCTTGAAGACAAAAAATATCGAATACTTTGTAATCGTGATGTACGTGAACTTTTTGGATTAATGAATGGAATCCCACAAGGTGATAGCTTGTCTCCCACGTTATTTTGCATATGCATGACCAACCTTTTAAGAACATTTGATAAAAATCTGGAACATCTCAGCCCAATCGAAATCGGAGACCTAAAAATTTCAACTATGATTTATGCTGACGACATTATGCTAATGAGTGAAACACAAGAAGGATTGATAAAACAAATCAAGTAGTGAAAAATTACTGTAAAGAAAATTTATTGGAAATTAATCATGACAAATCGAAAATTATGATAAAGAATTCTAACTTAAAAATACAAGACATAGAAATAAATACATAATAACATGAACATTATCAATATTGTTGACGAATACAAGTACCTAGGGGTATGTGGATATCTTCAAATAGTAAAAAGCATATTCAGGAATTAGAAAAGAAGGGTAAAAAGTCATCATATTTAACAAACAAAACTTAAAAGGAATTTGGAGATGTCAATGGAACTTCAGTAAAGGATACGTTTGCTACCATAACTCTTTCTCAAATAAAGCACTGTGCCGAATTCTGTCATCATTTGAATTTGAAATAACTGAATAAGCTGCAAGTGCAATTCTATAAAAGATTTTGTCATATGAAAATCACAGCAGCAACTTATAGTATAGTTGGTGAATTTGGTATAAAACCAATTGGGTATCACTTTTACAAGGGAGCCTTACATTATTGGTGAGAATCGTGCACTGTAAAAAATTATCATTAGCTGAAAAGCTATACAGCACCATCTACAAGAATATTGACGAAAAGCAATTTAAAAATACTTGGTGCTATAGGATCAAGTACCGGCTACTGCTTCTACTATGGCTACTAAAGCGATCAAGAAAAGTTCACCTTCCACATCTGACTCATCTGAAGATAACATGATGTCATGTATGAAGCAATTTATGCAGGATGTGATGAAAGTTTTGAAGGAGGAATTCGAAAGACAGCTTGAAGTGATCCAACACGACTTCTTCGATATGTGAAAGGAACTCGACAAGGAAAAGGAGGAGCGAAAACGTCTGGAATCGGAGAACAAAAAGATGAACAACGACATAGAATACCTTAATGGAGAGGTCAACTATCTCGCAGGCCGTCTTGACGAGATAGAGCAAGAGAAGAGAATCCGAGACGTAGTTGTAAGCAACATCCCGAAAACGGAGGAAGATCCAAAGTTGCAGCTGAGGAGAACTGTCAACTCAATCCTCATGACCGACGCAGTGAAAGAAGGTGATGTAGAAGACATAAAGGTCATCCCAGATAGAGTCAAGACCGGTAAAGTTACTCTTGTTGGAACTCTCCGAAGCACTGCCATCAAAAAGAACATCTTAACACAGCGAAAACTATTTAGAAGTAGAAACATTTTTGTTAGGGAAAATTTGACCGAATCTCGGTATCGCCTTCTTAAGGAGACTAAGGAATTTGCAACGAGATGCAATTTTAAGTTTGTGTGGACTAGGGATGGTGCAGTAGTAGTATATAGTGTGACATCCGGCGCGACGCTTCGCTTGCGCCGGATGTCACACTTTTGCGGTTTTTTTTTCAAAAAATCAAAATTTCAAAAATTTCAAAAATTTAGGTAGACTTCAAATTTCACGTGGCCGAAGGCCGAAGGGCGAAAATTTAGGTAGTGACAAATTTTCAAAAAAAATCAAAAATTCAAAAATTTAGGCGGTCTCAAAACATCACGTAATCGAAAATTTAGGCGGTCTCAAAATATCACGTGGACGAAAATTTAGGAGGTCTTAAAATATCACGTAATCTAAAAAATATCACGTGGTCGAAAAATATCACGTAGCCGAAGGCCGAAAATGTAGGCAGATGAAAATTTAGGTAGACCAAAAAATATCACGTAGTCCTAATATACCAGAAGATTGTATTCAAAATATTTCTTTAAAAATGGAAACCTCAACGGGGGAAGCCTCAGAAATGGAAGGAATCTGAGTGATCTGATGTCCATTCATTGTCTTTGTTGATCCGTGAAAAAATTATTTTTTATTTTCATGAGAAAACAATTTTTATTTCCATGACATATATATCTTTTATTGTTAAAAAAATGATGTTACCAAACGTTGGTGGAGGTGCATATATGCCGAATAATCGTGAATCAGAAATAGAAATAGAAAATTATATCATGAAAACTGGAGACGTTTTATCTGGTCCATTGCATCTTTCTATTCTTCCGCAACAAAATACAGAGTTAACAAATAAACAATATGTTGATACACAAATCAATGACTTAAAAGAAAAATATATAAACGATGTTTGGTTCCACTGATGAATGAATTAAAGTTGCTAAAACTTAATGACAAATCATTAAACGAAAAATTATTAAAACTTGATAAAAAGGATAGAGAGCTAGAAGCAGATATAGCAAAACTTTTTAAAAAGATTTCAGAACAATCAAAAATTTTAATATTACTTTCTATAAATTTAAAATCTGCAGTCATTAAAAATAAGCATCAGATACAGCTATTGAAAGAACAATTAGAAGATGAAATAGAAAAACTTCCTGAAAGAATTAAAAAAAATTTAAAGCAGTTACAAATCCAAAAAAAAGTGTCGATGAATTAAGTTCTAAAATTACTCAACAAATGAAAAAGATGAATAGAATAATAAATGAAGTAAACTCACTTGATCAAAAAGTTGATAAAATGAAAACTCTTAAAATCAATTTAGAAAATGAATTAAAGAAAAATTTACAAGAAAACTCTAAAGAAAATAAAGAACAGTTAGATTCTGTTAAAAGACAATTAGATGGTTTTAAAATTAAGTTAAATGCTCTTAAAACGGCGTTGAAGATGAATCAGGAGAAATTGCAAATTAATAGAAAAGAAATTAAAGTACATCACACGCTGCTTGACGCAATAGATAAAGTGCAACGGAAAATTAATAAAGTTATCACGAAGTTGTTGGACATTCACACACGTAAATCTTAATCGGACCAAAGGTCCTCAGGTTACTAACCAATCGTAAATATTTTTCCCAAAAGTCTAATTTAATCTTAAAAAATGCCTATAATTTATAAACACAATCTTAAACATTTTGCTTCAAATCAAAAAATTGCTCATGAACCATCCATGAAATCTGTTTACCATTATGACAGTGTAGAAACAATTCAAAAAGAAGGAGCCGGTATATTTTCTGGTATTGGAAGTATCGTTAACTTAATTAAAAATAATAGAGATTTGATTACATCTGCTGCAAAAGGAGCAGTTGCTATAGGTAGTACAGCTAGTGCAATATCAAATGCTGTTAAGTCTCAAAACGAATTAAAACAACTAGAAGCTATTCGTAAGCTTAGGAATGATTCTGAAGAGCTAAAAAAATTAAAAAAACTTTCAGAGGAAACAAAAAACCAAATTGCTAACATAGCTGTGGGGGGTGAAACCTTGAGGAGCGGAGCTCCGTCTGATAGTAAACATGCGAAGAAAACAGGCGTAGCCCTAGAACGTTCAATTGAAGAAATAAGAGGCAATGGCGTGAGCAGCAACCTTCGGTATAACCAGCAAAGCTGTAGCGGTGCTGGTCTAGCAAAATTCTAAAATTATATTTTAGTAAAATTCTTTTAGTAAACTTTTTAGCAAAATTTTTTTAGTAAAATTTTTTTTGTGCGTGAGAAAAAAAAAGTCAAATTATTTTTTATAAAAATGTCTTCGCTTATCGAAAAAAAATTTAGATTAGACGATCCTCCGTTCGTCAGTTACAATCAAAAAAAAGAATGACTATATAAGAATTGCTATGAATCCCGGATCTTCTAGTAGAGTAAATACTGGAGGTGATTTAATTTTTGAAGTTGATAATCAGCAGAGTTATTTATATTTACCTGATTCATTTTTACACTGTGAATATTCTTTATATAGTGATGCTAATTTTACAACACTATTACCAGAAACCGATAATATTGCACTAGAGAATAATTTTTTTCCAAGATTATTTACACAAATGCGTTTAGATGTTGCAACTCAAAATATAGAAACAATAAGTGATTCTCCAGGTGTAATTGATTCAATGCTTAGATTTATAACAATTGGTGAAAATAATAAAAAGCATGAAATCGAAGGTTGGTTTCCTGATACTAATGATGGGATAATTGTTGATGATTTATCTCACGCTGGAACAGATGCAGCAGGAATTGCGAAAGATGTAGAAAATATTGCAAAACATTTAAATAAAACAAATAATGAAGCATATAAAGAAAGACGTGAATTTAACAAGAAAAGTAAACAGACAGTTAATTGGTCATTGTCTCCATTATTCGGATATTTAGATTATGATAAAATATCATATCAATTAAAATTTAAATTAATAATTCATCGTACAGCAAATAATGAATTAATCTTTTTTGGCAAGACTGGAAAAAAAAGCATATTTAAAAATTGATAGACTTGAATTGTGGATTAAGCATATTACTCCTAGTTTAGAGGTCGAATTAGCTATTGCAAAAAGATGAAATACTAACAAACCAATTCCAGTAAATTTTCTAAAGCGTACTGCTAGTTCAGTAACTTTTTCCGAACAAAGATTTAACTGGCATTTTACTAGAACTTCAAATACTCCAAGATATTTATTACTAACATTTCAAAGAAATAATTCTCCAAGTTTTGATAAGAAGAATAATCTTTTTCATATTGATACAATTCGAAGTTTACAAGTTTCATTAAATCAAACCCGATATCCAATTGATCCATTAAGATTCGATGATACCAATAATCAATTTATGGAAGGATATGATTCTTATAGAAATCTTTGTATAGAATTTGGTGTTGAACCACAATTAACTCCTGGAGATTGGAGACATTTATATCCAATTTTCTGTTTCGATTTAAGTGCACAATCAGAAGATATTATTAAAAATGGTTGTGATGTAACAATTAATATTGAAAAAAAAGATTCCACAACTTCATTGATGGCTTATGGTTTATTGCTAGAAGATGTAAAATATTCTATTGAAATTCTTAATGGAAAGATGGCTAGGATAGGCTAAAGCCGGAGGAGCTTCGCTCCGATCGGTTAGTAACCTTAGGACCTTTGGTCCGATCGGCTAAAGCCAGAGGAGCTTCGCTCCGATAGGTTAGTAACCTGAGAACCTGATTCATTTTTACACTGTGAATATTCTTTATATAGTGATGCTAATTTTACAACACTATTACCAGAAACCGATAATATTGCACTAGAGAATAATTTTTTTCCAAGATTATTTACACAAATGCGTTTAGATGTTGCAACTCAAAATATAGAAACAATAAGTGATTCTCCAGGTGTAATTGATTCAATGCTTAGATTTATAACAATTGGTGAAAATAATAAAAAGCATGAAATCGAAGGTTGGTTTCCTGATATTGATTGATGGCTTATGGTTTATTGCTAGAAGATGTAAAATATTCTATTGAAATTCTTAATGGAAAGATGGCTAGGATAGGCTAAAGCCGGAGGAGCTTCGCTCCGATCGGTTAGTAACCTTAGGACCGTTGGTCCGATCGGCTAAAGCCAGAGGAGCTTCGCTCCGATAGGTTAGTAACCTGAGAACCTTTGGTCCGATCGGCTGAAGCCTCTGAACAAAGTTCTATTGGTTAATTAAAATTTTTCCTAACTTAAATTTTTTTTATTAAAAATGTCGGAAGCGAAAAGTAATAATAATAAAACTGTTGAATTAAAATTACGTAACATTGTTGGCAAAAATACCCCTAAAACTATTGCGATTGACAAAAAGAAATATTACATAAGTAAACCAATGATAGAGAATATTCAATTACAAGAAGAAAAGAATGGCGGGATTCTCCCATTAATTCCACTAATAATAGGAGGTATAGCAGCTGCGGGAAGTGTTGCAGGTAGGACAACTGGTATTGTCCGAGCAGTAAATAAAAATAAATCAGAGAAGGCAGCATTAGAAGAACAAAAACGTCATAATAGAGAGTTAGAGAAAGTTGCTAGGGGAGAAGGAATAGTAGATAATTTTATTAGTAAATTAAATTTAGTTGATGAAGGAAAACGAGTTCTTAAAAATATTCTCCACAATGTTGATGATTTAATTGAAATTAAAGGAACAAAAGATGGTTCTGGAATATATCTAAGTCCTAGTATGATTCGGTAATAACCTCAAAACCTTTGGTCCTATAGGCTAAAGCATCTGAACAAAAGTGATCGGCTAAAGCCAGAGGAGCTTCGCTCCGATAGGTTAATAACCTGAGGACCTTTGGTCCGATCGGCTAAAGCCTCAGAACCTTTGGTCCGATCGGCTAAAGCCTCAGAAGCTTTGGTTCTATTAGGTAAAACATTTATTTTATCTTTAAAATTTTTTTATCTTTAAAAATGAATTCTACAAATTCCGAAAATTTAATTAAATTAAAAATTTCAAATCTAGATCTAATGGATTATCTCTTAAAAGTACATAAAACCTCAAATTGCCAGCACACCGGTCAGCTGCACACCGGTCGGCTGCACACCGGTCGGCTGCACACTGGAGGTGATATACAAAAAACATTAGAAAACTTTCCTGGCTTTATTTGGAGTAAATATTCGAAAGAAAAACATCTTCCTGGTCATTCATATACCGGTCCAGGAACTCGATTAGATATAAGACTAGATGAGAATAATAATCCAAAACCAGGTGAAGAACCAATAAATAGAGTAGACACCGCCGCTTATAGACATGATTTAGCTTATCGAAATTATAACCTAAGTTCTCGGCATGTAGCTGATAAGAAGATGATTCAAGAATTAGATAGTATTCAAAATCCTAAATTTAGAGAAAAAATTGAAAGAATGTTTGTTAAGAAAGCTTTACAAGCAAAAATATTATTCGGTCAGGGTTTAAATGAAACGACAGCAAAGTTGTCTGAGAGCAACGCTCGAACCTACGCGTCTGAAATGTCGAATGACCTAGGACGCTATGCGTCTGAAATCCACAAAGAATACAGAAGGCCTAAATATTTATTGAAAGTAAAAGTATTTAATAAAGATGATATTTGGAGTGCTGATCTTATTCATATGCCGAATGAAGGAGGGTTTAAGTACGCATTGACCGTTATAGATTTATATACACGATACGCTTGGGTAAAGACTTTAAAAAATAAAAGTGGTCTATCAGTTAAATAAGCGTTTGAAGAAATCTTTAAAGAAAGTAAGAGAAATCCAAAAAAATTGTTTGTTGCCAAAGGGTCGGAATTTTATAACCGAAACGTTCAGCCACTATTTGAGACTGTTTATTCAACTGAAAATGCAGGGAAGGCCGTAGTGATAGAAAGATTCAATCGGACGTTAAAAAATAAATTATTCAAGAAATTTACTGAGCAAAGAAATCAGAAATGGTTGAAGATATTACCAGGAATTGTAGAAGAGTACAATAATAAAGTTCATTCTGGTATTGAAGAAACCCCAAAGAATGCTTCTGACGACCCTGATTTGATAAGAAAAAAAATATTCGAGAATAATTATTCAAATGAGAGTAATACGAATTTGCAGAAACGTAAGCCTAAATTTAAAATTCGAGATAGAGTTAGAATATTTAAGTATAAGAATAAATTTGAAAAGGGTTTCGTCGGATACTGGACTAAAGAAATATTTGAAGTTTGTAAAATAAATCAAACTTATCCGATCACTTACGAAATCAAAGATCTAGATGATGAAGATATCAGAGGCCGATTTCATCAAAATGAATTACAACGAAGCGAGCTTTAACCTTTAGGTGGCGCTGTAGCTAGCTACCTTCGCTTGATTTTTAATTATCATTATTATTATTTATTATTGGAACTAACGTTTCGGGAATGAAATTCCCTTGTTCAATTCTAACATTATATCAAGAAATGGTACTCCTTTTTGTAATTTAAATAAAACATAAAGACATAATTGACCACAATAAATAGTTCCTGGTTTTTGAATTTGAAATGTATTATAAGTTCCATTGCCAAGTAATTTTTTAACGTCGTTTGTAGGTGGAAGTCCATAAGAGTCGAAACAATAGTTCTCAGCCTCTGGGCGGTCAAAATAGTAATTATCTCTGTTTATATTTCTTTGTCCCACTGACCAATGTACACCTTTTTGATCTGACGTATGAAGATTTGTTATGAAATTCAAAGGAATCGGTTTATTAGCAGAGTTAGTGCTACGCACATCTTTAATCAATTGTAATTCGTCTCTCATCAATATGTGAAAATTCTTTATTCCCAATTGATTAGCAATTTTCTTTAGATCAAAATTTGTAGTTGTTTGTTTGCCGTATTGTTTTAAGAAGTCTCTAATGTTGCTCATTTTAAATGAAATAAAATGTCTTGTTTAACAATGTTCAATTTTATTTTTATGAACTCCCATTAAGAGGATATTGTTTGTTTTATCTGTATTAAGAGAATAGCAACATCTGTTACTACATTTCTCAAACCGTATGATTGTTTGAGGCGATCATACGGGTTGTACATTCATAACATAGCGTTAATAACATAAAAGCAATCTATTAATTCATTCTCTGCATTGAGGGAATATTCTGTTGTTATAGCAATCATTCAATACAATATCGCAGTATCGATAGTCGAGACCGACTGTCGAACCAAAGCCAGAACTTTTCTGGTTTTGGTTTCCGATCTGGCTCGCATTTTGGTCGATGAAATGATTTACAATGCGGTGCAATTTCCCCATTGTCATTCAAGTACATTTAATCATACCCGCATGTTGTCAAGCAAACTTCATTAACCTACAATGCCGCTTTGCTTGGATCACCATTCATAATTTTCTCTTACTATTTAAACACACACACAATTCATAAAACGTGACACATTACAATCTTAGTTTAAATTTTATCATCACAATGGTTGGATCTACTGAAAGATCTGTTCGATTGGAGACAAAGCGGAGAAGAATTCAGAAGTTAACAAGAGAAATGATACATCTGCAAGCACGAAGTAAAATGTTCTTACACTTGGATATGAGAAGAATTTTTGAATATATCGGAGACTCGCACATCAATTATACAATTGATAAGAAAATATTAAACTTAATTGAACAACGGCAGACAGTAATATTTTCTTTAAATAGAACCTTATCACAAGAACGGGACGAACAAATTATTGAACAATCAACAATATCATCGAACAACATCGATACAACAGGGCCGCCAACTTATAGAACAATCTCAACAAAATATGCAGCCTATTCAAGAAATTCAATCTATGTCAAATATTCAATCTATGTCAAATATTCAATGTGTTCAAGAAATTCAATCTATGTCAAATATGCAGCCTATTCAAGAAATTCAATCTATGTCAAATATGCAGCCTATTCAAGAAATTCAATCTATGTCAAATATTCAATCTATGTCAAATATTCAATCTGTTCAAGAAATTCAATCTATGTCAAATATTCAATCTGTTCAAGAAATTCAATCTATGTCAAATATTCAACAATTACAACATTTAGTATAGCAATACCTAACAGATTAACAAATAATGATACATTAAAATGTTTAAAATCTGGAATTGATGATGAAAGAAATGCCTTGAAAAAAACAACACCAATAATATCTGATGCCAAATCTACATTAGCTGGCGCAAAACAAACAAACAATTTGAAGATAAAAACCTTCATATAAACGCTGTGAGTGCTATAATTAATTAATTATATTTTTGGTTGTAATAAGTTTTTGGATGTAATAAAAAAATTATTATTCCCACGTGTCATCATCATCACTTAAATTACTCTCACTGACGATTGTTTGAAATATTTCAGCTTGAATATCTTCTCCGTTATAAGGTAACATAATTTCATTTTCATCAGGTGCTTGACGTTTAAGAATATTTATTTGACCAGAAAATTTTTTTTCTTCAGTATTATTATTTTTATCAGGAATACTAATTCCAGTTTCTAAAGATC
This sequence comes from Prostheceraeus crozeri, assembly GCA_907163375.1. Classification (NCBI taxonomy): domain Eukaryota; kingdom Metazoa; phylum Platyhelminthes; order Polycladida; family Euryleptidae; genus Prostheceraeus; species Prostheceraeus crozeri. Next base: position 71,424 of record CAJQUW010002753.1, on the reverse strand, counting down.
TTTTCCATGGTTTATTAACTGTAGTCGATAATGTTTTACCCGAATATAATTTTAGAAAATCTTCTACTTTTACTTTATCTTGTGAATATCCTTTGAATGTTTTCTTTTCACTAAGTCTCCCTTGTTCATCTACAGTAATACAATATTTTATTTTAGGAGCAATAAACATTGCAAAAATAATTCCACCATTTCCATAATCATTTTTTCCTTGACACAATTCCCCACCAACATATCCAGCAGCATCTAATTTATTGAAGAGCACACTAGAAATGTATATTGAATCAGTGTTTTTTACAATTAATGGAAAACCACAATTAAATGCGGCATCTTCTGTTTCAATATCGTAAACATATTGTGGTTTACTATTTAAGTATCTTACAGTGGTGACATCTTTGGTGATATTATTTTTAACTTGACACGCAGTAAAACACGATGGTTTATCTTGTCTTTCGCTCACTACCAAATTAATACCTAGAGATGATGCCAAATTGTATAAACCACTAAAGGTTTCTTTATTTTTCTGTGTAAAACGAATAAATGCATATTTCCTTGTAAAAAAAGATTTCTTGCTCCCATCTGCTGCATAAAATCCATCAAAGAACCAATATCTAATATTATATTCAGCATTTAGAACATACCAAGGAACACGTTTTTCTTTAAACTGATTATAATAATTTTCACTAAAGTATGTGGCATATTGTTTTGGATCTTGAAAATTAAGTTTGTATACCCTAGATGATCTCATCGTATCATATATTTTACAATCATTGTTATAGACTTCATTAATATATGTTTTTAATTTAATTAAGAGGTTAAGATCTTGGTTATATAAAGCACAACAATATCTGACTCCTGATTCATAATTATAGATTCCAGCAGAGCCATCTCCTAAAACGAACCCTTCTATAAATGCTTGCTTACATCTTAAATTAGGTGGATCATTAACATAAATATCACTTACAATTTGTTTCAATGTGATTGTATTGTCGTGTAAAAATAATTTATTATGTAGTAAATTTGTTCCTATATTTAATTCTTGTGGCTTTATTTCATTACCTGTTTCATCTAACAATGAATGATCTTCAGTAACATCTACTATTCCCATTTTTGTTCTTATTCGATAAATACGTTTATTTGTAAGATGTCTAATAATTTTTTTTACTTTACTCCATCCATTATGATGATAAATTTCTAAATTATCAACTAATGAAATTTATTTCATATCACCATTAATTTCATAGTTGTTTACAATACTATCTATTCTAGAAATAAATAATAAATTATTCTTTCTCAATATTACAGGCGTGTCAGCTGTTACTGAATCTGTATAATGAATGTTTTTTTCGTTGAAACCATTAATTTCTAAAATAAAGTTATTCATGATTCTTCTAGAGTGAGAAAGAATGAAAGAACCTAAGTGTGATGGCATGAATGACGTCTTCCCATCTTTTACAATATTAGTTTTAAGAAATTCATCATCTTCCATTTCTACTTTCGCTAAATATTGTTCATCATTTAATTTTTCATAATCTTTTACTTCTTGAGTGAAATTTTTTCTCAATGTATTCTCATTCCATAAATGATATTTAGTGGTTATATCTTTTTACACAGTTTTGCCATATAGCGAATTCATCAATAATTTAATTAACTCATCACCTACAGTATTTCCTTCTGTTTTATATCTTTTTCTCAAATTAAAAAGTTTTTCAATATTATTTCGAAATGGTGAAACTTGATAATTTTTTTCATAAATTATACCATGAGTAATATGTAAGATTTTTCCCCCACATCTAACAATTTCTTGTATACCTATAGAAGTTAATACATCATAACATATACCATTTCTAAACCTGATTACTTTTACATGAGAATTATTATTTTGATTTTTAACTTTATCTTTTATAGGAACTGGTTGAAAAAGCATTGGGATATTGAAACACAACTGTAAATATTCCAGTTTTAGGTCTAAATGTTTGAGTATTAAATTTATATACTATTTCTCGTTCTTCTTCTTGACGAAATTTTCTAGCTGATTCAGCTTTAGGGTATTCTGAATTTTCATCATACATAGCTGATGGATATAAAGATGTTGCATCAAAAGCCACTAGAAATTCATTTTTTTGTTCAAGTAGTTGATTTGAAATTTTCTTACAAATTTCAGTTTTATCTCCTAAATCTCGATACTGTTTCATTAAATCTATTAAACTACTTCCAAGGGACAAAGTCCCCCCAGCGTAGCGACCAGGGGACAAAGCCCCCACAAGCGTAGCGACCAGGTAAATACTGTTTTAATATTGGTAACAAGATGCTACAAAATGGTGATGTGTATTTTCTTATATTTGCTGAAACTCTTCCACCTTTAACAGATTTTCTAATATAATTTCTAGCCCATAAATCTATATGAGAATGAATATTTATATTGTCATTTTGTACGCTTTTCATCCAACCGTTAAATGTTAAAGCAGAGGATGTCAAATTAGTAGTTATATCTTCACCAACTAAATCTCGCATGACATTATTATATTTGTAGATACAAAAAGCTAAAGAAAGAATATCGTTAACTAAATATGGTCTCCATTCATTTTCTTTTTCTTTATAATTTTCATGTGTTATGTCTCCAATTTCATAATTTAATTTACACACATTCGTAGGAATTTTAAAATTCTCACACCATTTAGAAAGACTTGTTTTTACATGTTGATAACTACATTTCATTATAATAGTTTGAAGTGCTAATTTACCTGAAGGTGAATCTTTTTTCATATTGTTTTTAAATCTAAAAGATTTTTGAATGTATCTACTAACACATTCAGTTGTATGAGGATTTTGTAATGAAGCAGTCAATATTCCTCTTGAAGTTTTAAGAGGTGGTTTAGATAATTTAAAATTAGCTTTTATCGGAAAATAGAAATCAAAACCTGATGAATTGTAAGCTATTAAAGTTACTCTCGAATAATTAAATTTTCCAAGAGTTTTAAAAAATTGATGGATCAGACATACGTCCTCTGGGTTTCCCCCGATCGAACATTCATCATCCTCAGTTCTCGTCAATATTTTCACACAATTTTGAAGTTTATTAAATTCTAATTCAGTTAAATTATTATACTCATTAATCTGTTTTTTAAGTTTTTTAATTTCATCTTCATCTTTTGATCGTTTAATTTTAATCATATCACTTAACAAACGTGTTTCTAATTCTTTCAATCTTTGTTTCGGTAAACAACATATAAATTTATTAAAATTAATAGCTCCTACAGCATAAGGAATAGGATGAGCTGTTGAACAGTTAGGATCAGGAAAAGTTTCGAGATCCCAAATATATGTTGAACTATAGTCAATTTTTTTCTTTGTTATGATTTTATATGGACGCGTTGTTAGATTTTCATCAGTAACTGTTTTATATATGGGTTTGAAAATATTTTCAATTTCTCTAATAGCTTTTAATTTGTGAGATTTACTAATTAAACAATAGTGACCAATTGTTGAACCTTCGTGAAAATAATTGTAATAAACATAATTATGAAACGTTTCAATTCCTCTAGGATTTAAATGACGATTGGCAGGACTATAATATTGAACAAATTCTCCAAAATATTTATTGAATTGAGAAAATTTCCAGTTTGACATTACTCCTGTTCTAGATGTGGCTTTCTCTTTATATAAAAAATTATTAAACATTTCTTTCATCATTTCCCCTTGTTCTTCATTAAAACCTCGTAAAACATTATAACATTTAATAAAACAAAAACCTTCAGAAGGAATATAACAATATTCACCGAAATATTCTTTGATTCTATATTTCATATTAATCCCTGCCCCTCTATGCGATCTTTGTACTAACTTCATTCCAAAATCTTCATATTTAATATTATCTGTAAAAATCCATTCGTTAGCATCGGATTTCTCATCCAGATTCGAAAACCATATTTCAAATGAATTTTTATTATAGAAGGCTACGTAAAAATTTTGAATTATATTTTCCTGATCTTTAACAACTTTTCCATGTAAATTAATAATTTTACCATTTGCTAAAAGTTTCCGCATATCATTTACCACATTAATAAAAGATACATTTTCATATTTAATTTCATTTGGATTAAATAAATTACATAAATCATCACCAAGTTCATCCTTAATTCTATCATCAAAAAAGATATCAGTAATAGGAGTTTCTAATATTTCTTTTGTTCCACTTTTCTGTTTTTTAATATTACGTCTAATACTATGCCTAGTACGTTTCTTTTTTTTAATACGTTTACTACGTTTGCTATGTTTAATTTGTGCATCAAACTCAGCAGTTTGTTTCTTGATTAATTCATCAATCCTAGACGTTTGTCCGAGAGACATTTCACGATTCATATTTTTTAAAAGAAAAAATGAATTTTTACATAGAACCTCGGTTCCGCCAACTTCTTTGGATATACACAGGAATATGTAATTGATGTAATGTTTCTAATTCATGTGTTGTTAAATGTTCTTTCTTAACCAACCACCATAAATTATTATACGCCAAAAATACTCGGAAACTTCTTAAACAAAGTGGAAAATCTTTTGTTTTAACACACGGTTTAATACCATGTTTTGTTTTATAATCTGTAACGAGCACTACGTATTTATGATGATAATAAAATCTAACTTCTTTCTTCGAATTTACAGGATTTGTAGGATGACGATAATCTTTTAAAACTGGTACATGCTCTATCTTGTAAGCATTCAACATATTTTTTTTTATTTTTATTAACAAAAAATTTATAAGAATAAATTATTCGGTCACTCCGTTCGATCACTCCCCAAAAATATTTTCTATCGACTTTCAGTCGGGGCGAAGCTTAGTCAGAGAACAAATCTTCTATAACTCTATCATGAATTTTTTTATCAGTATTAATTGTAATGAAGCCATAATCTTTTGACCAAGCATTGTTACACGATTGTTTAAATTCATCTTTATTTCTTACACATAAATCTCTTAACAAATTACTTAAGTTTCTTGCATTTATTTCAAATAGTATAAATATATTTGCATTCTTTCTAATAACACTTCCGTCTAATGAATACATACTTTGTGTTAAATAAAAAACACTACAGTTATTATGTCTACCTCTTGTGAAATAATTTCTCTGAACTGACTGATTTCTATCATTAACACAATCATCAAAAATTACACAATGTTTCATTGTTTTATCTAGTTTACTAGGATCTTGCATATTACCACTATCATCTATTAATTGTATCTTTATTTGCTTATTTTTATTGGATTCAACTAACTGATTATTTTTTGCTGCTTCTTCACACCACGAACTTATTTCTTCTTCATCTTCAGATTTTTCATATTCTTTGAATAATGAAGCAATTGCTTTTTTTAAGATTATTTTCAAATCCATATTTCAAAAATTGATAGACGGGTTGTTCTGCTGTTGTTGTATAAATTATAAGATTGTTATAATCCAAAAAATTTGGAGTCGTTAAAATTTTAAATAATAGATATGTTTTTCCACAACCTGAGCTTCCACAAATAACTGACAAAACTTTATTAGATAAATTTGGATGATGATTAAATTTAAGTTTCTTTTTATTTAATTGGGGCACTTCACTCATTTTTTAATAAAAAAATTTATTTTTATTTTATTTTTATTTTTAAAGAAGAAGAAGAAAATTAAACTTCTCTAGCTTCGCGTGGGAGTTAATACCTCCCGATCCAAAAGATCTATCATAATCTCTTCACCTCCAAAATTTATTTCTTGTCCTTTCTCATCAGTGATTCTAATGTTAATGTTGTTAATAGTTTTTCTTGTAATAGGGAAATATATTAATGTTTGTGGAATTACATTTAATCTATAACCAATGGGTACAGTAAAAGCTGGAAAACTGAATATTAAATTTGACAATTTACCATTTATATATCCTCCTTCAACAATGTCACAATGTACAACAATTGAATTTATTTCAGTTATTTTTGGAATCTTCCCACCTAAATGATAACCTTGACTGTAAGTTGGTTTATTAAATCCTAATAGCTTTGACAATGATCTATCATGATTAAAATTAACTTGATGATTTTCGTCTAAAGTAAGAGAAAATTTATTAACTGCCGGTTCAACTGCAAAATGTAATTGTTTCTTATCTTTAAATGGTATACCTAAATGTCTCTTAATTTCATTTGATATTGATTCAACTTCGTAAGAACCAGGAAGAAAAGTTAGTATTTTTCATGTTTTGCCCTTATCAGTAGAATATCTAAATTGGTCATTCACATCTTTGATAACGTTTTGAATAGTGTTAAATGTGGAGAAACTAGTCAATGCAATTTGATAATTTTTATTTTGTTCTAAATGTAGAATGGGTTCTAAATTACAAGTGTGTGATGAAGTAGTTGTTATAATTCTTAACGTCGTACTAAATTTTGATGAACCCAAAATCTCTGTTAGATTTTCTAAATGATTATTAATTTTGTCTAAATCTGCTGAACACATTTCTTAGTTAAAATTTTGAATAATATCTTTGATCAAATATTTTGTTTATAAAAAATTAAAAACAACAACATATTTCAGCTACGGGCGAAGGCCTGGAAGACATCTCCGATGTCCCGTTATACTTTTATAATCCTCTTCATTTTGAATCTTCTTTTCTAACAGTCTTTTCAATATAGCATGAATTTCATTGAAACTAGAATTATGTCCTTCTTTTATTGCAGATATTAAAATATTTAATCTATTTAGTAATTCTTGTGGATCATCTGGTAAAAATACAGTTGTTTCGTTTTTAAAACCTTTTCCTACTTTAACTCCCGTTGATAATAAATTTTCTAATTGTTTATAACGTCTTAGAGATTTTGCAGCACCAACTCTATCTAACATAGCTTTATATTTTATGAGATCTTCTACAGCATAATTATTTAAATCTGCTCCTCTTAAAAGATCAACAAAATTTCTATCTAAATTAAAAGCATATTTATCTGGTGAAAAAATTAAACCTCGAAAAGGTTGTGGAAATATTTCTTTTTGTCCGAGATAAAATCTAGGTATTGTTTTTCCATCTATAAATGAGATAGAATGTTCAAATTGCATAGATTTTGGTAATTTCTTATTATTGTTTGATTCTAGTAATCCATAGTCATCTAATATAGTTTTGTGCTCTGGATCTGTTATATTAATTTGTTTATCATTATTTGTAAGTTCTTTTTCAAGAGTTTTAAATGGTTCCATAGTTTTTTCAAAATCAATTTTTACTTGCTCGGTTTGCTGCATTTTTTCAAACATATCAGATTAAATACCAGCTTTTATCATTCTATGCTGAAGATGATTTTCTTTAATAATATTTTTTTGTTTTATTAACTCGTCTAATTGTTTAATTCTTTTTTGATTATCAGCTTTAATTTTATCCATTTTTAAAATATGATATTTGAATTTGATGGTAACATTGGAATACAACAAAAACATTTTACTGAACAAATTATTTTTTTATTGCTTTGTTGTCTGACATCTTTTCGTTTAAAGTTTTCTCGTTTTAACTTTTGTTTAATAAAGTTTTGTTTAATAAAGTTTTGCTTAAATTTTCGCTTAAAGTTTTTAGCTCTTCTAAAAAAATTTTAATCATTTTCTTCATTAGAAATTTTACCATCACTAGAAATTTTGCCATCCTGTTTATTCTTATCATCAACTTTTTCGGTCTTTGAATGAAATGATATTTGATTTACTTCATTAGCTATTTGATCAAATTTTTCAATCTCATCTAACGTAATAACATTATCATCACATACTCTTTGAAAGTAGTAGTGTAGTTTATCATAGACTTCTTTAATATGTAAATGCTCAGTTTTTAATGATTTTCGTTTCTTAGTTATTAAAGATTTATCTAACATTGTAACAAGTGAAGTTGCAAAAACACCCGTACCTGTTAAAGCTGTAGCAACTACTGGAATTACTAAAACACCTGAAGATGTAACAATTGTTAAAGCACCTAAACTTATTGTTAAGAATATGCCAATTCCTTGTGTTACATTCTTAACTGTAGACCATCTCTTTATTAATTTTTTTAAAATGCTCTAATCTTAATAATAATTGAAATTCTTTATCTTTCATATAACGTACTCTATCTTTATGTTTTTCTTTATTCATTTTTTCAATGTCCATTAAAGTAGAACTACGTTCATATGATAACGAAGGATATATTCTTGCGGTTTCTTCCACTTTTATTCCTTCCATTTCTGAGGCTTCCTCCGTTGAGGTTTCCATTTTTAAAGAAATATTTTGAATACAATCTTCTGGTATATTAGGACTACGTGATATTTTTTGGTCTACCTAAATTTTCATCTGCCTACATTTTCGGCCTTCGGCTACGTGATATTTTTCGACCACGTGATATTTTTTAGATTACGTGATATTTTAAGACCGCCTAAATTTTCGTCCACGTGATATTTTGAGACCGCCTAAATTTTCGATTACGTGATATTTTGAGACCGCCTAAATTTTTGAATTTTTGATTTTTTTTGAAAATTTGTCACTACCTAAATTTTCGCCCTTCGGCCTTCGGCCACGTGAAATTTGAAGTCTACCTAAATTTTTGAAATTTTTGAAATTTTGATTTTTTGAAAAAACCCGCAAAAGTGTGACATCCGGCGCAAGCGAAGCGAAGCAAAAGCGAAGCGAAGCGTCGCGCCGGATGTCACACTATATACTACTTGCAGTGTTTCTGCAAAAAGACGAAAACTCCTCTTACATTCGTGTAAAATCTCGAGGTACATTAGATGATGTTTATGATAATTTGTAATAGGCGCAATGCAGATATTTGATTGTGATAATGACCCGAAATTTGCTTGTCACTCTCATTTCCTGTCTGTCTAGAAGGTAAAACGAACAATGCAGGATAATCGTAAACAAAACTATCACAGCAGTCTCGAGTATGCAGATTTAGATGTAGGTGACTTTGATGATCTATTAAATCGAAATGATGCCACAATAACTTTAAAAACTTTACATATGAACATTCGATCTTTTAACCGAAATTATCGGGAATTAGTTGTTTTCTCATCTTGTCTAAAATCGAAATTGGATTTATTGATTCTTTCAGAAATATGGAATTCCAATATAGAATTGTACAATAATATATTACCCGGATTTAAATTCTATTATCATCTATCTAGTCATAGTAAAAGTGGAGGTGTCGGTATCTTCGTTAATACATCGACTGTTGAGGTAATAAATGTTGAAACTAAGAAGTTAAGTAATTGCGATGACCTATGGCTACATTACAATACGAAATACTCAAACGAAAACTGCATTATTTGTATATATCGCAGTGCATCATTAGAGATACAACCTTTTACTGATAGCATGTCCCAAATCTTGCGTAAAGTTAAGAAAACTGAGAAGTTAATGATAGTTGGAGATCTCAATCTTAATCGAAATAAACAGTCTGATAAATCTATTTGCAAATTTTACGATACAATAACAGATTTTAATTTTTCACCACTGATTTCTACACCAACTAGGATAACGAAAGACTCTATGACTGTCATAGATCAAATGCTAATCCATAATAAAATTTTATATGATAAGAAAATTGATTCATTTGCTGGCAACGTTCGATCAGAACTGACCGATCATTATAGCCAATATCTAATTTTGAAACATCAAAGTAATAGAAAACCAAAATTTTCCATTAACGAACGTCCCATGGTAAGATCATGCCCCAAAGAAAGAATAAAATTTTTCACAGAAAAAATAGCAGACATTGATTTTGACACTTAGATATTTGACTTTCCATCTGAAAAATTCAAACATTTCCAAGAGAATATTATATCGGTACACGATGAGATATTCCTCCTACGGAAATTGTCTCGGAAAATGTTTAAAGAGAAAGACTGGTTTACAGATGATTTAAGAAAATGTCATAGGAAAAAAATTAGACTTTTCAATAAATGGAAAAAATCTAAACTTGAAAAAGATGAACTAGACTATAAATCGTACGCAAAATATTTCAAATGTTTAGCGAGGACTGAGGAGAGAAAATATCATAACCGCAAATTCTCCTCCATTAAAAATGACACGAAAGAATTGTGGAAATCTATTAATAATCTAAGAGGAAAATCCAAGGCCGATAATTTCATCACAGAAATCCAAACGGGTCATGGTGCGAAGTATGACTATAATGACATAGCTAATGAATTAAATGATCATTTTGTAAACGTTACAGAAACTCTAGGTAATAGTAATAAAACTAAAACTAACTACGAACACTATCTTGATATGTATCCGAATTCATTCAGGTTTCAGAATTTCACAACGATAGAATTAACTAATACAATAACCACAATGAACAATAACCGATCGACACATGACAGAGTACCATTAAAAATCTTCAAACATTGTCCACTGCAAGTATTTTCCTATCTAACAAAATTATACAATGAATCAGTTAATAGTGAAATATACCCCGATAGCCTGAGGGAATCAACCATTATACCATTGTTTAAAAAAGGTGATAAAAGTAATCCGTCTAACTATAGACCAATATGTCTGCTAAGCTACTTAACAAAAATCTTTGAAAAACTGATCCATAAAAGAATGTTATGCTATCTGGAAAAAATAAGGCCCTCTATGAAAATCAATTTGGATTTCGCAAATGTCATTCAACAAATCTAGCAGTTTTAAAATTGACTGGCAAAATATAACAAGCCAAGGCAAATAATCTATTTACTGCTGCTGTAAATCTAGATATAGCCAAGGCCTTCGATGCTGTAGACTTAGACATATTATTAAATAAATTGCATAGGGTAGGTTTTCGTGGCTTCATGCACGAATGGTTCACAACATACCTGAAAAACAGGCCGCATACAGTTCTCGTAAATAATGTTAGGTCAAGTAAGCTCACGATTAAAAATGGAGTACCTCAAGGCTCAGCGCTAGGTCCGCTGTTGTTTTTGATTTATATTAGTGATATCAAAAATGTTAGCACTAATGGAGAGCTAACCCTTTTCGCTGACGACACAAATCTAATCGTAAGTGACAAATCCCTCAGTGGAGTTATAGTGAAAACTCAAAATTCCTTAGAAAATATTCAAACATGGATGGAATGTAATAAGCTTACTTTACATCTAGGAAAATGTGAATTTATACTTATTCCACCAAGAATCCACAAAGAAAAATCGAAAGCAGTAGATATCAGTTTGAAAAACACTAAACTAAGCGAAGTTGAAAGGACAAGATTCCTTGGTGTTAATTTTGATCAAGATTTACGATTTGATGACCATGTGTTTTCGGTAATCAAGAGGTTAAAAAAATTCATACCTATGTTTTACAGACTAAGAGATCTCATGCCGCAAAGCACGCTCCGTATGTTGCAAGAGCAACTTTGCATCCCATTGATAAAATACTGTTTGATAGCATACGGTAGTGGAAAGAAAGAACCGCTGAATAAATTACAAAGAATGCATAAAATATTGATTGAAATAATATATCGTAAAGAAAAACAATCTCTGAATCTAAATTTTTACAAACGTGAACTATATATGAACGTAGATACAATGTACACGTATGAATTACTAGTTCTTGCTTACAAGATGAAATATATGAATGAATCACTACCACAAATTTTTCAAAATTATGTTAATACATCGATAAGACGCAATAATAATTTCCAGCTTCCCTATTATAGAACTTCTTTGGAGCAAAGCATTAGTAAATTCAAGATACCCTTTTTGTGGAACGCACTTCCTAACCATATTAAAAACACTAATAATTCAAAATCATTTAAAAAATGTTTAAAGTCTTATCTGATTAATGCTATGATCACTTTTTGACAATCATGTCAGTAAATTGCAGAGTGAAAATCAATCAAAATTTTGTAATATTGTAATCATGTTTTGTAAACAAGTTTGTAAATGTGTTCTTTGACGACTATGTAAATATTACACATGTATAACGTAATATCTCTTTTGTGAATATGACTTTATTTGATTGACTGACTCCTATAGTGTACTCGCATAGTGATCCTCTCAAAGGCTATAGGGCCAGGTTTATACCCTTATGATGGGTCCTCTGGTCCTTTTCCCTTTCTTTTCAAGTGTAAATGTAAACTTGACACCCACCTGTATATATTCATGTTGTGATTGATGAAATGGGAATAAATCTATTTTCTATTATATTCTATTCTATCAGAAAATTACTAACTAAAATATATTGGCAAGACTTACAGGATAATCAAAGTCATGATGAAAAACTGAAATCTATTAAGACAATAGATACACGATTGATAGAATACTTTAGGGAACACCGGATTTACACTGCTAAAAATAGCATGAATGGACTTGATTATTTACAAATTTGCCAATTTAGCTGTGAAACAAAATATTAATTGAATAATGTAACTAGAAATGTCCAGAGAAAATAATGTAACTAGAACTATCTTAAAACTTAGAACAGGTAACCACAACTTGGCAGTTCAAACAAACAAGTATAGAAAAGTAAGCAGCAGATTATTTGAAGAATATTCATGTACCTCATGCTATCTTGGAAAGACTGAAGATCTATTTCATTTCATTGTTGAATGTCCGCGATATGAATTGATTAGACAACTGAATATACCTTTCATGACAAACATATCGAAGGCTGATTTCTATGCCACTATGTGTGACTTAAAGCCAACCGAAATGAAACTTATAGCTAAGTTTACAACACCGGCCTGCGAAAGGGACAATCACTGGAATTGATCTGATTAGACTTCGTTTTATTATTTATTTATTTATCATACGAACAGATTCAAGTGACATTTATGTCCGAAGACTTCAAGGGCACTTTCTACAGTGAAACAGTCATCAAAAGTCAAAGATTAAGGGTCAACAGGACAAGGGAAGCAGAAGAAGGAGCAAAGCTCAAGATAAGTAGGCAATGCGCAGGAGTTCAACCTTCAGGTGTCTCTTGAAGGATGAAATGGATGAAGTTGTCTTAAGGCTTGTCGACAGGTTATTCCAGATACGAGCAGCCGCAATCGGAAAGGCACGAGCTCCGACGGTCCTCAGGCGGGAGGAGGGGATCAACAGGTCATCATTGGAAGCGGATCGGAGATTACAGCGTGTGGGATTGCAGGACACAGATTGAAGCATGGAGCACATGTAGGAAGGAGCTGAACCGCGAATGCATTTGAAGGCGAAAACTGCCAGGCGATAGGTAATCCTATAGCGAATCGGTAACCACTGAAGGGATCGTAGTAGAGGGGTCACGTGGTCGCGGGAGCTGGTATTGAACAGAATTCGCGCACCTGCATTAAGAATTGATTGAAGCTTGCAGAGGGAATTGTCTGGTAGGCCATAAAGTAGACTGGAGCAAAAATCGAGCCGGGAGTGAACGAGGGAAACCATGAGAGTGTTTAAAACCGGTAGAGGAAGGAAGCGACGGAGTGAGCGAAGCTGGCGAAGTGCACCAAAACATTTGGAGACCGTGCTAGAAATCTGGTGTTGCATGGACAGACAGGGATCAAGAATGACCCCGAGATTGCGGATTTTGTTAGTCGGAGTGATGGAGTCTTGTTGTCCGATAATAATAGGAGACTGTGGAACAAGATTGCGGCGTCTTTTAGAGGTGAGCCACATGATTTCAGTCTTACTGGCGTTAAGCAAGAGACGATTGCTCGCTAGCCAGTCGTGAACAGCAGATAAGCAGTTGGACATCTTGTTGGAGAGGACATGGATCTGGGATGGATGACAGGAGCCGTAGATTTGGATATCATCAGCATACATATGGTAGGAAAGACCATGAGATGTGATAATATTGGGAAGGTCAGACGTGTACAGGAGAAACAAGATAGGGCCAAGCACGAAGCCTTGAGGGACCCCATGAGACGACGAAACTGGAGATGAAGTGGAGGTGTCACACACTACAGAATAGGATCGATCCGTAATAAATGATGCGAACCAGGAAAGGACCTGTCCATGCAGGCCAAACGAGACTTCGAGGCGACGGAGAAGTATGTCATGGTGGACTGAGTCAAATGCAGAACTGAGGTCGAGGAGGGCAATGAGGGATAGGTCGCCATTATCCATGGCTAACAAAATGTCGGAGGATACTTTGAGGAGGGCTGTTTCAGTCGAGTGAAAGGAACGGTAAGCTGATTGGAGACTCGGGAGAAGGCTATGATCGCTGAGATGACGTAGAAGCTGACGGGTCACAATGCGCTCGAGAACTTTTGAGAGGGTACATAACTTGGAAATCGCTCTGTAAGAAGATACTTCAGAGGAATCGAGATTACCTTTCTTAAGGACTGGATTGATGACAGCTTCCTTCCAGAGACGGGGAAATGTCCCACATGTAAGGGACATGTTGAAAAGAATGGTAATGAACGGTGCCAGGATGTCAATGTTGCACTTGAGGAGATCAGTGGGCAGGCAGTCACGGGAATTGTGCTTGTTGGGAAGTGAAGCTATGGCTAGTATGACATCATGAACGGTGAGGAGTTGAAAAACACTGAAGGAGCAGTCAGATGGAGCCTGCGAGAAATTAGGAGGTGTGTGATTCAGAGTCCTGTCGTGAATGCACTGTACTTTCTCGGCGATGTGCTGATGGAATAAGTCGGCTGAGATGTTCACACCAGGGTTGGCGTGGAGACGACCCATGATGGAGTTGATAGATTTCCACATCAATCGAGGATTGCCTTTCTCACATTCTGTCTTGGCCTTCCAGAAAGTCTCCCGCTTTTGAATAGTAAGTTTCTTGTATGATAGACGGACAGCTTTTAGCTCAGCAGAAGCAAGCTGAGCTGAAGCAGGATCGCTGATGATGAGACGTTTGACTCGTCTCTCAAGACGTCTGGCATGTCGTTTCACTTTCTTGCAGTCATCATCGAACCAGGGGTCCGAGGCTCGCGAACGGCAACGCACAGATCTCATGGGAATTTCGGAGTCAAGGGCACTGGTGATCTCATAGTCGTAAAGTTCTGCGAGGTAGTCAATGTCAGATGTTGGAGGTGAGGATGGACGAAAATTAAGGCTGGAACTGGAGAGAATTGTGCGTAGATTTTGATTGTTCAAAGACGTCCATGGGCGTGAAATGATGGTGCGATAAACAGGTAGAGGTCGGGGGAGAGATGTTGTCCACGTGACAAGACAGTGATCAGATAGTCCAGGATCATCAACAACAACCTCAGGTGATGGTAAGTCGCATCTTGATGCAATGATGTCGAGAGTCCCTCCGTGATTATGGGTAGGGCCAGTTACACGGCATTCTAGACCATATGCTTGGAACAGGCTGAGAAGAGTCTTCGAATGGGGGTCATCAGGCTTTTCAACATGAATGTTGAGGTCACCCGCAATGAACAAGGGCTCATTGGAGATAATGTAAGTCTCGAGAATGTTGGAGAGTTCGGTGAAGAACTGCGATGTGACAGGGCCAGTTCGATATATACAGATGATGACGGCTGATGCGGATTTACATGAAAGTCTGACGCAGAGAGATTCAAAAGTCACCGGAGTGAGAGTGGTCAGTCTGGCGATCTTCACAGTGCTGAGGAAAGATAGCACGGCTATGCCGCCGTGGTTGGTATGGAGAGAATCCGCACGCTTTCTAGGACGTGGGCGATCAAGCACTGCCAGGCCGGCAGCGCGCAGGAGTTGCAGACTGACAGAATCCGAGTCATGCCAAGTCTCGACTAGGAAGAGAACATGAATGGAGCGGTCGCGTAGTAATGCGGTTACATCATCCACCTTGCTAGTGAGGGAACGCACGTTAAGAAGTCCAAGCGTCAGAGACTGGTGGTGTGGCTTGCTGTGTCGATCAGGGCGATTTGCAGGCTGTGGGATCGGAGGGGCAATGGGCGGAAAAGCACAGTTATGAGTGTTTGTTAAGTTTCCAAAAGCAGGCTGAATGCCCGTGGGCATGGGGCATGCGGCATGGCTTCGTGTTCGCAGTAAATGAAGGAACCACAACTTTCGTTTCGTAACACGTGGAATGCTGAGAGGAGCCGAGGTGCGGAGATTAAGGAGTTGTTCACGCGTGTAGCACAAAGGAGGCGAAGACATGAATACGGTATAGGGGAAAAGTCACGGAGGCCAAGTTTAGAGCAGAACGACTTAAAATTGAGAAGGTGCGATAGCGCAAAACAGCTGATGCTATAAATACCGATGAAACAGATGATGGTGATGACGTAGCACTCTTCACAGCATAAGCAAGGATGAGCGCATAACTAGGTCAGCAGAACCATCAGATATCTGGGTTGCAGCTGTCAATTATTTTATCCACGTTGGAAAATCAGTCCGGAGTCACACAATCACGGATATCTATGCACAAAGTGACAATTCTCTCGGGTCGCAATGTTAAAGCTCGACGCCGGGGGCCGCTGACGCGACAAGAAAGTGTTTTAGTTCAGATGATAAAAAAATTCAAAATCAGCTGATCGCCAAACAGGCTCAGAACATGGGAAATTGACGGAGATTTGATTTGACGGAGATTTACACTGAACATTTACTGCAGACGGCTAGACAATGCATATCAATTTTGATTTTATACCCGTGTAATATCATCGCTGTCAGTTTAACAAATACTTACCACGTACTTGGCATAAAAGTCCTAAACATTTAATAAATCTTTAACAAATATTTATCAAACCTAGTACATTTCCTAAACTTTTACTAAATATTTAGCAAACTTTCCAAACTTCCACAAAATATTTGGCAAATTTTCTGAACTTTTACGAAATGTTTAGTAAATATTTTGTAAATTTTCCAAACTTTTACAAAAGATTTAGCAAACTATTTCTAACTTTTATAATATGTTTAGTAAATAATAAGCAAATTTCATCCTACTTCATAGGCGATTACGAAACATTTGCAAATTTGAATTCATGAAAAATATCTTCTTGTATGAAATGTTTTATATTTATCAAATAGAAAACCAAAACAATCATAATTCGGCAAAAGGATAGCTAGTAAAACGCTCTGTTCGAATTGTTCATGCTCAAAATGGTTCAAAATCCGTACGGCATATAAAACTGCATGACTGGAATAAAATGACTGATCTTACTAAAATTATACTTTGTACGATAACATTCATTGAGATTACAAAAACTGAGCCCTGCTCCCCAAAGTAAACAGCAGAAGGAATGGATAGCCTTAAAAAGTACAATTTTTCATAAGTATTTGGAAAATGTAGAAAGTTTTACCACCATATAGGATAACGTTTATATAGTAACACACATCGAACGATCTGATACAAATAATTTTTATGAATATCACTTTTATCAACATAAAGGAAGTTTCTCTATCCAGATTTGATCATTCTTCTTTTGAAAATCCTTCCAACCAGAAAGCATGCCCACAGCCCGAATACGTATTTCACTTCATCTGAAACACTGTCATTTCGAGTCAAACACCGTCGCGCCGCTATCAGTTACATTTTTAAGAATAGAGGTGATATCACGAAAAATTTACAGTTCAACGGAGAAACAGTCACTACCAAATGAATTTTGAAACAATATTATAATATATATATATATATATATATATATATATATATATATATATATATATATATATATATATATAATATATAATAAATAATATAATATATAATAATAATATAATAATAATATATAATATAAAATATAATAATAATAATATAATATATAATAATAATATAATAAATAATAAATATATATACATATAATAATATATTGACCTCTACCGATACGAGGTCATTGAAAAAAACATCTTCACGGTTGTCCGAATCTGATGATCGCCGGGACGCTGCGAGTATGAGAGATTTATGGATAAAAAATAATTCCAGTAGTTTTCGGGGTTAATTAGCTCACAAGATAAGACGTAAAAGCAGCCGAATGTAGGTCAGGTATTGAGCCATCGATGCACAGATAAGACGAGTCTGCACAGCCTCAGCAATCAATACCTGTAAAAAAGAAGACAAATCTTGTGCTGATGTGCAGAGCAGAATTATCATACTTAACGTATCTAAATTGACATTCTATGAGTAGGCCTACTCAAAGTTTAGAAGAGAAATCATTTATAGCAATTTTAGGTGTTACAGTAAAGACTATTAAGAAAACTGCTTTTGGATCATTTCATCTCTGACAATGTGGGAAGCGATATTCTTAGGAATTTTGATAGCAAATGAAGATATTCAAGAGTGGTTGAAATGTGATCATTAACAGTTTATCAATTATTTTTTTAATCAATACTTTTAGTATTTATGAATAATTTTATTTTGATATTCAAGTACCGGTAACTGCTTTTACAAAAAATGCAATATGCAAATTGAAACAGACCCTTACCGAGATGTAGCCTATTGCCGACTGCTTGTCAACCGTTCATGCGATGAAGATATTCAGGAATGCTTGAATTTTTATTATAGTATTTAATACCGCACATGTAATTTTATTTTGATATTTTATTTTATTTTAAACAATTTGTTTGAAATCACAATCTGCAAGCACATACGCACGTAATGTCATCTTGTCTACCGCTTATATCTGACAGCATCTCTGCAGGTAATTCATGGTGGGCCTACAACTAACATGTGACCATAATAGCTAGGCCTACGATGATAGTGAAAAGTGCGAAGCATAATTTGTAATAAGTAAACACAAATTGAATAAAAGAGTAGCAATGAGTTTGTACTTTGATTGCTTTATATTTATCGTAAAGCATGAAAAATTATTGATTTTGCAGAACTAAACCTATTGTTGGACTGCAACGCATAACTGATCTTTATTACAGTGTGCATGTAGCCTACAACGTGCAGTCCGTCGTGTAGCATCTATGCCTTTTGTGTGCTTGATCATTTTTCTTAAACGACTCGAAATGTCAAATTGATACCATTTTCTAAAATGTGGCAATTCTGAAAAAATTAATTGAATATCATAGGCGGTAGCTACAGGTTTTCAATTCAACATACATATATAAAGTGGAAATAGTGACTAAGCAAGCTTCCTTGATGGATCCATCTTTCAGAAAATAGATTGAATTGCATAACTTAAGCAGATGTCGAATAGCTCACTAGTTTGTCCGCATTGACAAAAACATTCTCCATCTAAAATTTTTGCAGTCGTGAAATAGAACTTTATGACTTATAGCATGTTTAGCTGTTTCAAAATGTTTTTCAATTATTTGTCATCATCCAAATATTGATACTATTGCACAAGTATACTACATATCTAAATATTGAAGTGCTAAATTAAAATGGTTTTAATGCGCTAATTAAGTTCTTTCGTGCTCATAGTTTCTAAGGTTTTTAGCATACAACTGTTTTGTCTCAACATAACCAGGTGTTTGTGCTATTTTCAATGTAAGCAGACAGAAATTACGAATTTAAAAACAATGTATTACCATTTCAACATATTCCAATTTGATTATGATTCTTTTGATGACACAATCAACTTTTGATCAATTTTTCAACGAGAAACGTCGTCGTGAAAACTGATATACTTGCACATTCTCATATTAAATTCAAAGTGAATAAGCCTTGGGCATGTGATATCATTTGTGTGATGGAAAACCCAAGTAAAACGATGTGTTTCTTGATAGCTATAATATTTATATGTACAAATAAATTCAAAGTATTGGTAGGACTCCTAAAATGTAATAAGTCTGCTAAGAGGAACTAAGAGGAATTGAGATATTTTGTTATCAGTAAATTAACTTAAGTATGACGCTAGTAGCTCTTTAGTATTTGTAAAATTAAGAGCAGATATAGCAGTAGTCAATAATAGAAATGTCTCTACGTGTTCATGGTCAATAAACCCAAATCCATGACCAAATCTCTCCTTTGATTTTGTTTTCGGGATTTCCAAATATACATGTACCTAGACTTGCAGTTAAATGCTGAAACTAAGTTGACAAAATAAATTTAGAAACATTTAGAAGCTTACCCTTTTTCTGTAGTTTGATCCAAGAGGTGCATTTTTAATTCTGATGCAAAAATCAAAGGAACTTGATGGCTTCATTGCGTGGAAGAACTCACTGACTGCATGCGAGTGTTCATTTTCGAGTTGTGCTCCATGTTGTGCATGACAGCTAAGCAAGATGATAAAAAAATCAGAAAACCGACGATGAATAAATAAAGGTGTGTAAGTAGAAATATCCTCTTGATGCGCTGACTTTTGCAATATTAAGCAGTTAACGTAAACACGGGTTCGATAGACCACGAGAACGAAGAGTGCACAAGCTACTGCGCCTTGCGCAGCTTTCTGTCCCACGTGATGGGCGGATAGAAATTATTAAGCAGGGACGCTGAGTCACAGGTATCAACAGTTCGCAGCGAGAGAATATTATCGACCATTGATCTTCAGTCATGGCTCGCGAATGCGGCCACGACCAGGCTGCCAACAATGTGACCGAACTTCCTCAGCTGCGTGCGCGTGGCGAATTTCCTAAATATAGTGACGGAAAGTTATAGAAGCGAGATATGATTACGCAGACTGAGCGAGATGCTTATGCAATTGCTTGGTTCAGTTGCATGCTGATTTAATATCATAAGTTTTGCAAATTACTAGCCAAGTAATTTAGCGAACACACGAGCAAACTGATCAAAGTCGACTTGCTGATGGGCACGGTGTGGAACTTAGAAACTTTAATATATGTTTCAATTTGAGAAGCAAAATGTGTGCCGATAGAACTGCTTAGTTCTATAATATTAAGATGAATTGATTAATATTAATATTGATATATATATATATATATAATATATATATATATATATATATTTAGACAAGTAATATATATAGACAAGTTATATATATATATATATATATATATATAACAATACTAACTTAATATTGAAAATATATGTCATGTGTAGGCCTAATATTGTTGACCTGTTCGTCAGTATTGACTAATGTTGTTGCTATTGTAGCTACAGTGTACATGTACACGGTAGGTTTTAACAAAGTTTAGGTTGAAAAAAATGCCCCAGGAAAATTGATTGTATTTTTTGATTTATTGGACCAATAACAATATTTCTAGACACATTAGAAAATTTTTCATCGGTATCTTTTCGAATATGACGTAATAATTCAAAAGGGCTGCCATTTAAATCTTAAAATCGCAATATCTTAAAATCCAAGCCTCCTAGAGCTATCAAATATATTACAAACAGATAGGAAACCACCCCCAAAGTATCCAAAAATCATAGTTTTGAACCTCTGAATGCTACCTGTAACCATGGACTCCCAGATATATTTACACCTACAACTAAATTAATAATCAAATAGAAGCGTCTAATACTGATACAAACATTGATTCTATGACAACCATCGATCCTGTTATGTCATAGCCAAATGAACGGTAAACCATAGAAATTGAACAATACCAGGTGATTCTCTTTCTTTCAATTCTTTAATTAAAAATCTCGATATATCTATGGTCAGATCACGTAATACTAATGGTGTGCATTATTGAATGTTTCGACCATAGAAGTAGATAATGAATGGCATTGGTCATTTCTATGGTTTCGACTATCGATCTCTCTCTCCCTTTCTCTCTCTCTGTAAAGAAGATGGATTTGATTTATTATCAACTAAAATGAAACACGCGCGCATATCTGCTGACGACTGTTCTGTACGCACACAGTGTCTTCCTTGTCTCTTCATTAAGAATACAGGTACGTGAAATGCCGACTTCCGCCCGTTCTCATGACGATTCTCGCTCTGCTGTTTGCTTGCTCTGCATGGGTAAAACCAAGGAAATGCGAAAGATAACGCCAGCTAATGAAGCTATCATCACGCAATATTTTCTCGAAGGACACGATTTCCGAGATATTCGCTTGCCCTCTGCATTGTGTGGCACATGTAGAAATGTGATACAAGAATACAGCAAAGGCACATTCACCAAAAGCATCGATGTGTTTGACTATTCTGTTATCGGAATATCTCCCCGGCCTGTAACCCGCTCTGGAGTCGTGTGCGAATGTAAGGTGTGTCAAGTTGCCCGTTCTACAATTTCTTCCTCTTCGAAATTTGAGAAGAAATCAGTTGGTCGACCATCTTCATCAGCTTCTGCTTTATCATCGACATCGCGTGCACCTATTCGTATTTGCAATTTCTGCCTCACCGCTTTATGTCGAGGCAAAAGTCATACTTGTACAAAAGCAACGAGGATAGAAAATCTACTCAGTATGGTGCCGGATGAAAAAGGACGAGACCAGTTAGCTGCGAGCATTCTTAAAGAGAAAACAACGAATTCTGGCTCCAATAATAGCTTGTTATCTACTGGTGGTTCTCGTTTAAGTGTTGCTATTTCGCCAGAACAGTCATCTACGAAATCAGCCCATTTGTTGACTTGTGATGATTTGGCAACTATACAAGTGACAATGAACTTATCCAGCAACAAAACTTTGCAGCTGGCGTCCCTTATACGATCAGCAACAAAAAATAGACGGAGCATTGAAATCACGTCAAATCCAAACTGAGTGTACGGAACCATGCCCTGGACGAATACTTCACCGTGAGTGACATTGATTATACTACTACTACAGCTAGTCAGACTTGCTCGCAAGTATCGAGACCAACTGTTTTTTGTCACAATCTTGAAGGATTAATTCGAGAATTTTTGCACCGAAGGGACCGTCACTCAACAGATGGCATTCTATTCAAAATTGGTCTGGACGGTGGTGGTGGTGGTTCTTTTAAGTTATGTTTGACAATGTGTAGGAGTGATATTATTCATGATCATATAAAACCAAAGAGAGCAGCGTATGAACAAGGTGTCGCCGCAAGGTCATTGAAGGATACGGGAGTCAAAAAATTGATGATTCTAGCAATGGCCCCAGATGTCCAAGAGAATTATACAAACGTGCTTAGATTGTGGGTGCTGGCTCAGCTTATCGGTGGTCTAAATGACCCATCACTAATGGGTTCCAATTTTGCCATAACAACTGACCTCAAGCTGGCAAATATTGTACTGGGCATCATGTCCCACAGTTCCAATCACCCTTGCAGTTGGTGCAATATTCATCGGACGGAGTTGAAAAACAAATCCGTTTTGAGAACTCTTGGAAATTTGCGTGATTCTTTTTGGAAATGGTACGAAATTGACGGGACTTTAAAAAATGCAAAGAACTTTGGGAACATTATACACTTACCTATTTTGAAAGGAGATGACAACAATCGTGTGATTGATATAATGCCACCGCCGGAACTCCACTTGTTATTGGGGCCAGTAAATACTTTATTCAAGGCTATGGAAACGGAGTGGACCGGCGCACTAATCTGGGCCGACCGTTGCCATGTGTCACGGGAAGCTCTACATGGAGGCCAGTTCAATGGAAATTCGTGTCATACCCTACTCTCCAAGCTGGATTTGTTAAGATCAATGTGCCCACTCCATTGCTTGAAGTATCTCCGGTGTTTTGAAACATTCAGACAAGTCGTTCAATCATGTTATGGTCATCGTCTCAATCCTGACTATATTGCGCATATACAGCTATTTAAAGAGGCCTACTTGGACCTTCAAATCCCTGTGACTCCAAAGATTCACGCTATATTTTATCATATTGAGGACTTTTGCCAAATGCGTAATGAGGGTCTTGCGAGATGGAGTGAGCAAGCAATCGAAACTGTCCATACAGATTTCAAGGCAACATGGGCCAAATATAAAGTACAATTTAACCATCCCGAATACGCGTGGAAATTATTGAGCGCTGTGAGAGACTACAACTCGAAACATGTTTGAACAGTTTATGCATTTCATCTTTTCAGTCTGTTGAGTATGCTAAGTATGTAATTTATTTTCGTTTAGTTTTTTGCATAAATGATGTTTCTGCCTTTTTGTCAGGGCGTAATACAAAATTGAGATCAACATGATAATGTTTTCAAATGTCGGGCACGTGTTAATGCAATGTCATATAAAATCGGAAAGAATGAACTTAGAGGTTCAAAACTATGATTTTTGGATACTTTGGGGGTGGTTTCCTATCTGTTTGTAATATATTTGATAGCTCTAGGAGGCTTGGATTTTAAGATATTGCGATTTTAAGATTTAAATGGCAGCCCCTTTGAATTATTACGTCATATTCGAAAAGATACCGATGAAAAATTGTTATTGGTCCAATAAATCAAAAAATACAATCAATTTTCCTGGGGCATTTTTTTCAACCTAAACTTTGTTAAAACCTACCGTGTGTAGTGAATGTGAAAGATGATGAAAAATGAGTAGTAGAAGAAGAAAAGGAGAACGAGTAAGTGAGTGAGAAAGAGAGAGAGAGAGAGAGAGTAGTGATGAAGTCACCTGAATATTTATTTTATACACACCATTTCATCAAATATAAATAGGCATATATAAAATACTCGAAATAGTAGTAGACATGCACATTTCAGGCCCTACATGTTTCATATGTCGATATCCATAGAAATGACATTATGCACTCTCTTCAAGATTTGAAAGAAATTGGTGGTGCCATCATAGAAAAATATCAACAGTTTCCTGACAATTATTCCATTTTTCAATCATTTAATTAAATTTGATGGCAAAAAAATCAGCCAGTTATCAACGACGCAAAACTGTGATATGCAGACTTAATAATTGGGTATTTCCTGTGACGCTGCATTTCTATTTTATTGAGAGATGACTATAATCAGAGTTTATGAGAGCTGATGATCATCCTTGTGATATGCATGAGTTCAACAAATTGTACGGGTAAAGTTGCCGCACATTGAAATCACCATGCAATTAAAACCGCCGTTTACGACAGCTACTCATAAGCCGATCCTTCCTATTGCATGATTTTTCTTTCATTCAACTTAGCAAATGCAAAAAAATCGTTTGTTTGGATAACCAAACAAATAATACCCAGGCATTTGATAAACGTTTTCTAAATTTCGAACAATTCGTTAAAGTCGACTTACATACAAAATGTAACAAATATTTGTTAGGCATTTGTTACACATTTCTTAAATTTGTTAAATTTCCAAAACGTTTGTTTAACTATTCAAATCTTATAAATTTTCCAAGTAAATATCAAATATTTGGTAAAGTTTTTTTTCTCGGGTAAAGTATCAAGTCTGGCCAACAATCAGAAAGTGAAAAGTATTCAAATGCTGTTATTTAGCCGACCGCCATCGACGCAGGCTCAGTTGAACTATACGAACCTACTAAACGGTCTACCGAACAAATAATTTCTCTCGCTGATCAGCCACAATTTTGGATTTCGCCGATTCTTTAAGTTTCTGCTCCTTTACAGGTGAGATATAAATCATTCGAATCTTTCATGTTTCTTGTAAATTGATATTTATCACTGCATATTCTTTGTGGCTAATCTTCAAATTGACATTAATTAATTAAGCTTCAAGATTGAATGACGGAAAATTAGTAATGTATATAAAACAAAATATAGATATGTGGTTTACAATCAATTAAAGGGAATCTGCTGGCTTGACTAATTCATTGAATTTATCAGACTTATCAAGGTGTATCCTTCTCTCATTCTCATTGCAGCCATATTTGTTCCATCATGTTCCTCGCGAATTGTATATGAAGATATTGTTTACTCAATGTTTATGCAAATGTTTTTTGCAAATAAACATCTGATATTCTGACAAATGTGAATAGATCTGAATTTCGTATTTCTATCTAAAAATGATTTGAATCAGTTTGCCAGTTCATTCATTAATGGAATCTCTGGTTGGAGTGACGACGACTGTTCATGGCTATCTGGTGCAGTGAGATTGATGGGCATATAATGGTGCATTATATACCCTCCAATGCCGGACAATAATGCATTTCAAACAAATTCTAATGATTTCTATGATCTTCAAAGCCATCGAGAGTGAAATACAACATGAATTTCATTAATGATTACAACTGATGCCATCCGGAATGCTAATCTTCATGGAAATATTTGAGAAAAGGATTTTTATCATGAATGGACATTACAACATTTAAGCCTAGTTCAAATAGTTGATTGAACAACTATTGATGGATTTTAAAATTCCAATAAAAATTTATGTCAAGATGATCGTAGGATACTGACATTATGCATGAAATTTACCAGAGGACGAAGCATGTGCATAAAAATCTCGCTCATCTAAAAGCCCTGTGAATTAGACACATCTTCCGACGAATCTCTGACAGTGCAATTTTGCATGTGAAGTCACATGAGCACATGATCCAAATAAATGTTTCCATGTTTTTCAAGTCATCTACGCACTTGAATGTATTGAATCCATGCTTCACATCAACACCAATAGACGATGGGTAGATCCAAATGGCGGACCAATGGGAACGAAAAAGACACAAATGATCTTATTCTTTGGTCATGGGTATTTGCATTGCGATTCGTTTAAACAGCTCAATTATAGCCTACAACGGCAATGCTTAACCCTTACCGCACCAAAGTTTAGTAACATAGTAACATTTTAGTAATTTTTAGTAATATAGAATATAAAGGCTGGCCAAAAGTGTCCATGCAGCTAATCATTTTGATTAGAATAAAATAAAACCGAACATTTAAAGCAAAGACAAATTGAAACTTCATTCTAAAACCTTTAAACATGGAGAAGCTCAATATTTGTAAACCCTCTACAAAAAGTGGCGCATTGTTAAAAGCTAGGTGGACAAAATTGGTCAGCTTTGGTACGGCAAGGGTTAATTCTGTGTGACTAATGAATCACTGAAACATCTTTGGTAGCAGACATATATTGAGCTTTTTCCTTCCATAGGAATTGCATAGCATTTCCCGGACAATAATGCAATGCAACTAGGAGGAAAATAGTGAAATGTAGCAAAACGTAGAAATCTTATGCTAAAATGAATCATAATTAAAAGAGAAATGCACAAAAAGAGATGTACAAAAAGTGAGGTGCAAAATGTAATATCGCATAGCATACACAGACATTTTTACAGATATACTCATGATAACATACACATTTGTGTATCTTGAGGCAATGATATCATACCGACATTATCATTTATCTATGTACTTTATCTTGAACATTCTTCATCTTCTTGACTAATGCACTCTTAATGATAAGTGGAACATCTTGTGGCCTTCAAGAACAATTACGACTATCTAATGAATGTGCGAAAACCTGGAAGTTCAAATTCAATGGAACTAAATCGAAAGCACTGATATGCAACAGCCCTGAAGACGTTTGCTTTTTTTCTTAGCGATGATCAATTAGAAAATGTGAATTCACTGAAAATTCTTGGAGTCACTTATAATATAAAGGGTGATTCGCAGCATCATGATAATCATATTGGCTCAAAGACAAGGCAGGCATACTATACCTTAGGAAAGCATGGTATGCATAGACGTGGCTTACATCCATGCGCTCAAAACATTGTGTATAAAATGGCTATTCAACCCATTCTTCTGTATGGTCTTCATACCTTACCTAGACCAAGAAATGACACTTTAAGGAAGCTAGATGGTCTCCACTGTAATCGCATAGTACTTCAGGGAAAATATACCCAACACCATGTGACTCGAGAAGTCTCAGAAGAAATTCATGATCCAATTGACTTAATCAAGACAGCAGAGTACGGCTTATATCGCCGTTTAATGTCTTCTCTGTCACCTATCGGAGATATCTACAGATCTATGATTGTGGATTTTTCATTTTGCACGACAGGTATCTGCACTGATGGTGGACTTATCAGTCGAATTCTGATTGGTGATATTGATCTGATCTTATTAGCATACACACGTAAGAAGGTGGCACCGAAGTGTAAAGTCTCGCCCACTTCACGTTTGGGTCTTGTAGATTCCATTCGATATTTGCTTCAAAAATGTGAACCGAACATTAACTCAATTGACTTACTTTTGAAGTTGTAATTTTTAGTCGATGCATTGTGCTTCCTATGTATTATTTCATGTTGAAGGCAGTATATTTACTTATACTACTGCTACTCTATGTTATTTGCTTAGCGAGCTTTTTTGATATTAATAACTACCCGGAAATTATAGATAACTCCCGGAAGGCAACACTGATGGGGATTTAAATAAAATTACATAGGCGTCCAGTAATAAATTTGATTCCTTTTTGTCAAAACCACGAACATTTTTGAAAGGTAATCTTTATAGAGATTTTTTGTATTCAATACATGTACTTCAGATTTACCTGCTGCTTGAAAAAGTTTATTGATATCTTGTGGATAGGATGTCAAGATATCAATAAACTTTATTCAAGCAACAGATAAATCTGAAGTAGTACATGTGGTAAGCATTCATAAATTTAAATAAATGCACAGCATTGAATAATTGGGTAATGATGTCAATCGTGAACTAGCGCCTTTCTCTTTCGTAAAAGTGAATGCCTTCTTCATCTCATCAATAGCAAGGTTCGTGATAGTCAGGTATTCTTCATTGAAAAAGTTTCTTTTCCTCTTTCCATATTTGCGATGCAGTCTTTTATTGTCGTTCTGTCAAGTCGATCTAGATTGTTTTCTTGATTATAAATTACATTTGTCAAACATTCTGTAATCTTTACTGATGCCTTATACACGCGGTTTGAAGTTATATAAGGGTCAGCTACTCCTAGACCTCCATACCTGCATGGTAACGCCAAAATTCTGCTCTCAATGTCCGATACTTGCCGTCCAGTGATAGAAGGGATGAATTTCTGGCGTACAACTTCTTTCAACCTCTGAAAGTTATCACTGATGTTATTAACTGTTCGTTGCATAAAAGTCCACCCTCGAAAAAGACCTTTTGTATATGGTGACAAAGCAGTTTGTGGATCTTCGGACGCTATATTAATAAGATAATCGGTGTCTTCTATCCATTTCTTGGTCTTCGAATCCATCGAATCAAGGATTTGAATTCATCACTTCCTATCACTGCACCGAGGAGGTGTCTTTCTGCTTCCATTGTAATCGTCATATTGGATGTTCCAAAACGTGACTTTGCTTTTGTAAATGCATCGGCATTTTTTTCTATCAAAATTGCCCTCTTCACATTTGGATAATATCCATATATCCACATATCCATTATGGGCTTCTCTCACATAAGGTGTCCCACTACGTCTTCATTTCTTCTATATTTCCAACACTACAGCTATCATCGACAAATCATGCTTGTCTTGCCTTTGTGTTATCCCTTTTCATTTTTCAATGCTCTCATCAATAGTGCTACGCCAACGGCATAGACTAACATTGAGCAAGGGTCACCCTGAGTACAGCCTTCTTCTGACAAAATGAATTTTTCTTCCGTATTTGAAACATTCATAAAAAACTTCGTTGGATTGCGATAAGTAGTGTTTAGATAAGTGAAAAAGGTGGACAAATGTACTTAATATATTGTAATATATATTGTAATACAAAGCGGCTTCCTGTTCGATTAATTGAAAGCATTGTTTGCATCTACCAAGCAAGGCTTCAGAATACGGATTTCCAAAAATTCTTTTGCGGAATGAATAGCAACTTCTATTCCACATGAAAGACCAGCACACGATTTGAGTGGTCCTGCCCCTTCTTCCAATTCCAATTTGTGATGTGACATTGCCATCAGACCTCCTTGCTGATCCATGGATATCTAGATATAGCTATATCTAGATGTCCATCCTTTATCCCATGGACTCCTAACCTGATGCATGATCATGTAGAAAATGATTTCAAATTTTGCTTACTATTCTCTCCAGGGAAATTTAGAAGTCTATGATGGTACAGTAGAACTCTTTAGTTTGCTATTTAGACGTCTATGTCCAAATGGCCGTGATATTTAAAATTTTTATGATACACAAATTTTAAACACAACTGTCCGAAAAGCGTAATCTTATGTCTCCGCCATAGCAAAGCAGCGGATGAAGATCGCTTCAGTTTCTACGGTATATACAAACATGATTTGATTCGTGAAAATTGTTTAGAGCGCATCGTCAACTTCGGATGTCATTATGGATTTCCCCTTCGATTCACATAGAGTACATAAAGGATCTGAAGAGACTCCCACTGGCACTCTTTATCACCAAACATGCAGTATTAAACATGTGCTAAGTATACTTCGCAAAGATGCTGATCACATTGTAGGATCTCAACCGAAAGATGAAAAGGATCCTCTGAAAAAAATTGTAGCGGAAGAAAAAATTCAATTACTTGACAAAATTTTAGAGAAAATTATTGTTGGAGAAGGTGAAACAAATATTTTGTCAACATTGGCCCGTTATTTGGAGTTATTGGATCTCGAAAGGTACAGATACGCCCTTCAAGTTAAACGTTTAAGTGATGAAAACAACTGGCTAAAAGATGAAAACAGGGTTTACAATGAATACAAAACAACTCTAACAAGTGATCTCTCACAAGCCAATAGTCACAGAGAATACTATAAATATATTTATCATAACAGAAATCTTGACGCCGCTCAAGTTCCACTTTTTAAAATTGCTACCGAACAAATAATGGATGACGCCGGTTGGTGCAACATTGACGTACATGACCTGGAAAATTCTGAGAAAGCTATTCCATCTCAGTTGCGCGCCGTATACAAATTGATTATGCAGAACATTGCAAGCAATAACTTCGCTTTGTGTCATAAACTGTTAAACGAAATAATAAAGAGAACAGAAAAGTCATCTGGTGCTGTCAGTGCAGATGTCGCATATCTCCATGATATTAAGGCTTTAGTGTATAGAAAAGAAAAGAAACTGGTTGAGACAAATAAGCACTTACAACAAGCATGCGATATTCGGGAAAAATTATTCGGAAAAGTCTCACTTCAAGTGGCCACAACAATGAATAATATATCCATTTGTAGCAGCAAATTAGGAAATTTTTCAGAAGCGGAAAAAGCCTGTCGGAAAGCATTAGAAATAAGAAAAAAAGTGTGTGGGCCATGCCATCCTCAGGTGGTAAAGCAATTGCACAATTTGGGTTTAATATGTACTTTTCTTTCAAAATTCGATGAAGCGCTGAAGTTGTTTGATGAAGCGTTGCACGCGTTATCCGCCTCAGATGAAAACGATGTGCTCGATAATCTAAGGGTACAAAGCAGCATTGCGATGTGTCATCTAAGAAGCAACAACTTAGACAAAGCAGAAAAAGCAATGATCGGAATTTGTCGCGATTATCACATGCATGTCAAGGGACATCGATCAGATCCATTGATAGATCCGGATATATGGATGATAATAAATAATCATAACACTAAACCTTTACGTGCACTTGAAGTGTTGGTAGAAGAATTTGATTTAATTGGACGACATGATATCCTCTATGTGATAGCTAAAAATTTATACACATTCTTTGGAAAGCAAAATCAAACAACCAAGCAAAAGATAGTTCAAGATTGGCTTAATTTAAAGCCAGGAGAGACGCCCGGAAGGAAGCCAGAAAAACACGATTCTAGGCAAGATCTTTCAGTGACAGAAGACAGATCTCAAAGATCACAGTCTGAAGCTACGAGTAAAACCGTTAGTGTTGCTACGACGACTCAATCTACAAAAGTTGGAGGTGAAGAATCGAGTGTAACCACAGCAAGTCTCGCTGATAAAAAAGACAGCAAAAAAGGAGGAATTGCAAGTATGTTCCACAGAAAAAAGAAAAAATAAACACCGCTTTGTGAACTGCAACTCGAAGATTTTTAGATTAAGTCGGTCGACTTTGCTCAAGTAGTTTGTATAAATACTATGAAAAATGTTTGACAGCTGTTATTTATGCATAAAACTGCTTATGATCGACCAAAATTTGGATGGATAATCTCAATGTATTTCAAAGAGAAGTCTCTAATGATCAGAAAAACAAATGATCAATTGAAGATTTATTCATGACAGTTGGTTTTGGATTTGTTTTTGAAAAAATAGATTCACATTGAATTTAGTTTCAGAGAACTCAAAGCTTTTTATATCCAGTATGTTTACGATAGATTTCATGTACACAAAATATCACCTAACTCAATAAGTCGAAAATTCACATTTCTGACCAATTCGACATCTTAAAATCGGTTAGATAGTCTAAGTTCGTCTACATATGCGCAGATATGGTGGCCCTCTACTCGTCTATAATCTCTGCATATAAAAGTTCGATTATGCATTAAATCGCACTGATTTTTGACATTTTGAGAAGTAGACGAAAAATAGAGAAAAAGCGTTGAGTCGACAATTCATGAATCTTGAGCTTTATATAAGCCAATGAGATGCAACTAGAGGCAACTCCTCCGGTGGTTAGCTTGCTGGCCTGCATTTTGCATGAAATTTAACGACCTGTTAAGCGCTTATTTTTGATCTGCTCACACACACGTATCTTGGATTCAGATCCAGAGTACTTGACCTTTTAAGGTTGCGCACCTTTTTTCTTCATTGACATTCTATAATTGCATGACGATGTTGATTCTTGTCGTTATATAACTAGTTTATTTCTGGAATATGAATTTCTGTCTAACGTTCCAAATTTAAGACCCGGTTCCGGTCATGCCTATTGGCCGAATCCGCTTCACACTTCACGTACTTGTGCATTTCAAAGTAGGGAGGAACAGAGATGAATTTGCTTGCGTCTAGTGAGACTGACAGTTGCTGCGTCTAGTGTTATTTCTCTGCCGCCCTTGACCCATTCGTCGACCGTCGTCGATTGCGCTAAATCGTCTTGCGTGCGTTAATGTATGAGATTGAAAGATATTGAGTGTGTCCCCGTACCTTTCTGAATGGGTAGGCGATAAAAGGTTACCTGCTCGTGCTTTATTATCAGTTGTTATTTGAATGTCGACGGCAGAGAATAGGTAGACATGCCATCTTTAGATGGAAAACATGATTTGAAGCAAGCAATCACTTAAATATAAAGTCAGAAAGATATCGGATGATGATGATCACTTTTCATTTAGAGAATAAACATGGCGCCACCTTGTCTAGCATCTTGCGTCATGTCAGACAATGCAATAAAACAATAAAACTGTTTATAACTAATTACAGATCCAGGCATAGATTCATAAAGCTTCCCCATTCGAGATGGTGCTATGCTGATTTTGATTTTATATTTAAATATTGTTCGTGTCAAATCGTTTTGTTCACCTGAAGATGGTAACAAACCGCAAGGTGCACATGCTGAAACATGTAGTGCATCAAAATCAACTTGTTTTGATTTATAAAATTTATGGGCATCTTTCACCTAGATAATCAGCGCTCAGCCCATTGAAATAATTGTGCTTCCAACCGGTTGTCAAGTTTACCGGGTTCTGCAGGTTCTAACAGGTTTCAGCGGTTTGCGACCGGTCCAGTCGGATCTTGATCTCAAACATAATCCTCCCACACTTGGCAGCATCGTTTATCGTCAGTTGAAGTCAACTGCTGCAATCAACCATGAGTAGTTGGAAAATCTCAACGTCTTGGTTAAAAGAAACACCGCAAGGTAACTATCTGAAGCCGTGTACTGACAAAGAGGTGACAACCAAATTTTTGCAGTTCACTATACCTAAAAAACTGAGTGATTTGTAAACAATAACCGGTATTTACCGGTCGAAGGAGTGCTGGAGTGTCGGAGAAGTGTGTGTTCAAACTCAGACTCGATTAGTAGAGCACTCTTCCATCGGTTAGAGCACTGTACAAACTCATTTTCCATGTAGCACCAATTGATTTGTTCATAAATGGGCAGTATTCTTGTAGTTACTGTAATATAGCCGGTATTCAACGGTCGTAGGAGTGCTGGAGTGTCGGAGAAGTGTGTGTTCAAACTCAGACTCGATTAGTAGAGCACTCTTCCATCGGTTAGAGCACTGTACATACTCTTTTTCCATGTAGCACCAATTGATTTGTTCATAAATGGGCAGTATTCTTGTAGTTACTGTACAATAGCCGGTATTTACCGGTCGTAGGAGTGCTGGAGTGTCGGACAAGTGTGTGTTCAAACTCAGACTCGATTAGTAGAGCACTCTTCCATCGGTAAGAGCACTGTACAAACTCATTTTCCATGTAGCACCAATTGATTTGTTCATAAATGGGCAGTATTCTTGTAGTTACTGTACAATAGCCGGTATTCAACGGTCGTAGGAGTGCTGGAGTGTCGGAGAAGTGTGTGTTCAAACTCAGACTCGATTAGTAGAGCACTCTTCCATCGGTAAGAGCACTGTACAAACTCATTTTCCATGTAGCACCAATTGATTTGTTCATAAATGGGCAGTATTCTTGTAGTTACTGTACAATAGCCGGTATTCACCGGTCGTAGGAGTGCTGGAGTGTCGGAGAAGTGTGTGTTCAAACTCAGACTCGATTAGTAGAGCACTCTTCCATCGGTTAGAGCACTGTACAAACTCATTTTCCATGTAGCACCAATTGATTTGTTCATAAATGGGCAGCTTTCTTGTAGTTACTGTAAAATAACCGGCATTTACCGGTCGTAGGAGTGCTGGAGTGTCGGAGAAGTGTGTGTTCAAACTCAGACTCGATTAGTAGAGCACTCTTCCATCGGTTAGAGCACTGTACAAACTCATTTTCCATGTAGCACCAATTGATTTGTTCATAAATGGGTAGCTTTCTTGTAGTTACTGTACAATAACCGGTATTCACCGGTCGTAGGAGTGCTGGAGTGTCGGACAAGTCGGCAGCTTTCTTGTAGTTACTGTACAATAGCCGGAATTTCCGGTCGTAGGAGTGCTGGAGTGTCGGAGAAGTGTGTGTTCAAACTCAGACTCGATTAGTAGAGCACTCTTCCATCGGTTAGAGCACTGTACAAACTCATTTTCCATGTAGCACCAATTGATTTGTTCATAAATGGGTAGCTTTCTTGTAGTTACTGTACAATAGCCGGTATTCAA
The DNA here is from genome assembly GCA_907163375.1 of Prostheceraeus crozeri. Taxonomy (NCBI): domain Eukaryota; kingdom Metazoa; phylum Platyhelminthes; order Polycladida; family Euryleptidae; genus Prostheceraeus; species Prostheceraeus crozeri. Next base: position 36,766 of record CAJQUW010002753.1, on the reverse strand, counting down.
CGGTCGTAGGAGTGCTGGAGTGTCGGAGAAGTGTGTGTTCAAACTCAGACTCGATTAGTAGAGCACTCTTCCATCGGTTAGAGCACTGTACAAACTCATTTTCCATGTAGCACCAATTGATTTGTTCATAAATGGTCAGTATTCTTGTAGTTACTGTACAATAGCCGGTATTCACCGGTCGTAGGAGTGCTGGAGTGTCGGAGAAGTGTGTGTTCAAACTCAGACTCGATTAGTAGAGCACTCTTCCATCGGTTAGAGCACTGTACAAACTCATTTTCCATGTAGCACCAATTGATTTGTTCATAAATGGGCAGTATTCTTGTAGTTACTGTACAATAGCCGGTATTTACCGGTCGTAGGAGTGCTGGAGTGTCGGAGAAGTGTGTGTTCAAACTCAGACTCGATTAGTAGAGCACTCTTCCATCGGTTAGAGCACTGTACAAACTCATTTTCCATGTAGCACCAATTGATTTGTTCATAAATGGGCAGTATTCTTGTAGTTACTGTACAATAGCCGGTATTCAACGGTCGTAGGAGTGCTGGAGTGTCGGAGAAGTGTGTGTTCAAACTCAGACTCGATTAGTAGAGCACTCTTCCATCGGTTAGAGCACTGTACAAACTCATTTTCCATGTAGCACCAATTGATTTGTTCATAAATGGAAGCTTTCTTCTCGTTAGCGTACAATAGCCGGCATTTACCGGTCGTAGGAGTGCTGGAGTGTCGGAGAAGTGTGTGTTCAAACTCAGACTCGATTAGTAGAGCACTCTTCCATCGGTTAGAGCACTGTACAAACTCATTTTCCATGTAGCACCAATTGATTTGTTCATAAATGGGCAGTATTCTTGTAGTTACTGTACAATAGCCGGTATTCACCGGTCGTAGGAGTGCTGGAGTGTCGGAGAAGTGTGTGTTCAAACTCAGACTCGATTAGTAGAGCACTCTTCCATCGGTTAGAGCACTGTACAAACTCATTTTCCATGTAGCACCAATTGATTTGTTCATAAATGGGCAGTATTCTTGTAGTTACTGTACAATAGCCGGTATTCAACGGTCGTAGGAGTGCTGGAGTGTCGGAGAAGTGTGTGTTCAAACTCAGACTCGATTAGTAGAGCACTCTTCCATCGGTTAGAGCACTGTACAAACTCATTTTCCATGTAGCACCAATTGATTTGTTCATAAATGGGCAGTATTCTTGTAGTTACTGTACAATAGCCGGTATTCACCGGTCGTAGGAGTGCTGGAGTGTCGGAGAAGTGTGTGTTCAAACTCAGACTCGATTAGTAGAGCACTCTTCCATCGGTTAGAGCACTGTACAAACTCATTTTCCATGTAGCACCAATTGATTTGTTCATAAATGGGCAGTATTCTTGTAGTTACTGTACAATAGCCGGTATTCAACGGTCGTAGGAGTGCTGGAGTGTCGGAGAAGTGTGTGTTCAAACTCAGACTCGATTAGTAGAGCACTCTTCCATCGGTTAGAGCACTGTACAAACTCATTTTCCATGTAGCACCAATTGATTTGTTCATAAATGGGCAGTATTCTTGTAGTTACTGTACAAAAACGAGTATTTACCGGTCGTATGAGTGCTGGAGTGTCGGAGAAGTGTGTGTTCAAACTCAGACTCGATTAGTAGAGCACTCTTCCATCGGTTAGAGCACTGTACAAACTCATTTTCCATGTAGCACCAATTGATTTGTTCATAAATGGGCAGTATTCTTGTAGTTACTGTACAATAACCGGTATTTACCGGTCGTAGGAGTGCTGGAGTGTCGGAGAAGTGTGTGTTCAAACTCAGACTCGATTAGTAGAGCACTCTTCCATCGGTTAGAGCACTGTACAAACTCATTTTCCATGTAGCACCAATTGATTTGTTCATAAATGGGCAGTATTCTTGTAGTTACTGTACAATAGCCGGTATTCAACGGTCGTAGGAGTGCTGGAGTGTCGGAGAAGTGTGTGTTCAAACTCAGACTCGATTAGTAGAGCACTCTTCCATCGGTTAGAGCACTGTACAAACTCATTTTCCATGTAGCACCAATTGATTTGTTCATAAATGGGCAGTATTCTTGTAGTTACTGTACAATAACCGGTATTCAACGGTCGTAGGAGTGCTGGAGTGTCGGAGAAGTGTGTGTTCAAACTCAGACTCGATTAGTAGAGCACTCTTCCATCGGTTAGAGCACTGTACAAACTCATTTTCCATGTAGCACCAATTGATTTGTTCATAAATGGGCAGTATTCTTGTAGTTACTGTACAATAGCCGGTATTTTCCGGTCGTAGGAGTGCTGGAGTGTCGGAGAAGTGTGTGTTCAAACTCAGACTCGATTAGTAGAGCACTCTTCCATCGGTTAGAGCACTGTACAAACTCATTTTCCATGTAGCACCAATTGATTTGTTCATAAATGGGCAGTATTCTTGTAGTTACTGTACAATAGCCGGTATTCAACGGTCGTAGGAGTGCTGGAGTGTCGGAGAAGTGTGTGTTCAAACTCAGACTCGATTAGTAGAGCACTCTTCCATCGGTTAGAGCACTGTACAAACTCATTTTCCATGTAGCACCAATTGATTTGTTCATAAATGGGCAGTATTCTTGTAGTTACTGTACAATAGCCGGTATTCAACGGTCGTAGGAGTGCTGGAGTGTCGGAGAAGTGTGTGTTCAAACTCAGACTCGATTAGTAGAGCACTCTTCCATCGGTTAGAGCACTGTACAAACTCATTTTCCATGTAGCACCAATTGATTTGTTCATAAATGGGCAGTATTCTTGTAGTTACTGTACAATAGCCGGTATTCACCGGTCGTAGGAGTGCTGGAGTGTCGGAGAAGTGTGTGTTCAAACTCAGACTCGATTAGTAGCACACTCTTCCATCGGTTAGAGCACTGTACAAACTCATTTTCCATGTAGCACCAATTGATTTGTTCATAAATGGGCAGTATTCTTGTAGTTACTGTACAATAGCCGGTATTTACCGGTCGTAGGAGTGCTGGAGTGTCGGAGAAGTGTGTGTTCAAACTCAGACTCGATTAGTAGAGCACTCTTCCATCGGTTAGAGCACTGTACAAACTCATTTTCCATGTAGCACCAATTGATTTGTTCATAAATGGGCAGTATTCTTGTAGTTACTGTACAATAGCCGGTATTTACCGGTCGTAGGAGTGCTGGAGTGTCGGAGAAGTGTGTGTTCAAACTCAGACTCGATTAGTAGAGCACTCTTCCATCGGTTAGAGCACTGTACAAACTCATTTTCCATGTAGCACCAATTGATTTGTTCATAAATGGGCAGTATTCTTGTAGTTACTGTACAATAGCCGGTATTTACCGGTCGTAGGAGTGCTGGAGTGTCGGAGAAGTGTGTGTTCAAACTCAGACTCGATTAGTAGAGCACTCTTCCATCGGTTAGAGCACTGTACAAACTCATTTTCCATGTAGCACCAATTGATTTGTTCATAAATGGGCAGTATTCTTGTAGTTACTGTACAATAGCCGGTATTCAACGGTCGTAGGAGTGCTGGAGTGTCGGAGAAGTGTGTGTTCAAACTCAGACTCGATTAGTAGAGCACTCTTCCATCGGTTAGAGCACTGTACAAACTCATTTTCCATGTAGCACCAATTGATTTGTTCATAAATGGGCAGTATTCTTGTAGTTACTGTACAATAACCGGCATTTACCGGTCGTAGGAGTGCTGGAGTGTCGGAGAAGTGTGTGTTCAAACTCAGACTCGATTAGTAGAGCACTCTTCCATCGGTTAGAGCACTGTACAAACTCATTTTCCATGTAGCACCAATTGATTTGTTCATAAATGGGCAGTATTCTTGTAGTTACTGTACAATAGCCGGTATTCAACGGTCGTAGGAGTGCTGGAGTGTCGGAGAAGTGTGTGTTCAAACTCAGACTCGATTAGTAGAGCACTCTTCCATCGGTTAGAGCACTGTACAAACTCATTTTCCATGTAGCACCAATTGATTTGTTCATAAATGGGCAGTATTCTTGTAGTTACTGTACAATAGCCGGTATTCAACGGTCGTAGGAGTGCTGGAGTGTCGGAGAAGTGTGTGTTCAAACTCAGACTCGATTAGTAGAGCACTCTTCCATCGGTTAGAGCACTGTACAAACTCATTTTCCATGTAGCACCAATTGATTTGTTCATAAATGGGCAGTATTCTTGTAGTTACTGTACAATAGCCGGTATTCAACGGTCGTAGGAGTGCTGGAGTGTCGGAGAAGTGTGTGTTCAAACTCAGACTCGATTAGTAGAGCACTCTTCCATCGGTTAGAGCACTGTACAAACTCATTTTCCATGTAGCACCAATTGATTTGTTCATAAATGGGCAGTATTCTTGTAGTTACTGTACAATAACCGGTATTTACCGGTCGTAGGAGTGCTGGAGTGTCGGAGAAGTGTGTGTTCAAACTCAGACTCGATTAGTAGAGCACTCTTCCATCGGTTAGAGCACTGTACAAACTCATTTTCCATGTAGCACCAATTGATTTGTTCATAAATGGGCAGTATTCTTGTAGTTACTGTACAATAGCCGGTATTCAACGGTCGTAGGAGTGCTGGAGTGTCGGAGAAGTGTGTGTTCAAACTCAGACTCGATTAGTAGAGCACTCTTCCATCGGTTAGAGCACTGTACAAACTCATTTTCCATGTAGCACCAATTGATTTGTTCATAAATGGGCAGTATTCTTGTAGTTACTGTACAATAGCCGGTATTTACCGGTCGTAGGAGTGCTGGAGTGTCGGAGAAGTGTGTGTTCAAACTCAGACTCGATTAGTAGAGCACTCTTCCATCGGTTAGAGCACTGTACAAACTCATTTTCCATGTAGCACCAATTGATTTGTTCATAAATGGGCAGTATTCTTGTAGTTACTGTACAATAGCCGGTATTCACCGGTCGTAGGAGTGCTGGAGTGTCGGAGAAGTGTGTGTTCAAACTCAGACTCGATTAGTAGAGCACTCTTCCATCGGTTAGAGCACTGTACAAACTCATTTTCCATGTAGCACCAATTGATTTGTTCATAAATGGGCAGTATTCTTGTAGTTACTGTACAATAGCCGGTATTTACCGGTCGTAGGAGTGCTGGAGTGTCGGAGAAGTGTGTGTTCAAACTCAGACTCGATTAGTAGAGCACTCTTCCATCGGTTAGAGCACTGTACAAACTCATTTTCCATGTAGCACCAATTGATTTGTTCATAAATGGGCAGTATTCTTGTAGTTACTGTACAATAGCCGGTATTCAACGGTCGTAGGAGTGCTGGAGTGTCGGAGAAGTGTGTGTTCAAACTCAGACTCGATTAGTAGAGCACTCTTCCATCGGTTAGAGCACTGTACAAACTCATTTTCCATGTAGCACCAATTGATTTGTTCATAAATGGGCAGTATTCTTGTAGTTACTGTACAATAGCCGGTATTTACCGGTCGTAGGAGTGCTGGAGTGTCGGAGAAGTGTGTGTTCAAACTCAGACTCGATTAGTAGAGCACTCTTCCATCGGTTAGAGCACTGTACAAACTCATTTTCCATGTAGCACCAATTGATTTGTTCATAAATGGGCAGTATTCTTGTAGTTACTGTACAATAGCCGGTATTCACCGGTCGTAGGAGTGCTGGAGTGTCGGAGAAGTGTGTGTTCAAACTCAGACTCGATTAGTAGAGCACTCTTCCATCGGTTAGAGCACTGTACAAACTCATTTTCCATGTAGCACCAATTGATTTGTTCATAAATGGGCAGTATTCTTGTAGTTACTGTACAATAGCCGGTATTCACCGGTCGTAGGAGTGCTGGAGTGTCGGAGAAGTGTGTGTTCAAACTCAGACTCGATTAGTAGAGCACTCTTCCATCGGTTAGAGCACTGTACAAACTCATTTTCCATGTAGCACCAATTGATTTGTTCATAAATGGGCAGTATTCTTGTAGTTACTGTACAATAACCGGTATTCAACGGTCGTAGGAGTGCTGGAGTGTCGGAGAAGTGTGTGTTCAAACTCAGACTCGATTAGTAGAGCACTCTTCCATCGGTTAGAGCACTGTACAAACTCATTTTCCATGTAGCACCAATTGATTTGTTCATAAATGGGCAGTATTCTTGTAGTTACTGTACAATAGCCGGTATTCACCGGTCGTAGGAGTGCTGGAGTGTCGGAGAAGTGTGTGTTCAAACTCAGACTCGATTAGTAGAGCACTCTTCCATCGGTTAGAGCACTGTACAAACTCATTTTCCATGTAGCACCAATTGATTTGTTCATAAATGGGCAGTATTCTTGTAGTTACTGTACAATAGCCGGTATTCACCGGTCGTAGGAGTGCTGGAGTGTCGGAGAAGTGTGTGTTCAAACTCAGACTCGATTAGTAGAGCACTCTTCCATCGGTTAGAGCACTGTACAAACTCATTTTCCATGTAGCACCAATTGATTTGTTCATAAATGGGCAGTATTCTTGTAGTTACTGTACAATAACCGGTATTCACCGGTCGTAGGAGTGCTGGAGTGTCGGAGAAGTGTGTGTTCAAACTCAGACTCGATTAGTAGAGCACTCTTCCATCGGTTAGAGCACTGTACAAACTCATTTTCCATGTAGCACCAATTGATTTGTTCATAAATGGGCAGTATTCTTGTAGTTACTGTACAATAGCCGGTATTCACCGGTCGTAGGAGTGCTGGAGTGTCGGAGAAGTGTGTGTTCAAACTCAGACTCGATTAGTAGAGCACTCTTCCATCGGTTAGAGCACTGTACAAACTCATTTTCCATGTAGCACCAATTGATTTGTTCATAAATGGGCAGTATTCTTGTAGTTACTGTACAATAACCGGTATTCACCGGTCGTAGGAGTGCTGGAGTGTCGGAGAAGTGTGTGTTCAAACTCAGACTCGATTAGTAGAGCACTCTTCCATCGGTTAGAGCACTGTACAAACTCATTTTCCATGTAGCACCAATTGATTTGTTCATAAATGGGCAGTATTCTTGTAGTTACTGTACAATAGCCGGTATTCACCGGTCGTAGGAGTGCTGGAGTGTCGGAGAAGTGTGTGTTCAAACTCAGACTCGATTAGTAGAGCACTCTTCCATCGGTTAGAGCACTGTACAAACTCATTTTCCATGTAGCACCAATTGATTTGTTCATAAATGGGCAGTATTCTTGTAGTTACTGTACAATAGCCGGTATTCACCGGTCGTAGGAGTGCTGGAGTGTCGGAGAAGTGTGTGTTCAAACTCAGACTCGATTAGTAGAGCACTCTTCCATCGGTTAGAGCACTGTACAAACTCATTTTCCATGTAGCACCAATTGATTTGTTCATAAATGGGCAGTATTCTTGTAGTTACTGTACAATAACCGGTATTTGCCGGTCGTAGGAGTGCTGGAGTGTCGGAGAAGTGTGTGTTCAAACTCAGACTCGATTAGTAGAGCACTCTTCCATCGGTTAGAGCACTGTACAAACTCATTTTCCATGTAGCACCAATTGATTTGTTCATAAATGGGCAGTATTCTTGTAGTTACTGTACAATAGCCGGTATTCACCGGTCGTAGGAGTGCTGGAGTGTCGGAGAAGTGTGTGTTCAAACTCAGACTCGATTAGTAGAGCACTCTTCCATCGGTTAGAGCACTGTACAAACTCATTTTCCATGTAGCACCAATTGATTTGTTCATAAATGGGCAGTATTCTTGTAGTTACTGTACAATAGCCGGTATTCACCGGTCGTAGGAGTGCTGGAGTGTCGGAGAAGTGTGTGTTCAAACTCAGACTCGATTAGTAGAGCACTCTTCCATCGGTTAGAGCACTGTACAAACTCATTTTCCATGTAGCACCAATTGATTTGTTCATAAATGGGCAGTATTCTTGTAGTTACTGTACAATAGCCGGTATTCACCGGTCGTAGGAGTGCTGGAGTGTCGGAGAAGTGTGTGTTCAAACTCAGACTCGATTAGTAGAGCACTCTTCCATCGGTTAGAGCACTGTACAAACTCATTTTCCATGTAGCACCAATTGATTTGTTCATAAATGGGCAGTATTCTTGTAGTTACTGTACAATAGCCGGTATTTACCGGTCGTAGGAGTGCTGGAGTGTCGGAGAAGTGTGTGTTCAAACTCAGACTCGATTAGTAGAGCACTCTTCCATCGGTTAGAGCACTGTACAAACTCATTTTCCATGTAGCACCAATTGATTTGTTCATAAATGGGCAGTATTCTTGTAGTTACTGTACAATAGCCGGTATTCACCGGTCGTAGGAGTGCTGGAGTGTCGGAGAAGTGTGTGTTCAAACTCAGACTCGATTAGTAGAGCACTCTTCCATCGGTTAGAGCACTGTACAAACTCATTTTCCATGTAGCACCAATTGATTTGTTCATAAATGGGCAGTATTCTTGTAGTTACTGTACAATAGCCGGTATTTACCGGTCGTAGGAGTGCTGGAGTGTCGGAGAAGTGTGTGTTCAAACTCAGACTCGATTAGTAGAGCACTCTTCCATCGGTTAGAGCACTGTACAAACTCATTTTCCATGTAGCACCAATTGATTTGTTCATAAATGGGCAGTATTCTTGTAGTTACTGTACAATAGCCGGTATTCACCGGTCGTAGGAGTGCTGGAGTGTCGGAGAAGTGTGTGTTCAAACTCAGACTCGATTAGTAGAGCACTCTTCCATCGGTTAGAGCACTGTACAAACTCATTTTCCATGTAGCACCAATTGATTTGTTCATAAATGGGCAGTATTCTTGTAGTTACTGTACAATAGCCGGTATTTACCGGTCGTAGGAGTGCTGGAGTGTCGGAGAAGTGTGTGTTCAAACTCAGACTCGATTAGTAGAGCACTCTTCCATCGGTTAGAGCACTGTACAAACTCATTTTCCATGTAGCACCAATTGATTTGTTCATAAATGGGCAGTATTCTTGTAGTTACTGTACAATAGCCGGTATTCAACGGTCGTAGGAGTGCTGGAGTGTCGGAGAAGTGTGTGTTCAAACTCAGACTCGATTAGTAGAGCACTCTTCCATCGGTTAGAGCACTGTACAAACTCATTTTCCATGTAGCACCAATTGATTTGTTCATAAATGGGCAGTATTCTTGTAGTTACTGTACAATAGCCGGTATTCACCGGTCGTAGGAGTGCTGGAGTGTCGGAGAAGTGTGTGTTCAAACTCAGACTCGATTAGTAGAGCACTCTTCCATCGGTTAGAGCACTGTACAAACTCATTTTCCATGTAGCACCAATTGATTTGTTCATAAATGGGCAGTATTCTTGTAGTTACTGTACAATAACCGGTATTTACCGGTCGTAGGAGTGCTGGAGTGTCGGAGAAGTGTGTGTTCAAACTCAGACTCGATTAGTAGAGCACTCTTCCATCGGTTAGAGCACTGTACAAACTCATTTTCCATGTAGCACCAATTGATTTGTTCATAAATGGGCAGTATTCTTGTAGTTACTGTACAATAGCCGGTATTCACCGGTCGTAGGAGTGCTGGAGTGTCGGAGAAGTGTGTGTTCAAACTCAGACTCGATTAGTAGAGCACTCTTCCATCGGTTAGAGCACTGTACAAACTCATTTTCCATGTAGCACCAATTGATTTGTTCATAAATGGGCAGTATTCTTGTAGTTACTGTACAATAGCCGGTATTCACCGGTCGTAGGAGTGCTGGAGTGTCGGAGAAGTGTGTGTTCAAACTCAGACTCGATTAGTAGAGCACTCTTCCATCGGTTAGAGCACTGTACAAACTCATTTTCCATGTAGCACCAATTGATTTGTTCATAAATGGGCAGTATTCTTGTAGTTACTGTACAATAGCCGGTATTCACCGGTCGTAGGAGTGCTGGAGTGTCGGAGAAGTGTGTGTTCAAACTCAGACTCGATTAGTAGAGCACTCTTCCATCGGTTAGAGCACTGTACAAACTCATTTTCCATGTAGCACCAATTGATTTGTTCATAAATGGGCAGTATTCTTGTAGTTACTGTACAATAGCCGGTATTTACCGGTCGTAGGAGTGCTGGAGTGTCGGAGAAGTGTGTGTTCAAACTCAGACTCGATTAGTAGAGCACTCTTCCATCGGTTAGAGCACTGTACAAACTCATTTTCCATGTAGCACCAATTGATTTGTTCATAAATGGGCAGTATTCTTGTAGTTACTGTACAATAGCCGGTATTCACCGGTCGTAGGAGTGCTGGAGTGTCGGAGAAGTGTGTGTTCAAACTCAGACTCGATTAGTAGAGCACTCTTCCATCGGTTAGAGCACTGTACAAACTCATTTTCCATGTAGCACCAATTGATTTGTTCATAAATGGGCAGTATTCTTGTAGTTACTGTACAATAGCCGGTATTCACCGGTCGTAGGAGTGCTGGAGTGTCGGAGAAGTGTGTGTTCAAACTCAGACTCGATTAGTAGAGCACTCTTCCATCGGTTAGAGCACTGTACAAACTCATTTTCCATGTAGCACCAATTGATTTGTTCATAAATGGGCAGTATTCTTGTAGTTACTGTACAATAGCCGGTATTCACCGGTCGTAGGAGTGCTGGAGTGTCGGAGAAGTGTGTGTTCAAACTCAGACTCGATTAGTAGAGCACTCTTCCATCGGTTAGAGCACTGTACAAACTCATTTTCCATGTAGCACCAATTGATTTGTTCATAAATGGGCAGTATTCTTGTAGTTACTGTACAATAGCCGGTATTCACCGGTCGTAGGAGTGCTGGAGTGTCGGAGAAGTGTGTGTTCAAACTCAGACTCGATTAGTAGAGCACTCTTCCATCGGTTAGAGCACTGTACAAACTCATTTTCCATGTAGCACCAATTGATTTGTTCATAAATGGGCAGTATTCTTGTAGTTACTGTACAATAGCCGGTATTCAACGGTCGTAGGAGTGCTGGAGTGTCGGAGAAGTGTGTGTTCAAACTCAGACTCGATTAGTAGAGCACTCTTCCATCGGTTAGAGCACTGTACAAACTCATTTTCCATGTAGCACCAATTGATTTGTTCATAAATGGGCAGTATTCTTGTAGTTACTGTACAATAACCGGTATTTACCGGTCGTAGGAGTGCTGGAGTGTCGGAGAAGTGTGTGTTCAAACTCAGACTCGATTAGTAGAGCACTCTTCCATCGGTTAGAGCACTGTACAAACTCATTTTCCATGTAGCACCAATTGATTTGTTCATAAATGGGCAGTATTCTTGTAGTTACTGTATTAAAGCGAGTATTGACCGGAGTGCTGGAGTGTCGGAGAAGTGTGTGTTCAAACTCAGACTCGATTAGTAGAGCACTCTTCCATCGGTTAGAGCACTGTACAAACTCATTTTCCATGTAGCACCAATTGATTTGTTCATAAATGGGCAGTATTCTTGTAGTTACTGTACAATAGCCGGTATTTACCGGTCGTAGGAGTGCTGGAGTGTCGGAGAAGTGTGTGTTCAAACTCAGACTCGATTAGTAGAGCACTCTTCCATCGGTTAGAGCACTGTACAAACTCATTTTCCATGTAGCACCAATTGATTTGTTCATAAATGGGCAGTATTCTTGTAGTTACTGTACAATAGCCGGTATTCACCGGTCGTAGGAGTGCTGGAGTGTCGGAGAAGTGTGTGTTCAAACTCAGACTCGATTAGTAGAGCACTCTTCCATCGGTTAGAGCACTGTACAAACTCATTTTCCATGTAGCACCAATTGATTTGTTCATAAATGGGCAGTATTCTTGTAGTTACTGTACAATAGCCGGTATTTACCGGTCGTAGGAGTGCTGGAGTGTCGGAGAAGTGTGTGTTCAAACTCAGACTCGATTAGTAGAGCACTCTTCCATCGGTTAGAGCACTGTACAAACTCATTTTCCATGTAGCACCAATTGATTTGTTCATAAATGGGCAGTATTCTTGTAGTTACTGTACAATAGCCGGTATTCACCGGTCGTAGGAGTGCTGGAGTGTCGGAGAAGTGTGTGTTCAAACTCAGACTCGATTAGTAGAGCACTCTTCCATCGGTTAGAGCACTGTACAAACTCATTTTCCATGTAGCACCAATTGATTTGTTCATAAATGGGCAGTATTCTTGTAGTTACTGTACAATAGCCGGTATTCACCGGTCGTAGGAGTGCTGGAGTGTCGGAGAAGTGTGTGTTCAAACTCAGACTCGATTAGTAGAGCACTCTTCCATCGGTTAGAGCACTGTACAAACTCATTTTCCATGTAGCACCAATTGATTTGTTCATAAATGGGCAGTATTCTTGTAGTTACTGTACAATAGCCGGTATTCACCGGTCGTAGGAGTGCTGGAGTGTCGGAGAAGTGTGTGTTCAAACTCAGACTCGATTAGTAGAGCACTCTTCCATCGGTTAGAGCACTGTACAAACTCATTTTCCATGTAGCACCAATTGATTTGTTCATAAATGGGCAGTATTCTTGTAGTTACTGTACAATAGCCGGTATTCACCGGTCGTAGGAGTGCTGGAGTGTCGGAGAAGTGTGTGTTCAAACTCAGACTCGATTAGTAGAGCACTCTTCCATCGGTTAGAGCACTGTACAAACTCATTTTCCATGTAGCACCAATTGATTTGTTCATAAATGGGCAGTATTCTTGTAGTTACTGTACAATAGCCGGTATTCACCGGTCGTAGGAGTGCTGGAGTGTCGGAGAAGTGTGTGTTCAAACTCAGACTCGATTAGTAGAGCACTCTTCCATCGGTTAGAGCACTGTACAAACTCATTTTCCATGTAGCACCAATTGATTTGTTCATAAATGGGCAGTATTCTTGTAGTTACTGTACAATAGCCGGTATTCACCGGTCGTAGGAGTGCTGGAGTGTCGGAGAAGTGTGTGTTCAAACTCAGACTCGATTAGTAGAGCACTCTTCCATCGGTTAGAGCACTGTACAAACTCATTTTCCATGTAGCACCAATTGATTTGTTCATAAATGGGCAGTATTCTTGTAGTTACTGTACAATAGCCGGTATTTACCGGTCGTAGGAGTGCTGGAGTGTCGGAGAAGTGTGTGTTCAAACTCAGACTCGATTAGTAGAGCACTCTTCCATCGGTTAGAGCACTGTACAAACTCATTTTCCATGTAGCACCAATTGATTTGTTCATAAATGGGAGTATTCTTGTAGTTATTGTACAATACCCGGTATTCACCGGTCGTAGGAGTGCTGGAGTGTCGGAGAAGTGTGTGTTCAAACTCAGACTCGATTAGTAGAGCACTCTTCCATCGGTTAGAGCACTGTACAAACTCATTTTCCATGTAGCACCAATTGATTTGTTCATAAATGGGCAGTATTCTTGTAGTTACTGTACAATAGCCGGTATTTACCGGTCGTAGGAGTGCTGGAGTGTCGGAGAAGTGTGTGTTCAAACTCAGACTCGATTAGTAGAGCACTCTTCCATCGGTTAGAGCACTGTACAAACTCATTTTCCATGTAGCACCAATTGATTTGTTCATAAATGGGCAGTATTCTTGTAGTTACTGTACAATAGCCGGTATTCACCGGTCGTAGGAGTGCTGGAGTGTCGGAGAAGTGTGTGTTCAAACTCAGACTCGATTAGTAGAGCACTCTTCCATCGGTTAGAGCACTGTACAAACTCATTTTCCATGTAGCACCAATTGATTTGTTCATAAATGGGCAGTATTCTTGTAGTTACTGTACAATAGCCGGTATTCACCGGTCGTAGGAGTGCTGGAGTGTCGGAGAAGTGTGTGTTCAAACTCAGACTCGATTAGTAGAGCACTCTTCCATCGGTTAGAGCACTGTACAAACTCATTTTCCATGTAGCACCAATTGATTTGTTCATAAATGGGCAGTATTCTTGTAGTTACTGTACAATAGCCGGTATTCACCGGTCGTAGGAGTGCTGGAGTGTCGGAGAAGTGTGTGTTCAAACTCAGACTCGATTAGTAGAGCACTCTTCCATCGGTTAGAGCACTGTACAAACTCATTTTCCATGTAGCACCAATTGATTTGTTCATAAATGGGCAGTATTCTTGTAGTTACTGTACAATAGCCGGTATTTACCGGTCGTAGGAGTGCTGGAGTGTCGGAGAAGTGTGTGTTCAAACTCAGACTCGATTAGTAGAGCACTCTTCCATCGGTTAGAGCACTGTACAAACTCATTTTCCATGTAGCACCAATTGATTTGTTCATAAATGGGCAGTATTCTTGTAGTTACTGTACAATAGCCGGTATTCACCGGTCGTAGGAGTGCTGGAGTGTCGGAGAAGTGTGTGTTCAAACTCAGACTCGATTAGTAGAGCACTCTTCCATCGGTTAGAGCACTGTACAAACTCATTTTCCATGTAGCACCAATTGATTTGTTCATAAATGGGCAGTATTCTTGTAGTTACTGTACAATAGCCGGTATTTACCGGTCGTAGGAGTGCTGGAGTGTCGGAGAAGTGTGTGTTCAAACTCAGACTCGATTAGTAGAGCACTCTTCCATCGGTTAGAGCACTGTACAAACTCATTTTCCATGTAGCACCAATTGATTTGTTCATAAATGGGCAGTATTCTTGTAGTTACTGTACAATAGCCGGTATTCACCGGTCGTAGGAGTGCTGGAGTGTCGGAGAAGTGTGTGTTCAAACTCAGACTCGATTAGTAGAGCACTCTTCCATCGGTTAGAGCACTGTACAAACTCATTTTCCATGTAGCACCAATTGATTTGTTCATAAATGGGCAGTATTCTTGTAGTTACTGTACAATAACCGGTATTTGCCGGTCGTAGGAGTGCTGGAGTGTCGGAGAAGTGTGTGTTCAAACTCAGACTCGATTAGTAGAGCACTCTTCCATCGGTTAGAGCACTGTACAAACTCATTTTCCATGTAGCACCAATTGATTTGTTCATAAATGGGCAGTATTCTTGTAGTTACTGTACAATAGCCGGTATTCACCGGTCGTAGGAGTGCTGGAGTGTCGGAGAAGTGTGTGTTCAAACTCAGACTCGATTAGTAGAGCACTCTTCCATCGGTTAGAGCACTGTACAAACTCATTTTCCATGTAGCACCAATTGATTTGTTCATAAATGGGCAGTATTCTTGTAGTTACTGTACAATAGCCGGTATTTACCGGTCGTAGGAGTGCTGGAGTGTCGGAGAAGTGTGTGTTCAAACTCAGACTCGATTAGTAGAGCACTCTTCCATCGGTTAGAGCACTGTACAAACTCATTTTCCATGTAGCACCAATTGATTTGTTCATAAATGGGCAGTATTCTTGTAGTTACTGTACAATAGCCGGTATTCACCGGTCGTAGGAGTGCTGGAGTGTCGGAGAAGTGTGTGTTCAAACTCAGACTCGATTAGTAGAGCACTCTTCCATCGGTTAGAGCACTGTACAAACTCATTTTCCATGTAGCACCAATTGATTTGTTCATAAATGGTCAGTATTCTTGTAGTTACTGTACAATAGCCGGTATTCACCGGTCGTAGGAGTGCTGGAGTGTCGGAGAAGTGTGTGTTCAAACTCAGACTCGATTAGTAGAGCACTCTTCCATCGGTTAGAGCACTGTACAAACTCATTTTCCATGTAGCACCAATTGATTTGTTCATAAATGGGCAGTATTCTTGTAGTTACTGTACAATAGCCGGTATTCACCGGTCGTAGGAGTGCTGGAGTGTCGGAGAAGTGTGTGTTCAAACTCAGACTCGATTAGTAGAGCACTCTTCCATCGGTTAGAGCACTGTACAAACTCATTTTCCATGTAGCACCAATTGATTTGTTCATAAATGGGCAGTATTCTTGTAGTTACTGTACAATAGCCGGTATTCACCGGTCGTAGGAGTGCTGGAGTGTCGGAGAAGTGTGTGTTCAAACTCAGACTCGATTAGTAGAGCACTCTTCCATCGGTTAGAGCACTGTACAAACTCATTTTCCATGTAGCACCAATTGATTTGTTCATAAATGGGCAGTATTCTTGTAGTTACTGTACAATAGCCGGTATTCACCGGTCGTAGGAGTGCTGGAGTGTCGGAGAAGTGTGTGTTCAAACTCAGACTCGATTAGTAGAGCACTCTTCCATCGGTTAGAGCACTGTACAAACTCATTTTCCATGTAGCACCAATTGATTTGTTCATAAATGGGCAGTATTCTTGTAGTTACTGTACAATAGCCGGTATTTACCGGTCGTAGGAGTGCTGGAGTGTCGGAGAAGTGTGTGTTCAAACTCAGACTCGATTAGTAGAGCACTCTTCCATCGGTTAGAGCACTGTACAAACTCATTTTCCATGTAGCACCAATTGATTTGTTCATAAATGGGCAGTATTCTTGTAGTTACTGTACAATAGCCGGTATTCACCGGTCGTAGGAGTGCTGGAGTGTCGGAGAAGTGTGTGTTCAAACTCAGACTCGATTAGTAGAGCACTCTTCCATCGGTTAGAGCACTGTACAAACTCATTTTCCATGTAGCACCAATTGATTTGTTCATAAATGGGCAGTATTCTTGTAGTTACTGTACAATAGCCGGTATTCACCGGTCGTAGGAGTGCTGGAGTGTCGGAGAAGTGTGTGTTCAAACTCAGACTCGATTAGTAGAGCACTCTTCCATCGGTTAGAGCACTGTACAAACTCATTTTCCATGTAGCACCAATTGATTTGTTCATAAATGGGCAGTATTCTTGTAGTTACTGTACAATAGCCGGTATTCACCGGTCGTAGGAGTGCTGGAGTGTCGGAGAAGTGTGTGTTCAAACTCAGACTCGATTAGTAGAGCACTCTTCCATCGGTTAGAGCACTGTACAAACTCATTTTCCATGTAGCACCAATTGATTTGTTCATAAATGGGCAGTATTCTTGTAGTTACTGTACAATAGCCGGTATTCACCGGTCGTAGGAGTGCTGGAGTGTCGGAGAAGTGTGTGTTCAAACTCAGACTCGATTAGTAGAGCACTCTTCCATCGGTTAGAGCACTGTACAAACTCATTTTCCATGTAGCACCAATTGATTTGTTCATAAATGGGCAGTATTCTTGTAGTTACTGTACAATAGCCGGTATTTACCGGTCGTAGGAGTGCTGGAGTGTCGGAGAAGTGTGTGTTCAAACTCAGACTCGATTAGTAGAGCACTCTTCCATCGGTTAGAGCACTGTACAAACTCATTTTCCATGTAGCACCAATTGATTTGTTCATAAATGGGCAGTATTCTTGTAGTTACTGTACAATAGCCGGTATTCACCGGTCGTAGGAGTGCTGGAGTGTCGGAGAAGTGTGTGTTCAAACTCAGACTCGATTAGTAGAGCACTCTTCCATCGGTTAGAGCACTGTACAAACTCATTTTCCATGTAGCACCAATTGATTTGTTCATAAATGGGCAGTATTCTTGTAGTTACTGTACAATAGCCGGTATTTACCGGTCGTAGGAGTGCTGGAGTGTCGGAGAAGTGTGTGTTCAAACTCAGACTCGATTAGTAGAGCACTCTTCCATCGGTTAGAGCACTGTACAAACTCATTTTCCATGTAGCACCAATTGATTTGTTCATAAATGGGCAGTATTCTTGTAGTTACTGTACAATAGCCGGTATTCACCGGTCGTAGGAGTGCTGGAGTGTCGGAGAAGTGTGTGTTCAAACTCAGACTCGATTAGTAGAGCACTCTTCCATCGGTTAGAGCACTGTACAAACTCATTTTCCATGTAGCACCAATTGATTTGTTCATAAATGGGCAGTATTCTTGTAGTTACTGTACAATAGCCGGTATTTACCGGTCGTAGGAGTGCTGGAGTGTCGGAGAAGTGTGTGTTCAAACTCAGACTCGATTAGTAGAGCACTCTTCCATCGGTTAGAGCACTGTACAAACTCATTTTCCATGTAGCACCAATTGATTTGTTCATAAATGGGCAGTATTCTTGTAGTTACTGTACAATAGCCGGTATTCACCGGTCGTAGGAGTGCTGGAGTGTCGGAGAAGTGTGTGTTCAAACTCAGACTCGATTAGTAGAGCACTCTTCCATCGGTTAGAGCACTGTACAAACTCATTTTCCATGTAGCACCAATTGATTTGTTCATAAATGGGCAGTATTCTTGTAGTTACTGTACAATAGCCGGTATTTACCGGTCGTAGGAGTGCTGGAGTGTCGGAGAAGTGTGTGTTCAAACTCAGACTCGATTAGTAGAGCACTCTTCCATCGGTTAGAGCACTGTACAAACTCATTTTCCATGTAGCACCAATTGATTTGTTCATAAATGGGCAGTATTCTTGTAGTTACTGTACAATAGCCGGTATTCACCGGTCGTAGGAGTGCTGGAGTGTCGGAGAAGTGTGTGTTCAAACTCAGACTCGATTAGTAGAGCACTCTTCCATCGGTTAGAGCACTGTACAAACTCATTTTCCATGTAGCACCAATTGATTTGTTCATAAATGGGCAGTATTCTTGTAGTTACTGTACAATAGCCGGTATTCACCGGTCGTAGGAGTGCTGGAGTGTCGGAGAAGTGTGTGTTCAAACTCAGACTCGATTAGTAGAGCACTCTTCCATCGGTTAGAGCACTGTACAAACTCATTTTCCATGTAGCACCAATTGATTTGTTCATAAATGGGCAGTATTCTTGTAGTTACTGTACAATAGCCGGTATTCACCGGTCGTAGGAGTGCTGGAGTGTCGGAGAAGTGTGTGTTCAAACTCAGACTCGATTAGTAGAGCACTCTTCCATCGGTTAGAGCACTGTACAAACTCATTTTCCATGTAGCACCAATTGATTTGTTCATAAATGGGCAGTATTCTTGTAGTTACTGTACAATAGCCGGTATTCACCGGTCGTAGGAGTGCTGGAGTGTCGGAGAAGTGTGTGTTCAAACTCAGACTCGATTAGTAGAGCACTCTTCCATCGGTTAGAGCACTGTACAAACTCATTTTCCATGTAGCACCAATTGATTTGTTCATAAATGGGCAGTATTCTTGTAGTTACTGTACAATAGCCGGTATTCACCGGTCGTAGGAGTGCTGGAGTGTCGGAGAAGTGTGTGTTCAAACTCAGACTCGATTAGTAGAGCACTCTTCCATCGGTTAGAGCACTGTACAAACTCATTTTCCATGTAGCACCAATTGATTTGTTCATAAATGGGCAGTATTCTTGTAGTTACTGTACAATAGCCGGTATTTACCGGTCGTAGGAGTGCTGGAGTGTCGGAGAAGTGTGTGTTCAAACTCAGACTCGATTAGTAGAGCACTCTTCCATCGGTTAGAGCACTGTACAAACTCATTTTCCATGTAGCACCAATTGATTTGTTCATAAATGGGCAGTATTCTTGTAGTTACTGTACAATAGCCGGTATTCACCGGTCGTAGGAGTGCTGGAGTGTCGGAGAAGTGTGTGTTCAAACTCAGACTCGATTAGTAGAGCACTCTTCCATCGGTTAGAGCACTGTACAAACTCATTTTCCATGTAGCACCAATTGATTTGTTCATAAATGGGCAGTATTCTTGTAGTTACTGTACAATAGCCGGTATTCACCGGTCGTAGGAGTGCTGGAGTGTCGGAGAAGTGTGTGTTCAAACTCAGACTCGATTAGTAGAGCACTCTTCCATCGGTTAGAGCACTGTACAAACTCATTTTCCATGTAGCACCAATTGATTTGTTCATAAATGGGCAGTATTCTTGTAGTTACTGTACAATAGCCGGTATTCACCGGTCGTAGGAGTGCTGGAGTGTCGGAGAAGTGTGTGTTCAAACTCAGACTCGATTAGTAGAGCACTCTTCCATCGGTTAGAGCACTGTACAAACTCATTTTCCATGTAGCACCAATTGATTTGTTCATAAATGGGCAGTATTCTTGTAGTTACTGTACAATAACCGGTATTCACCGGTCGTAGGAGTGCTGGAGTGTCGGAGAAGTGTGTGTTCAAACTCAGACTCGATTAGTAGAGCACTCTTCCATCGGTTAGAGCACTGTACAAACTCATTTTCCATGTAGCACCAATTGATTTGTTCATAAATGGGCAGTATTCTTGTAGTTACTGTACAATAGCCGGTATTTACCGGTCGTAGGAGTGCTGGAGTGTCGGAGAAGTGTGTGTTCAAACTCAGACTCGATTAGTAGAGCACTCTTCCATCGGTTAGAGCACTGTACAAACTCATTTTCCATGTAGCACCAATTGATTTGTTCATAAATGGGCAGTATTCTTGTAGTTACTGTACAATAGCCGGTATTCACCGGTCGTAGGAGTGCTGGAGTGTCGGAGAAGTGTGTGTTCAAACTCAGACTCGATTAGTAGAGCACTCTTCCATCGGTTAGAGCACTGTACAAACTCATTTTCCATGTAGCACCAATTGATTTGTTCATAAATGGGCAGTATTCTTGTAGTTACTGTACAATAGCCGGTATTCACCGGTCGTAGGAGTGCTGGAGTGTCGGAGAAGTGTGTGTTCAAACTCAGACTCGATTAGTAGAGCACTCTTCCATCGGTTAGAGCACTGTACAAACTCATTTTCCATGTAGCACCAATTGATTTGTTCATAAATGGGCAGTATTCTTGTAGTTACTGTACAATAGCCGGTATTCACCGGTCGTAGGAGTGCTGGAGTGTCGGAGAAGTGTGTGTTCAAACTCAGACTCGATTAGTAGAGCACTCTTCCATCGGTTAGAGCACTGTACAAACTCATTTTCCATGTAGCACCAATTGATTTGTTCATAAATGGGCAGTATTCTTGTAGTTACTGTACAATAGCCGGTATTCAACGGTCGTAGGAGTGCTGGAGTGTCGGAGAAGTGTGTGTTCAAACTCAGACTCGATTAGTAGAGCACTCTTCCATCGGTTAGAGCACTGTACAAACTCATTTTCCATGTAGCACCAATTGATTTGTTCATAAATGGGCAGTATTCTTGTAGTTACTGTACAATAGCCGGTATTCACCGGTCGTAGGAGTGCTGGAGTGTCGGAGAAGTGTGTGTTCAAACTCAGACTCGATTAGTAGAGCACTCTTCCATCGGTTAGAGCACTGTACAAACTCATTTTCCATGTAGCACCAATTGATTTGTTCATAAATGGGCAGTATTCTTGTAGTTACTGTACAATAGCCGGTATTCACCGGTCGTAGGAGTGCTGGAGTGTCGGAGAAGTGTGTGTTCAAACTCAGACTCGATTAGTAGAGCACTCTTCCATCGGTTAGAGCACTGTACAAACTCATTTTCCATGTAGCACCAATTGATTTGTTCATAAATGGGCAGTATTCTTGTAGTTACTGTACAATAGCCGGTATTTACCGGTCGTAGGAGTGCTGGAGTGTCGGAGAAGTGTGTGTTCAAACTCAGACTCGATTAGTAGAGCACTCTTCCATCGGTTAGAGCACTGTACAAACTCATTTTCCATGTAGCACCAATTGATTTGTTCATAAATGGGCAGTATTCTTGTAGTTACTGTACAATAGCCGGTATTCACCGGTCGTAGGAGTGCTGGAGTGTCGGAGAAGTGTGTGTTCAAACTCAGACTCGATTAGTAGAGCACTCTTCCATCGGTTAGAGCACTGTACAAACTCATTTTCCATGTAGCACCAATTGATTTGTTCATAAATGGGCAGTATTCTTGTAGTTACTGTACAATAGCCGGTATTCACCGGTCGTAGGAGTGCTGGAGTGTCGGAGAAGTGTGTGTTCAAACTCAGACTCGATTAGTAGAGCACTCTTCCATCGGTTAGAGCACTGTACAAACTCATTTTCCATGTAGCACCAATTGATTTGTTCATAAATGGGCAGTATTCTTGTAGTTACTGTACAATAGCCGGTATTCACCGGTCGTAGGAGTGCTGGAGTGTCGGAGAAGTGTGTGTTCAAACTCAGACTCGATTAGTAGAGCACTCTTCCATCGGTTAGAGCACTGTACAAACTCATTTTCCATGTAGCACCAATTGATTTGTTCATAAATGGGCAGTATTCTTGTAGTTACTGTACAATAGCCGGTATTCACCGGTCGTAGGAGTGCTGGAGTGTCGGAGAAGTGTGTGTTCAAACTCAGACTCGATTAGTAGAGCACTCTTCCATCGGTTAGAGCACTGTACAAACTCATTTTCCATGTAGCACCAATTGATTTGTTCATAAATGGGCAGTATTCTTGTAGTTACTGTACAATAGCCGGTATTCACCGGTCGTAGGAGTGCTGGAGTGTCGGAGAAGTGTGTGTTCAAACTCAGACTCGATTAGTAGAGCACTCTTCCATCGGTTAGAGCACTGTACAAACTCATTTTCCATGTAGCACCAATTGATTTGTTCATAAATGGGCAGTATTCTTGTAGTTACTGTACAATAGCCGGTATTCACCGGTCGTAGGAGTGCTGGAGTGTCGGAGAAGTGTGTGTTCAAACTCAGACTCGATTAGTAGAGCACTCTTCCATCGGTTAGAGCACTGTACAAACTCATTTTCCATGTAGCACCAATTGATTTGTTCATAAATGGGCAGTATTCTTGTAGTTACTGTACAATAGCCGGTATTCACCGGTCGTAGGAGTGCTGGAGTGTCGGAGAAGTGTGTGTTCAAACTCAGACTCGATTAGTAGAGCACTCTTCCATCGGTTAGAGCACTGTACAAACTCATTTTCCATGTAGCACCAATTGATTTGTTCATAAATGGGCAGTATTCTTGTAGTTACTGTACAATAGCCGGTATTCACCGGTCGTAGGAGTGCTGGAGTGTCGGAGAAGTGTGTGTTCAAACTCAGACTCGATTAGTAGAGCACTCTTCCATCGGTTAGAGCACTGTACAAACTCATTTTCCATGTAGCACCAATTGATTTGTTCATAAATGGGCAGTATTCTTGTAGTTACTGTACAATAGCCGGTATTTACCGGTCGTAGGAGTGCTGGAGTGTCGGAGAAGTGTGTGTTCAAACTCAGACTCGATTAGTAGAGCACTCTTCCATCGGTTAGAGCACTGTACAAACTCATTTTCCATGTAGCACCAATTGATTTGTTCATAAATGGGCAGTATTCTTGTAGTTACTGTACAATAGCCGGTATTCACCGGTCGTAGGAGTGCTGGAGTGTCGGAGAAGTGTGTGTTCAAACTCAGACTCGATTAGTAGAGCACTCTTCCATCGGTTAGAGCACTGTACAAACTCATTTTCCATGTAGCACCAATTGATTTGTTCATAAATGGGCAGTATTCTTGTAGTTACTGTACAATAGCCGGTATTCACCGGTCGTAGGAGTGCTGGAGTGTCGGAGAAGTGTGTGTTCAAACTCAGACTCGATTAGTAGAGCACTCTTCCATCGGTTAGAGCACTGTACAAACTCATTTTCCATGTAGCACCAATTGATTTGTTCATAAATGGGCAGTATTCTTGTAGTTACTGTACAATAGCCGGTATTTACCGGTCGTAGGAGTGCTGGAGTGTCGGAGAAGTGTGTGTTCAAACTCAGACTCGATTAGTAGAGCACTCTTCCATCGGTTAGAGCACTGTACAAACTCATTTTCCATGTAGCACCAATTGATTTGTTCATAAATGGGCAGTATTCTTGTAGTTACTGTACAATAGCCGGTATTCACCGGTCGTAGGAGTGCTGGAGTGTCGGAGAAGTGTGTGTTCAAACTCAGACTCGATTAGTAGAGCACTCTTCCATCGGTTAGAGCACTGTACAAACTCATTTTCCATGTAGCACCAATTGATTTGTTCATAAATGGGCAGTATTCTTGTAGTTACTGTACAATAGCCGGTATTCACCGGTCGTAGGAGTGCTGGAGTGTCGGAGAAGTGTGTGTTCAAACTCAGACTCGATTAGTAGAGCACTCTTCCATCGGTTAGAGCACTGTACAAACTCATTTTCCATGTAGCACCAATTGATTTGTTCATAAATGGGCAGTATTCTTGTAGTTACTGTACAATAGCCGGTATTCACCGGTCGTAGGAGTGCTGGAGTGTCGGAGAAGTGTGTGTTCAAACTCAGACTCGATTAGTAGAGCACTCTTCCATCGGTTAGAGCACTGTACAAACTCATTTTCCATGTAGCACCAATTGATTTGTTCATAAATGGGCAGTATTCTTGTAGTTACTGTACAATAGCCGGTATTCACCGGTCGTAGGAGTGCTGG
Organism: Prostheceraeus crozeri; assembly: GCA_907163375.1. Taxonomy (NCBI): domain Eukaryota; kingdom Metazoa; phylum Platyhelminthes; order Polycladida; family Euryleptidae; genus Prostheceraeus; species Prostheceraeus crozeri. The sequence continues at coordinate 12,782 of CAJQUW010002753.1, read as the reverse complement.
AGTGTCGGAGAAGTGTGTGTTCAAACTCAGACTCGATTAGTAGAGCACTCTTCCATCGGTTAGAGCACTGTACAAACTCATTTTCCATGTAGCACCAATTGATTTGTTCATAAATGGGCAGTATTCTTGTAGTTACTGTACAATAGCCGGTATTCACCGGTCGTAGGAGTGCTGGAGTGTCGGAGAAGTGTGTGTTCAAACTCAGACTCGATTAGTAGAGCACTCTTCCATCGGTTAGAGCACTGTACAAACTCATTTTCCATGTAGCACCAATTGATTTGTTCATAAATGGGCAGTATTCTTGTAGTTACTGTACAATAGCCGGTATTCACCGGTCGTAGGAGTGCTGGAGTGTCGGAGAAGTGTGTGTTCAAACTCAGACTCGATTAGTAGAGCACTCTTCCATCGGTTAGAGCACTGTACAAACTCATTTTCCATGTAGCACCAATTGATTTGTTCATAAATGGGCAGTATTCTTGTAGTTACTGTACAATAGCCGGTATTCACCGGTCGTAGGAGTGCTGGAGTGTCGGAGAAGTGTGTGTTCAAACTCAGACTCGATTAGTAGAGCACTCTTCCATCGGTTAGAGCACTGTACAAACTCATTTTCCATGTAGCACCAATTGATTTGTTCATAAATGGGCAGTATTCTTGTAGTTACTGTACAATAGCCGGTATTCACCGGTCGTAGGAGTGCTGGAGTGTCGGAGAAGTGTGTGTTCAAACTCAGACTCGATTAGTAGAGCACTCTTCCATCGGTTAGAGCACTGTACAAACTCATTTTCCATGTAGCACCAATTGATTTGTTCATAAATGGGCAGTATTCTTGTAGTTACTGTACAATAGCCGGTATTCACCGGTCGTAGGAGTGCTGGAGTGTCGGAGAAGTGTGTGTTCAAACTCAGACTCGATTAGTAGAGCACTCTTCCATCGGTTAGAGCACTGTACAAACTCATTTTCCATGTAGCACCAATTGATTTGTTCATAAATGGGCAGTATTCTTGTAGTTACTGTACAATAGCCGGTATTCACCGGTCGTAGGAGTGCTGGAGTGTCGGAGAAGTGTGTGTTCAAACTCAGACTCGATTAGTAGAGCACTCTTCCATCGGTTAGAGCACTGTACAAACTCATTTTCCATGTAGCACCAATTGATTTGTTCATAAATGGGCAGTATTCTTGTAGTTACTGTACAATAGCCGGTATTCACCGGTCGTAGGAGTGCTGGAGTGTCGGAGAAGTGTGTGTTCAAACTCAGACTCGATTAGTAGAGCACTCTTCCATCGGTTAGAGCACTGTACAAACTCATTTTCCATGTAGCACCAATTGATTTGTTCATAAATGGGCAGTATTCTTGTAGTTACTGTACAATAGCCGGTATTCACCGGTCGTAGGAGTGCTGGAGTGTCGGAGAAGTGTGTGTTCAAACTCAGACTCGATTAGTAGAGCACTCTTCCATCGGTTAGAGCACTGTACAAACTCATTTTCCATGTAGCACCAATTGATTTGTTCATAAATGGGCAGTATTCTTGTAGTTACTGTACAATAGCCGGTATTCACCGGTCGTAGGAGTGCTGGAGTGTCGGAGAAGTGTGTGTTCAAACTCAGACTCGATTAGTAGAGCACTCTTCCATCGGTTAGAGCACTGTACAAACTCATTTTCCATGTAGCACCAATTGATTTGTTCATAAATGGGCAGTATTCTTGTAGTTACTGTACAATAGCCGGTATTCACCGGTCGTAGGAGTGCTGGAGTGTCGGAGAAGTGTGTGTTCAAACTCAGACTCGATTAGTAGAGCACTCTTCCATCGGTTAGAGCACTGTACAAACTCATTTTCCATGTAGCACCAATTGATTTGTTCATAAATGGGCAGTATTCTTGTAGTTACTGTACAATAGCCGGTATTCACCGGTCGTAGGAGTGCTGGAGTGTCGGAGAAGTGTGTGTTCAAACTCAGACTCGATTAGTAGAGCACTCTTCCATCGGTTAGAGCACTGTACAAACTCATTTTCCATGTAGCACCAATTGATTTGTTCATAAATGGGCAGTATTCTTGTAGTTACTGTACAATAGCCGGTATTTACCGGTCGTAGGAGTGCTGGAGTGTCGGAGAAGTGTGTGTTCAAACTCAGACTCGATTAGTAGAGCACTCTTCCATCGGTTAGAGCACTGTACAAACTCATTTTCCATGTAGCACCAATTGATTTGTTCATAAATGGGCAGTATTCTTGTAGTTACTGTACAATAGCCGGTATTCACCGGTCGTAGGAGTGCTGGAGTGTCGGAGAAGTGTGTGTTCAAACTCAGACTCGATTAGTAGAGCACTCTTCCATCGGTTAGAGCACTGTACAAACTCATTTTCCATGTAGCACCAATTGATTTGTTCATAAATGGGCAGTATTCTTGTAGTTACTGTACAATAGCCGGTATTCATCGGTCGTAGGAGTGCTGGAGTGTCGGAGAAGTGTGTGTTCAAACTCAGACTCGATTAGTAGAGCACTCTTCCATCGGTTAGAGCACTGTACAAACTCATTTTCCATGTAGCACCAATTGATTTGTTCATAAATGGGCAGTATTCTTGTAGTTACTGTACAATAGCCGGTATTCACCGGTCGTAGGAGTGCTGGAGTGTCGGAGAAGTGTGTGTTCAAACTCAGACTCGATTAGTAGAGCACTCTTCCATCGGTTAGAGCACTGTACAAACTCATTTTCCATGTAGCACCAATTGATTTGTTCATAAATGGGCAGTATTCTTGTAGTTACTGTACAATAGCCGGTATTCACCGGTCGTAGGAGTGCTGGAGTGTCGGAGAAGTGTGTGTTCAAACTCAGACTCGATTAGTAGAGCACTCTTCCATCGGTTAGAGCACTGTACAAACTCATTTTCCATGTAGCACCAATTGATTTGTTCATAAATGGGCAGTATTCTTGTAGTTACTGTACAATAGCCGGTATTCACCGGTCGTAGGAGTGCTGGAGTGTCGGAGAAGTGTGTGTTCAAACTCAGACTCGATTAGTAGAGCACTCTTCCATCGGTTAGAGCACTGTACAAACTCATTTTCCATGTAGCACCAATTGATTTGTTCATAAATGGGCAGTATTCTTGTAGTTACTGTACAATAGCCGGTATTCACCGGTCGTAGGAGTGCTGGAGTGTCGGAGAAGTGTGTGTTCAAACTCAGACTCGATTAGTAGAGCACTCTTCCATCGGTTAGAGCACTGTACAAACTCATTTTCCATGTAGCACCAATTGATTTGTTCATAAATGGGCAGTATTCTTGTAGTTACTGTACAATAGCCGGTATTCACCGGTCGTAGGAGTGCTGGAGTGTCGGAGAAGTGTGTGTTCAAACTCAGACTCGATTAGTAGAGCACTCTTCCATCGGTTAGAGCACTGTACAAACTCATTTTCCATGTAGCACCAATTGATTTGTTCATAAATGGGCAGTATTCTTGTAGTTACTGTACAATAGCCGGTATTCACCGGTCGTAGGAGTGCTGGAGTGTCGGAGAAGTGTGTGTTCAAACTCAGACTCGATTAGTAGAGCACTCTTCCATCGGTTAGAGCACTGTACAAACTCATTTTCCATGTAGCACCAATTGATTTGTTCATAAATGGGCAGTATTCTTGTAGTTACTGTACAATAGCCGGTATTCACCGGTCGTAGGAGTGCTGGAGTGTCGGAGAAGTGTGTGTTCAAACTCAGACTCGATTAGTAGAGCACTCTTCCATCGGTTAGAGCACTGTACAAACTCATTTTCCATGTAGCACCAATTGATTTGTTCATAAATGGGCAGTATTCTTGTAGTTACTGTACAATAGCCGGTATTTACCGGTCGTAGGAGTGCTGGAGTGTCGGAGAAGTGTGTGTTCAAACTCAGACTCGATTAGTAGAGCACTCTTCCATCGGTTAGAGCACTGTACAAACTCATTTTCCATGTAGCACCAATTGATTTGTTCATAAATGGGCAGTATTCTTGTAGTTACTGTACAATAGCCGGTATTCACCGGTCGTAGGAGTGCTGGAGTGTCGGAGAAGTGTGTGTTCAAACTCAGACTCGATTAGTAGAGCACTCTTCCATCGGTTAGAGCACTGTACAAACTCATTTTCCATGTAGCACCAATTGATTTGTTCATAAATGGGCAGTATTCTTGTAGTTACTGTACAATAGCCGGTATTTACCGGTCGTAGGAGTGCTGGAGTGTCGGAGAAGTGTGTGTTCAAACTCAGACTCGATTAGTAGAGCACTCTTCCATCGGTTAGAGCACTGTACAAACTCATTTTCCATGTAGCACCAATTGATTTGTTCATAAATGGGCAGTATTCTTGTAGTTACTGTACAATAGCCGGTATTTACCGGTCGTAGGAGTGCTGGAGTGTCGGAGAAGTGTGTGTTCAAACTCAGACTCGATTAGTAGAGCACTCTTCCATCGGTTAGAGCACTGTACAAACTCATTTTCCATGTAGCACCAATTGATTTGTTCATAAATGGGCAGTATTCTTGTAGTTACTGTACAATAGCCGGTATTTACCGGTCGTAGGAGTGCTGGAGTGTCGGAGAAGTGTGTGTTCAAACTCAGACTCGATTAGTAGAGCACTCTTCCATCGGTTAGAGCACTGTACAAACTCATTTTCCATGTAGCACCAATTGATTTGTTCATAAATGGGCAGTATTCTTGTAGTTACTGTACAATAGCCGGTATTCACCGGTCGTAGGAGTGCTGGAGTGTCGGAGAAGTGTGTGTTCAAACTCAGACTCGATTAGTAGAGCACTCTTCCATCGGTTAGAGCACTGTACAAACTCATTTTCCATGTAGCACCAATTGATTTGTTCATAAATGGGCAGTATTCTTGTAGTTACTGTACAATAGCCGGTATTTACCGGTCGTAGGAGTGCTGGAGTGTCGGAGAAGTGTGTGTTCAAACTCAGACTCGATTAGTAGAGCACTCTTCCATCGGTTAGAGCACTGTACAAACTCATTTTCCATGTAGCACCAATTGATTTGTTCATAAATGGGCAGTATTCTTGTAGTTACTGTACAATAGCCGGTATTCACCGGTCGTAGGAGTGCTGGAGTGTCGGAGAAGTGTGTGTTCAAACTCAGACTCGATTAGTAGAGCACTCTTCCATCGGTTAGAGCACTGTACAAACTCATTTTCCATGTAGCACCAATTGATTTGTTCATAAATGGGCAGTATTCTTGTAGTTACTGTACAATAGCCGGTATTCACCGGTCGTAGGAGTGCTGGAGTGTCGGAGAAGTGTGTGTTCAAACTCAGACTCGATTAGTAGAGCACTCTTCCATCGGTTAGAGCACTGTACAAACTCATTTTCCATGTAGCACCAATTGATTTGTTCATAAATGGGCAGTATTCTTGTAGTTACTGTACAATAGCCGGTATTCACCGGTCGTAGGAGTGCTGGAGTGTCGGAGAAGTGTGTGTTCAAACTCAGACTCGATTAGTAGAGCACTCTTCCATCGGTTAGAGCACTGTACAAACTCATTTTCCATGTAGCACCAATTGATTTGTTCATAAATGGGCAGTATTCTTGTAGTTACTGTACAATAACCGGTATTTGCCGGTCGTAGGAGTGCTGGAGTGTCGGAGAAGTGTGTGTTCAAACTCAGACTCGATTAGTAGAGCACTCTTCCATCGGTTAGAGCACTGTACAAACTCATTTTCCATGTAGCACCAATTGATTTGTTCATAAATGGGCAGTATTCTTGTAGTTACTGTACAATAGCCGGTATTCACCGGTCGTAGGAGTGCTGGAGTGTCGGAGAAGTGTGTGTTCAAACTCAGACTCGATTAGTAGAGCACTCTTCCATCGGTTAGAGCACTGTACAAACTCATTTTCCATGTAGCACCAATTGATTTGTTCATAAATGGGCAGTATTCTTGTAGTTACTGTACAATAGCCGGTATTCACCGGTCGTAGGAGTGCTGGAGTGTCGGAGAAGTGTGTGTTCAAACTCAGACTCGATTAGTAGAGCACTCTTCCATCGGTTAGAGCACTGTACAAACTCATTTTCCATGTAGCACCAATTGATTTGTTCATAAATGGGCAGTATTCTTGTAGTTACTGTACAATAGCCGGTATTCACCGGTCGTAGGAGTGCTGGAGTGTCGGAGAAGTGTGTGTTCAAACTCAGACTCGATTAGTAGAGCACTCTTCCATCGGTTAGAGCACTGTACAAACTCATTTTCCATGTAGCACCAATTGATTTGTTCATAAATGGGCAGTATTCTTGTAGTTACTGTACAATAGCCGGTATTCACCGGTCGTAGGAGTGCTGGAGTGTCGGAGAAGTGTGTGTTCAAACTCAGACTCGATTAGTAGAGCACTCTTCCATCGGTTAGAGCACTGTACAAACTCATTTTCCATGTAGCACCAATTGATTTGTTCATAAATGGGCAGTATTCTTGTAGTTACTGTACAATAGCCGGTATTCACCGGTCGTAGGAGTGCTGGAGTGTCGGAGAAGTGTGTGTTCAAACTCAGACTCGATTAGTAGAGCACTCTTCCATCGGTTAGAGCACTGTACAAACTCATTTTCCATGTAGCACCAATTGATTTGTTCATAAATGGGCAGTATTCTTGTAGTTACTGTACAATAGCCGGTATTTACCGGTCGTAGGAGTGCTGGAGTGTCGGAGAAGTGTGTGTTCAAACTCAGACTCGATTAGTAGAGCACTCTTCCATCGGTTAGAGCACTGTACAAACTCATTTTCCATGTAGCACCAATTGATTTGTTCATAAATGGGCAGTATTCTTGTAGTTACTGTACAATAGCCGGTATTCACCGGTCGTAGGAGTGCTGGAGTGTCGGAGAAGTGTGTGTTCAAACTCAGACTCGATTAGTAGAGCACTCTTCCATCGGTTAGAGCACTGTACAAACTCATTTTCCATGTAGCACCAATTGATTTGTTCATAAATGGGCAGTATTCTTGTAGTTACTGTACAATAGCCGGTATTCACCGGTCGTAGGAGTGCTGGAGTGTCGGAGAAGTGTGTGTTCAAACTCAGACTCGATTAGTAGAGCACTCTTCCATCGGTTAGAGCACTGTACAAACTCATTTTCCATGTAGCACCAATTGATTTGTTCATAAATGGGCAGTATTCTTGTAGTTACTGTACAATAGCCGGTATTCACCGGTCGTAGGAGTGCTGGAGTGTCGGAGAAGTGTGTGTTCAAACTCAGACTCGATTAGTAGAGCACTCTTCCATCGGTTAGAGCACTGTACAAACTCATTTTCCATGTAGCACCAATTGATTTGTTCATAAATGGGCAGTATTCTTGTAGTTACTGTACAATAGCCGGTATTCACCGGTCGTAGGAGTGCTGGAGTGTCGGAGAAGTGTGTGTTCAAACTCAGACTCGATTAGTAGAGCACTCTTCCATCGGTTAGAGCACTGTACAAACTCATTTTCCATGTAGCACCAATTGATTTGTTCATAAATGGGCAGTATTCTTGTAGTTACTGTACAATAGCCGGTATTCACCGGTCGTAGGAGTGCTGGAGTGTCGGAGAAGTGTGTGTTCAAACTCAGACTCGATTAGTAGAGCACTCTTCCATCGGTTAGAGCACTGTACAAACTCATTTTCCATGTAGCACCAATTGATTTGTTCATAAATGGGCAGTATTCTTGTAGTTACTGTACAATAGCCGGTATTCACCGGTCGTAGGAGTGCTGGAGTGTCGGAGAAGTGTGTGTTCAAACTCAGACTCGATTAGTAGAGCACTCTTCCATCGGTTAGAGCACTGTACAAACTCATTTTCCATGTAGCACCAATTGATTTGTTCATAAATGGGCAGTATTCTTGTAGTTACTGTACAATAGCCGGTATTCACCGGTCGTAGGAGTGCTGGAGTGTCGGAGAAGTGTGTGTTCAAACTCAGACTCGATTAGTAGAGCACTCTTCCATCGGTTAGAGCACTGTACAAACTCATTTTCCATGTAGCACCAATTGATTTGTTCATAAATGGGCAGTATTCTTGTAGTTACTGTACAATAGCCGGTATTTACCGGTCGTAGGAGTGCTGGAGTGTCGGAGAAGTGTGTGTTCAAACTCAGACTCGATTAGTAGAGCACTCTTCCATCGGTTAGAGCACTGTACAAACTCATTTTCCATGTAGCACCAATTGATTTGTTCATAAATGGGCAGTATTCTTGTAGTTACTGTACAATAGCCGGTATTCACCGGTCGTAGGAGTGCTGGAGTGTCGGAGAAGTGTGTGTTCAAACTCAGACTCGATTAGTAGAGCACTCTTCCATCGGTTAGAGCACTGTACAAACTCATTTTCCATGTAGCACCAATTGATTTGTTCATAAATGGGCAGTATTCTTGTAGTTACTGTACAATAGCCGGTATTCACCGGTCGTAGGAGTGCTGGAGTGTCGGAGAAGTGTGTGTTCAAACTCAGACTCGATTAGTAGAGCACTCTTCCATCGGTTAGAGCACTGTACAAACTCATTTTCCATGTAGCACCAATTGATTTGTTCATAAATGGGCAGTATTCTTGTAGTTACTGTACAATAGCCGGTATTCACCGGTCGTAGGAGTGCTGGAGTGTCGGAGAAGTGTGTGTTCAAACTCAGACTCGATTAGTAGAGCACTCTTCCATCGGTTAGAGCACTGTACAAACTCATTTTCCATGTAGCACCAATTGATTTGTTCATAAATGGGCAGTATTCTTGTAGTTACTGTACAATAGCCGGTATTCACCGGTCGTAGGAGTGCTGGAGTGTCGGAGAAGTGTGTGTTCAAACTCAGACTCGATTAGTAGAGCACTCTTCCATCGGTTAGAGCACTGTACAAACTCATTTTCCATGTAGCACCAATTGATTTGTTCATAAATGGGCAGTATTCTTGTAGTTACTGTACAATAGCCGGTATTCAACGGTCGTAGGAGTGCTGGAGTGTCGGAGAAGTGTGTGTTCAAACTCAGACTCGATTAGTAGAGCACTCTTCCATCGGTTAGAGCACTGTACAAACTCATTTTCCATGTAGCACCAATTGATTTGTTCATAAATGGGCAGTATTCTTGTAGTTACTGTACAATAGCCGGTATTCACCGGTCGTAGGAGTGCTGGAGTGTCGGAGAAGTGTGTGTTCAAACTCAGACTCGATTAGTAGAGCACTCTTCCATCGGTTAGAGCACTGTACAAACTCATTTTCCATGTAGCACCAATTGATTTGTTCATAAATGGGCAGTATTCTTGTAGTTACTGTACAATAGCCGGTATTTACCGGTCGTAGGAGTGCTGGAGTGTCGGAGAAGTGTGTGTTCAAACTCAGACTCGATTAGTAGAGCACTCTTCCATCGGTTAGAGCACTGTACAAACTCATTTTCCATGTAGCACCAATTGATTTGTTCATAAATGGGCAGTATTCTTGTAGTTACTGTACAATAGCCGGTATTCAACGGTCGTAGGAGTGCTGGAGTGTCGGAGAAGTGTGTGTTCAAACTCAGACTCGATTAGTAGAGCACTCTTCCATCGGTTAGAGCACTGTACAAACTCATTTTCCATGTAGCACCAATTGATTTGTTCATAAATGGGCAGTATTCTTGTAGTTACTGTACAATAGCCGGTATTCACCGGTCGTAGGAGTGCTGGAGTGTCGGAGAAGTGTGTGTTCAAACTCAGACTCGATTAGTAGAGCACTCTTCCATCGGTTAGAGCACTGTACAAACTCATTTTCCATGTAGCACCAATTGATTTGTTCATAAATGGGCAGTATTCTTGTAGTTACTGTACAATAACCGGTATTCAACGGTCGTAGGAGTGCTGGAGTGTCGGAGAAGTGTGTGTTCAAACTCAGACTCGATTAGTAGAGCACTCTTCCATCGGTTAGAGCACTGTACAAACTCATTTTCCATGTAGCACCAATTGATTTGTTCATAAATGGGCAGTATTCTTGTAGTTACTGTACAATAGCCGGTATTCACCGGTCGTAGGAGTGCTGGAGTGTCGGAGAAGTGTGTGTTCAAACTCAGACTCGATTAGTAGAGCACTCTTCCATCGGTTAGAGCACTGTACAAACTCATTTTCCATGTAGCACCAATTGATTTGTTCATAAATGGGCAGTATTCTTGTAGTTACTGTACAATAGCCGGTATTTACCGGTCGTAGGAGTGCTGGAGTGTCGGAGAAGTGTGTGTTCAAACTCAGACTCGATTAGTAGAGCACTCTTCCATCGGTTAGAGCACTGTACAAACTCATTTTCCATGTAGCACCAATTGATTTGTTCATAAATGGGCAGTATTCTTGTAGTTACTGTACAATAGCCGGTATTCACCGGTCGTAGGAGTGCTGGAGTGTCGGAGAAGTGTGTGTTCAAACTCAGACTCGATTAGTAGAGCACTCTTCCATCGGTTAGAGCACTGTACAAACTCATTTTCCATGTAGCACCAATTGATTTGTTCATAAATGGGCAGTATTCTTGTAGTTACTGTACAATAACCGGTATTTACCGGTCGTAGGAGTGCTGGAGTGTCGGAGAAGTGTGTGTTCAAACTCAGACTCGATTAGTAGAGCACTCTTCCATCGGTTAGAGCACTGTACAAACTCATTTTCCATGTAGCACCAATTGATTTGTTCATAAATGGGCAGTATTCTTGTAGTTACTGTACAATAGCCGGTATTCACCGGTCGTAGGAGTGCTGGAGTGTCGGAGAAGTGTGTGTTCAAACTCAGACTCGATTAGTAGAGCACTCTTCCATCGGTTAGAGCACTGTACAAACTCATTTTCCATGTAGCACCAATTGATTTGTTCATAAATGGGCAGTATTCTTGTAGTTACTGTACAATAGCCGGTATTTACCGGTCGTAGGAGTGCTGGAGTGTCGGAGAAGTGTGTGTTCAAACTCAGACTCGATTAGTAGAGCACTCTTCCATCGGTTAGAGCACTGTACAAACTCATTTTCCATGTAGCACCAATTGATTTGTTCATAAATGGGCAGTATTCTTGTAGTTACTGTACAATAGCCGGTATTCAACGGTCGTAGGAGTGCTGGAGTGTCGGAGAAGTGTGTGTTCAAACTCAGACTCGATTAGTAGAGCACTCTTCCATCGGTTAGAGCACTGTACAAACTCATTTTCCATGTAGCACCAATTGATTTGTTCATAAATGGGCAGTATTCTTGTAGTTACTGTACAATAGCCGGTATTCACCGGTCGTAGGAGTGCTGGAGTGTCGGAGAAGTGTGTGTTCAAACTCAGACTCGATTAGTAGAGCACTCTTCCATCGGTTAGAGCACTGTACAAACTCATTTTCCATGTAGCACCAATTGATTTGTTCATAAATGGGCAGTATTCTTGTAGTTACTGTACAATAGCCGGTATTCAACGGTCGTAGGAGTGCTGGAGTGTCGGAGAAGTGTGTGTTCAAACTCAGACTCGATTAGTAGAGCACTCTTCCATCGGTTAGAGCACTGTACAAACTCATTTTCCATGTAGCACCAATTGATTTGTTCATAAATGGGCAGTATTCTTGTAGTTACTGTACAATAACCGGTATTCACCGGTCGTAGGAGTGCTGGAGTGTCGGAGAAGTGTGTGTTCAAACTCAGACTCGATTAGTAGAGCACTCTTCCATCGGTTAGAGCACTGTACAAACTCATTTTCCATGTAGCACCAATTGATTTGTTCATAAATGGGCAGTATTCTTGTAGTTACTGTACAATAGCCGGTATTCACCGGTCGTAGGAGTGCTGGAGTGTCGGAGAAGTGTGTGTTCAAACTCAGACTCGATTAGTAGAGCACTCTTCCATCGGTTAGAGCACTGTACAAACTCATTTTCCATGTAGCACCAATTGATTTGTTCATAAATGGGCAGTATTCTTGTAGTTACTGTACAATAGCCGGTATTCACCGGTCGTAGGAGTGCTGGAGTGTCGGAGAAGTGTGTGTTCAAACTCAGACTCGATTAGTAGAGCACTCTTCCATCGGTTAGAGCACTGTACAAACTCATTTTCCATGTAGCACCAATTGATTTGTTCATAAATGGGCAGTATTCTTGTAGTTACTGTACAATAGCCGGTATTCAACGGTCGTAGGAGTGCTGGAGTGTCGGAGAAGTGTGTGTTCAAACTCAGACTCGATTAGTAGAGCACTCTTCCATCGGTTAGAGCACTGTACAAACTCATTTTCCATGTAGCACCAATTGATTTGTTCATAAATGGGCAGTATTCTTGTAGTTACTGTACAATAGCCGGTATTCACCGGTCGTAGGAGTGCTGGAGTGTCGGAGAAGTGTGTGTTCAAACTCAGACTCGATTAGTAGAGCACTCTTCCATCGGTTAGAGCACTGTACAAACTCATTTTCCATGTAGCACCAATTGATTTGTTCATAAATGGGCAGTATTCTTGTAGTTACTGTACAATAGCCGGTATTCACCGGTCGTAGGAGTGCTGGAGTGTCGGAGAAGTGTGTGTTCAAACTCAGACTCGATTAGTAGAGCACTCTTCCATCGGTTAGAGCACTGTACAAACTCATTTTCCATGTAGCACCAATTGATTTGTTCATAAATGGGCAGTATTCTTGTAGTTACTGTACAATAGCCGGTATTCACCGGTCGTAGGAGTGCTGGAGTGTCGGAGAAGTGTGTGTTCAAACTCAGACTCGATTAGTAGAGCACTCTTCCATCGGTTAGAGCACTGTACAAACTCATTTTCCATGTAGCACCAATTGATTTGTTCATAAATGGGCAGTATTCTTGTAGTTACTGTACAATAACCGGTATTTGCCGGTCGTAGGAGTGCTGGAGTGTCG
>CAJQUW010002752.1:0-70889 GCA_907163375.1 Prostheceraeus crozeri | reverse complement strand
TTACAGTGTAAGCGGTCCCAATAATTCACGTCGTTATGCCTACAAAATAATCATTGACATTAATCTATGAGTAGTATAAAAATTAAATTAGTATTTTGGGTTGTTTCATGCCGCTACCATTCTCAGATCACAATGTTATGTAAGAATTAAAATGTATTGCGATCGAGTGTTCAAGATAGCATCTTTGATGTATAACCGACAAAATACGCTAATTTGTAGATGAGTCAACATATTCGAAAAGGATAATTATATCACTCTCTTAACATACGAATCAAGAAGCAATTTGCGGCCGGTGTTTCGGCCAGTGTGAGTTTCTTATCCACATTGATGTCGACTCAAGTTGTCAATTAAGTTGAAGAAGTGCTGATTTGCACTCCAGTTGTCTGCAATTAAAGGATTGAATTCCATCCTGAAGATGATGACATCATAGCGTTGTCATTTTTACGGTCAATCATCCCTATCAAAATAGCATATCGAAATAAGCAGAAATTGTGAATTTCTGAAATATTTCAACATTTTCAATACTCTGGAGTGTCGCGTGGTCGCTATATATTGAGACTTAAAATAAGCTTGCATGGGATTTCCGATCTAATCGTTCGGTTCTTAAAAACAGCGGCTGTTAAGAGCTATATCAAGACGTTCAATAAGTGAAGATTGACTGTACTTGATATAATATTCGATAACGAAGGAAATTAAACGAGATCACCCAGTTATCATACGTCAGGGATCTAAAGAACGGGAAATGAAGGCTAAGAATACTACTTACATCCTGCGGCCTAAGTTCAATAAGTAGACTTCTACTGTAATTGAAATATGTGCATCTCATTAAAAAAGGCACTAGACATTGCATGGCCCTTAAAACGATAATTTAGTATCCAAAATATTTCGGAATTTGCCTTTATCAAATAAGTCATAAAAGCACAACCTGAGCTCGGTTGCGATATTCTTTAACTGCTTTTAGCAATAAATGAGGCAGATAACACTGAAATAAGGAAAAATGTCTTTCAGACATTCATAATTACTTTTCATTGGAGATATTTTCTATAACTTCCGTGTTTGAGATGAATTAACTACAGGTTCACCTCTTGCAGGATGCAATCAATTTCCTGATCAAATTTTTCATGAAACAGTTGAAGAGTTTGCAGTGTGTCACATCAAAAATCGGAATGTCAAAGCTAGACATATTTAGATTTGGCGAGCATCTTGATGTCGGCAAACACAAACATTTTGAGCAACTTTATCCACATTCAACCACAGTCTTACATACATTGCCGATTAGATGCATGATAATAGCATGCACATCATAGGCAATGACCTGAACACATTCCATGTCAAAAATCATGACTCGGCTTAGACAGGGGTACATGAACATGAAAGGAAATGACCTGAAAACATACCATGTAAAAATATGACTCTGGGCTTAGTACTTTTCGTCAGAGAAAACATACAAAATTTCATTTTAGCCAAAAACTGCAATCTGCGTCCAATTGGATTTGAATGTGCTTTTCTTTGATCTTGTCTGACAAAAAGAGGAACTCACTAGAATTCGGCCGACGTGCCGATTCGAAGTAGTCATTGGGTGTACATCATTCTGTGAAAGTCTTACTTTCAGCCTCGTCCCATGCAGAAGCTCGTCGTGCCTGCCGCACACAATTAGGCGGTCACTATGAGCTGCAAAACAGCCAGAAATCAAGAGAGAATGTCGTCAAATTCTACATGCATACTTGATGCTAACCAATACGGGTTTTCACATTCTGATAGAGGAGGTCATATATTCTCTTTATTTGTGGATGGTTGGCATGCAGTTTGATTACCACATCTATGTATGTGATTGATGTACTCTGAATATTGTATTGTTCTTTGTTTTTGATACTTCAATGCAAGCAGAAAAGAAAGATTGAATTTGGAACTGAATAATTTGTTGTATTGCGACTCTACAGGGCTGAATCCTCCTACAGTCAGCGTACTGAAAACAACCGTCTAGCTTCACAGACAAATAGATTTATCGTGTTCTTTATTGCAAGATGTCTGACTTCGAAAATTACACACGAATCATCTGACTAAATGACCATGAGATAATGCACTACTATCACAGAGTTGTCGATAAAATGCCACATTCGACTTCTACTGTAATTCATGTTTTTATTCATCTGTAGAAGCAATTTACAGGAAAAATTAAATTACAGGAGAAAAATTTCGTCCAAAGTTGATCTACGCGGTATGGTGGATAAGACACTTATCGCATTTCCACGCTGAACCGCCATATTAAACGCTTGGAAGAGGAATTTAGTAGATCGTATTTCCCCTGTCTCTCGCTTAATGAGCGCGCCGATTTCGTTTATGAGACACATGCCTTCTTTTCCCCATGAACCTAAAGTCTCGACACAGATTGGCACAACGTGATTTGAATCACTCAAATTTGAATATTTGGCCAATTTCTTTGCCTCGGTTTTTTCGGCGATTACACCTGACTTGATGTTGGAGTCAGCAATGTGACTGGGTGCCAGCGTATCCACGCATGTGAAGTCCCAGACTAAGCATTTCCCAGTTTTCCAGGGAATCAATGTCATTCCATCTGGCCTTTCACCGTCAGACCGTGACATTCCGATGGGCTCCAAAACTGATGGGAATCCGGCGGATCCCAGAGCACGCTTTACGAGGTCGTTAGCTTGGTGATGGCGTGGAAACCGTCCTGCGCTTTTCTTGCAGCTAAGTCCGTGATGCCCGTTTGGTTCAACTTTAGTGCCGCAGATGCAAGTATGTGTATGGCACAATGTTGATCCTAGGCGAAGACCGACAGCAATTCGCAGTTGAATATCATCCAGCTTGAGGCCCAGGGATGAAATTGGCATTGCATTTAACCAGCCGCCAGAATGTAATGATGCAGTGGAAATAAGTCGGGCCTTGTCTTGTGTAGTAGTCGCATTTAAGAGCAGAGTGTCTCTAATGCCGGTGCAGATGGCATTATCCAATGTCTTTTGTCGAACAGATTGAGGATTTGAAATTTCTGGCTTTTGCATATCAGATGCTCGTAGTATGGTATCGTATCTACTCATTGCAATATCCAAGTAAGGGTCGTTGTGTCTGTATAAAGGTGGCAAAGCGTTATCAACATAATTAGAACAATTCATTGAAGAAGCAATGAATACTTCTACTTAAATGTCTAATGAGTAGTGCATTGTATTCAGTCTGTTAAATTAACACGAGAAAATTATTGTCCTGACACAGACACAAGATTGCTGAAGAAAGAATTAAGCATCACCGACACAACAGATTGGCCTAAATTGTAATTCAAATATAAGTCTTTCAGCACACAAAAGTGAGAAATAATTTTGTGTTGAAGGACTATGTTTTATTAATTATTATTTGATGTGCTTTATTCAGCAACGAGAATATCACATTTTCTGGAATAGGCTTAATTAAGTCAACGCAAGTTACAGTAAATGGGACTACAATATAGATGGTAGGGTCGTCGAAGGTAGGATATAGTTAATGCATGGAGAAGGTTTGTCTTAGCTGATTTCACAAATATCTTAATTTGGATATTTAAGTTTACATGCCCTTATCGTTTTGTCAAGTTATCTTATTTCATTCGTTTAATTAATCAAAGGCTGAATTAATTAACATCTGTTTTGGGAGAGAGGACACTTCGAATCAAGAGGTGGTTTTGAAAGATGAAAATCATTCGTGTCTTGGTTGATTAATCCTTTAACAACCTCATTTTTATTTGTCAAATTATCATGAATTGAATGTCATAAATTCGACCATTATTTGTTTTGAAATAATTGTGGAAACGCGAACGAAAACCGTTAATGAAGCGCTTCAGAACCTAATCAATTGATGTCATTATATCTATTATACAAACCTCATTCTCATCAATGTGCAACTATAGCCTATATTCAGTCATACAGGTGTTTTTCGGTATCACTTTATCCGTCTCACGTCCTTTGTTCAGAAATTACGAAATGAATCATTAAAGTTAAATTGAAAAACTTGGACAATTGTAAGTTTGATTAATTGTGTTTTGAAATTAGAATTAGCCAAAGATAGAAATCCATTGTCTTAGGAAGTAGCTACTAAATTTTGAATATGATTTACTGCGTCCAGATTTGTCAACAGGACTAGAGTTGCACTATATTGAATTCATTTTGCTATGTGAGGATATTGTGAAGCACAAATTGTGATGCTATGCATTAACCATAATGTTTTAACTTCCAATATGTTTATCCTATGACAATCTCAATTCAAATGCGTTCAGTGGATGCGTCATGGTGAATTTGACGACTTGGAACTCTGAAGGAATTCATAGAGGCATGGGATAAGCTAACGTGAGTTTCTTAATCCGTTCATTTTCAGAGTTCATTGCCTCTAATCCGCTAGTTTTGAGTCCGGTTGCGTATCTAATCCACTGGTTCAAAGTTGCGTTGACTGAAGTTGGATCGGCATTTTTATCAAATGCATTTGTCAATTTTCAAGCCCTCAAGAAAGTATTTGCTTCGTTTCAGCCTGGTGATGAGTTTCAATGGTGCATATACCGATAGTCAGTAGATTCTTGCGTCATACTGATTGCAATATGAACGGCATGATCTTGGAGTCAGTTGACTTATTGGACTCCTCAACATCAGTAGAAGGAAAGGCTGAAGTAAGTGAAATTTGTGACATTTTTTAGCCATTCGGTTTTAGAGGTATGGTAGGCTACTAGGCGCTTTAAGGGATAGAGCATCCTACACCTTATTTCGCCTACTGTACAATCCTACTATAGGATCTTTAGACCGCGACGTGCATAAAATCTATACGGTCTTATCCATCTTTCAAATCTACCGAGCGTTCTTGCGCTTGACCTTACTGATCTGCTTCACAATCTGAACAGACTTACAAAAAACGCTGAAAAGCTTGCTTACAGAGTCTTGAAAGTCTTACAAGAAAATATCGGCATAATCGGAAACTAAACAAGCTATGGCTATTTTTCGCAAGATCTGTCGATTATTGTCATCAATTCACTTCTCAGAATATGATTCTATTTAGGAATAAGACGTCAAAGTGCAGTTCCTCCAATTGCCATGGAGTTGATGAATGCTTTGCGTTGTGTCTAATCAAGAATGGCTAGTGCAATTAACATTCACGCGGCGAAATCAGGCAGAAATAGACGATCAACTTATGACAGATGTCTTCAACCCAATTTGCCTCAGGGGTGGGAGGCATTGTGCCATGAGGTACAATGGCTCCCCTCGGTATTTTTATCCCACGACGGAACGAGTAATTCCTTGAAGGTCGCTTTCAGTGACTTTTCCCCACTTTGTGTTGGCTTTTTCTGGATGGTAGCCACATGGTATTGCTGAAATATATATATTAGCCACAGGAGCCACACGAAAACAATTTGCGACCTAATTTTCTTTCGTAATTTTCGATTTTCACCATTATTGATAAGAATTTAGAGTTGACTTGAAACTTCCTTACTTTTCCGCGTTCAGGAAATACAGCATGGTCGAGTAATAATGTCAATTGATGCTCAGATATTTTTACCTATTTATGATGACTAATATTATGCATGCTCTATACATACTACTCATTATCGCATGTAAATATTCATAATTCAGTAAGTGAGCGAACTACACTAACTTCTCTAGTATTCACCGATGTTGTTCTGACAGGTTTTAGTGACATAATTATTGATACACAGATCTATAAATCTTGCTGATATGATTCATACATGTGAGCTTCTTAACTTTTGAGAATTTATTACATGAATTAGAGAATAACTATGAGGAAAAAGTAATAGTTACCTTAATGCAATAAGTGGAATTAAGAGTGCAATAAGATGTAAATCAACAACATCACCAGACAGAGTATGTTTTAAAAGGATTCTATTGTAATTTCTGTCTACTATTTTAGATACAACTATGAAAAACCAAAAAATAAGACTGTCTGAATTTTGAAATGCTACCTATTTCTAGTAGCAAGATCACTTTGGAACGAAAAAGCGATACCACTATCGGATAGAGCATGCCCAAAATATTCTCATGCCACATAAGTTAGTGGTCTTAAAGGGGATCTTAAGGGGATAATGCCCGCCCTCCTTACTATAAATGTTCAATTATTTCCAATTCATCAAGAATGTTCCTATTTGGTATCTTCAGAATCCTTGCGATGTAGGGAATGCGAACATTTAAGTTACATTCAAATATATGTAAATTCAATAATTCTTTTTCAATTATCTTCAATATTTTTTCTCATTTCCTTGAAAGTACACAAACAGCATGTACACTGTAAATCGCTCAATACCAATCACATACGAAGGACGCATACCAAAGTATTTTTGGTATATTTCTGTATTCTCTTGGTATATAGTTGTATGCTTTTCGCATGTTATTTCAAGTGTGGTATGCTTTAGATACTAAAGCCATGCCAGCACAATGTTAAAAGAAAGCGTCAATCATGTCCAAAGTATGTTGATTTCAGGCCTTTTGTCAATAAAGATCACACTAATGCTACTACTGCTTTCCAAGTAGTGAGATAATGACATTCAACAGTAAAACTTCCAATACTGAATTCGATTTTAATACACGTAAATCTAAGGCATTTAATGACTAATCAATAAGTATTCAGCCATCAACAATTATACATTGTGTAATTTTGAAATTAAGCATATTATCAATCCGAAATAAAAACACATTATAATTCATGAACGCAAAAGTAGGAATGTTTGAGATATATGTCAACATGGTTGCACAAAAGATATCGTTTGAACGAATTGATGTCTATCTACATGGTTCATAAAGTAGAGCTAACTAATCGTCCTGTTGACGTTGCTAGACAAGCAGCACCGACGTCAATCTCGAGGAGCATAAATTACACAATAAATCTAATCTACTTAAATAACACACTATCAAAAAATATATTTACGAATGGCATTACTGAAAAATGTTATTTGACAATAGTATGTAATATATACATATTTTTTGCTATGTCACTTAAAGCTGCTCATACAAAAGACATACCAATTTGCATCGGGTCTCGTATGTAAAACATACCAACAACTCGTATTTCAGTGTAAAACAGCCAATCACAGATAGAATATTTTGTAATACTACATACCAATCACATACGAAAGTAAGTGAGGTGTGGTATGAAAAAGATGCCAGATATCTGTAAGCAGAATCTCGTATCAGATGTTAGTTTCAAATTGTATGCAATTTTGGTATATGTTTGTATGTAATTTTCGTATCCAGCGATTTACAGTGTAAGGTGAACAAAGGTTCAAAACAAAACAGCGAAGCACCATGACTTTGCTCTCACACCAGGACTGCAGATTGTTTACTTTACATGGTGTTTGTGTACTTTAGCGGTAATGAGAAAATATGTTGAATGAATATGTTTGAAAAAGAACATCTAAAAAGATCATGAAAAAGGCATGTTAACATAAAGACATTTACTTTGCGAAGATAATTACTTGGTAACGACATGTAACTCATTAGATTTTTACAGCAAAAAAGCAGTGATTGATCGATTGATTGTGCAGCTCCTATTAGTTCGTTTGATTCAATATATTCTATTGTAATATAATAGATCTGAGCATGTACGTATAAATGCATTAGAGAGTTTATTTATAAAAAATCTAATATCCACGACTGTGGCGCTGAAAAAAACAGATCTTGTCATGTAAATTGACAGAGTATCTGATTCAATAGCCATCCTCTTATTTTTTTTAGGAGACATTTGCGCCTTCTTCCACATTTTCTTCATCATCTGGAGCTTCTGCAACTGCATTGAAGAGGTTTCCTGGTAAATTTTGAAATTGCAGTTGATGTTCATCTCCTTCCTCTTCGTCTGAACCTTCTTCTTCAACAGGCGGCTGAATAATTATATCAATCTGATCAGACAAGGCACATTCTTCATCATTTATCCCATCATTATCGAACATTTGCTTTTATCTGTAAAAGAAAGACAGAATATCTTATTGAAACGAATAAATAGTGCATGTCCATATATATGCATACACTGGTAATGAGATGTAATTGGCATTGTTTGAAAAAAAATTAATGCGTTTTTTCCATGAGTCTCGAAATTTTCTTTGAAAAGCACATCAGAAACCGTCGAGAAATATAATGGGAAATTTTCAAAATGACACCGCCTCTCTTTGGCACACTGTGGATCGATTTAAATTTAGTTTCAATTCAGTCTGAGTTTGTTATCGAAATCCATTTCCGATTTTTTTATTTCATCTTCGATTGTGCATCTTTCAGTTATTCTCTTTCTTTCATTTCGGATGAAGCTGTTTTTTCATGAAGATGGGAGATGAGAACCATAGTTCACAAATATGTTTTTCTTGGCTGGTTTTTGATAGAATGAGAATAGTTTTTTGCCGCTGTTGTTGATAGTCATAGAAAAGTCAAGTAAATGTAAAGTTCCATTGTTATTGGGATGCTGAATTTCAAACTTGATGGCTGGATGATGCGAGTTCAGTATGTTGAGGAATGCATTCGCTTGTTGTGCATTTTCAAAGATGGAGAAACAGTCGTCCGCATATCGCTTAAAAAGTGGCATGTAACTCACTGATTGTATGGCATTTTGTTCTATTTTGTTCGTAAATATGATAGCCAAGGCTCCAGATAAAGACGATCCCATTGGAAGACCATGTTCTTGTTTGTAAATGTTGTGTTTGAATTGTAAATAGGTGTTTTCAGTTACCTCTACATTCACGAATCAAAGAACACTACCATCAAACATTCATCTGTCTGCAAACATCTCCAGATGTGTCAAAACAACAACAAAAACATAACAGTTGAAAAATTTTCCTGCGACCATGATCCTGCCTACTTAAGACTTCGTGAATCAATGTATATCAACAAGCTACACAGCTGAACAGCAAGACTGAGATGGATCATTATAAATTTTTTTTATTCATTTGATGCCATCCAATATCTTTAACTTATCCACTTTGCCCACTATCTTGGTCCTGGGCATGACCTTAAACTGCATCCATGTAAGGTCTCTCTATATTAGTTAACTCTGTCAAACTATAGCATGATTTCAAATTCCTATTTGCATGTCATCTGTTGTAGTCTATGCTATTATGTAATCAGCCCTGATGATGGGATGTGCTTTCATCCCAAAACATATCGGCTAAACAAAAATATTTTCTGAAGTCTACATACTTGACCATTCCCAAAACAATTGATTCGACTGCAGATTGTTTAGTTTAGCTGCAATGAGAAAAAATGTTGAATGAAGATGTTCACATATCACATATTCTACATTCATTGCTACATAATTACATTCCTTACATCGCAATGATTCTAGAGATGCCAAACTTGAACACTTTTGATGAAAAAGTGACAATATAACATCTTCTGACGACAGAGTCATGATTTTGTGATAACTTTTCGATATCACTAATGTATCCTACGTCACCGACTTTGATGACCATTTATATCAAAAGAGAGCTCAGAAAATTCTTGTTCCTCCGTATCTGAATCATCATCATACTCAAATTTCTTCTCAGTGAAAATTGTGATTTCTAAATTGAGTGATTTTCATATTTTGAGCAGTGCTCAGCAAATAGTGACGTTTGCAAGTCTAACATACCTCATTATGAAGCCCAGAATGCAAGCTCTCGATTGATGTATGGCACGTTGTTGTGCGACACGATTGGAAGACATGGGAATTCATTGAAATTCAGCGTAGTTTAGGTGGTCAGTTTTTTATGATCGGCTTAATAGTGCCATTATTATTTTGACAATAGAAACCATAATGCATCTGAGTTAACCCATAACGGCCCATCGTTCGTTTTTCGAACAGATGGGTTTCACCAACCGCATTCAACTACGTCATTGATCGATTCATTTCGACTCTCCGTTCAAGGCAGTTGATAAACAGTGCTAACGCGTAGCAGCAGTCATTTGTCTCGTCTACGCCTTCTTACAATTGCAGCTGCTGCAAGAGTTGTCGACAGTCACGAACTTTTCAGTAAGTCACCTTTGCTTCATATAATCTAAGCTTATGTCGGTAATTAGAGTTAGAGGTAGCAATGAATCATCGTAATAGCAACAGTAGACTAAAAAGATCATTATTGTGTCATTTGCAGAAGAGTTGATAATGTTTTAGTATAAGTAATGAACATTTATGTTTTGCATGTTCGTTTTTCGAACAATGGGACATTTCTGAAATCATAAATCTAAGGAATATCCACAATAGTTACAGTTAGAAACTAGAACTATTATCCCGTAAATTTCGAGTGAAACTTTGAAACAATATCTTAAAAAAATGTTTTTGCCTTTCAGCTGATCAATGTCACGCTGCAAAAGGACAAAGACGTTATACACCATAGATGAAGCTGTGGAAATGATCGAAAATGATGATTCTGTCGATGTAGACAACATCGTTATGATTCCGCCTGATAATACCGGTAATGTCAGTGATGAAGAGGAAACATAAGACCGTAACATAATTCCTCATGACGTTCCCAGTACGATTGAGGTAGATTACACCGATATATCTGCGGAACAAGATGAACAAGACATTGAATTCAAAGAGAATCGACCCTCGCATAAATCTAAGAGTCGGACTGCTCGCCCTTCTTGGAAAAAGTCGGAGACATTTCGTCAACCTATTCCACAAGAATATCCGACTGCAATTTTAGATAGCCATCCCACTCTTGCTAAGAAGAATCGTTTTGAGCTCTTCTCAATGTTCTACACTGAGGAAATGAACCAGCTGTTAGTTACAGAAAGCAACCGTCATGCGAATCAAAAGAATTTTCACCGGTCATCTTTTACAATTGACGAAATGAACAGATTTTCCGGAATATTTCTCCTTTCTGGATACGTCACTCGTCCTAATCAGCGCTTATATTGGAATACAGATGAAGATGTGACTACCACTGTTGTTAGGAAAGCTATGCCAAGAAACCGATTTATGGGCATGAAGAGGAGACGGAGATGGAGACGTCGTTATGGCCGCGTATGGAATGACAACAGACCGATCTACGTTGCCTCAAATCACCAGGGAGTGTCCCCAACAATCAAAAAGCGGCGGTACTCACGGATTCAAAGTTCATACATTCAAGTTGACTGCCCTCAAATGATTCACGGATACAACTAGAATGGGAGGGGTCGATCTTTTCGCCGCTTCCTTAGTGACTATCGTCCGAGCATCAAAGGGAAGAAATGGTGGTTTGTTTTTTATACCCATGTCCTGAATGTATGCGTCGTTGCTGCGTGGCGAATTCACTGTGAAGTTGGTGGAACCATGCAGCAACTTCACTTTCGCCGGCATGTCGTGAGGACCCTTTTACAAATGCAAGCATCTTCCAGTTGCGAAATTCCAGCCACCGTTCACAGTGTTCTACCTGACATTCGCTTTGATGGTATTGGACACTCCTTGCAGAAAATCTCTGAAGGTCGATGCAAAGCTTGTCAAAAAACACGACTTACAAGTGCGGTAAATGCAATCAAGGACTTCACCAAAAGTGTTTTGCAGAATATCACATTCGTAAATGACATTCAAACATAAATCTGGATATACTTGAAATAAAGTAAACTTGGAATATTTTGCATTTTTGATAGCTGTAAAACCCAATGTTCGAAAAACGAACATGTGTCCAGAAGGTACGAAAATTAACGGATTCTAAAATTTCGATATATCATATCACACAAGAAGCATTTTGCAAGTTTTCAGTGTTTTTTGCTCGTTGAGTTAAGTTTGGGCTTTTATGGGTTAATGAAAGAAAAAATCTCTATAACTGTCTCACTCGTGTTTGTCATTGATAGAAGGTTTCAGTTTATTTATATAAAATGCCTCACGCTATCGGGGATTGGTGGAATCTTTATCAAAGGATATAGCTGTTGCTGTTATAGTTTTTGAGGAGTCGTATTTTATGCGTTTATGAATCAATGAGTTTTTGCTAGTCAGCTGCTATGTATCTTTCTGTGCTGCCGATGCAGCCTTTCATCGCGTATGCGCGCAAAATTATAAGAGCCATCACACATGGCACAGAACGTCAGCACAACCATTAATTGAACCAGGGATGCGGAGTTGTAGTCGGAATCCTATCAAATGATAGGACTCCAGCCTGTAACTAGACCCGTAATAAAACAAACAAATTAATCATCCCAGTGCATATACATAGCTGTCACTGTCTTGATGTCAACTTTCTCCGTCAAAACAAAAGCACAGAGGCAGCAGTGCATGCAAAGCTTGCAATAAATGAGGGAATTAACGGTGATAGTGGAAAAAGGATTGTATCGAATTCTACTGAAAAAGTTCCAAACCTGCGAGACATTGCGTTAAATAAGGCTTTCATGACTCTCCACTCTGCGAATGCTAGACAATTGAGCATATCTCAGATGAGTGCCCTTTCGCGAAGTTATGGTAACATATCTGCCTTTCATTTGTGTAGTGCTGATGCTTTGATTTGGCTTCATGTCCACCTGATTTGAAAGTTCACTGCTTTTTGTGTACTTTTGAGCATGCAAATACACGTATATGGGCCTTTACTGCAAAAAGCAATCAATTGTACTTTAAATATGTGTCTGCTAGATACATTCTGACTCCATCTCATCTATGTGTTTGAATAAATCAATTGTGAGGAAACTCTTCATGCACGATTGAAGATTTCAAGCATGTTTTAGATAGTAGAAGAAGAAACGCCATGTAAAATAATCGTCTATTGAAATGGTGCATTGCCAGCAAAATAAACTTCTTTTGGACTCCCAAATGCTTAAAATATCTCACCTGTCTCAGATTAGATTGTGGAGATATCTGCCGTTAAAAGGCAAAACAACGTATTTCGGAATGTCATGGTTTTGAGAAAATCTGCTTTGTAAATGATATCGTTCTAGGTGTGAATTCTGCTTTTTATACTTCCTGTATCTGATCCGATATTTTAAAAGGTAAAACAACGTATTTCGAAATACGTTTCCCATGTGCCTGGATTTTAAAAGGCAAAACAACGTATTTCGAAATACGTTTCCCATGTGCGTGGGTTTTAAAAGGCAAAACAACGTATTTCGAAATACGTTTCCCATTTGCGAGGATTTTAAAAGGTAAAACAACGTATTTCGAAATATGTTGCGCCTACTGTAGCTTAGATTTCAAAAGACAGAACCGATAACGTTCGATCACAGCGTAAATTGAACTCAAGAAATACCAAAAACATTTACATAAGCTGCCACGTTGTCAAATTTGTCCTCTACTACGCAATTTTAGTGCCGTCTCCAAAATGCAATTGGAGTGATACTATAAAATAGTGATAGTGTGATAGTTTTGCAAAAGGGTATTTTGATATTTTTGCCACTATCCACATGAAGTTGTACTGCAATTACACCCAATTATATATAGCTACAACTACTGCAGTTTTATGTACTTTGTACAGATATTTGTATTTACCCTGTTCATAGAAACGATGCCATACAACTTCCATGTATACACGTAATCGAATTATTATTTCGGTCTATATTCATTATAAGTCGGTCTCTCACACTATCTACTTATTGATGTCCTGTTACATATTTGCATGTAGACTAATGATACTGGTAGGCCCCAAGTCTGTGTTTGGCACCTTAGAATATTTCAAGACAAAATATAAAAATCAAAATATGTTTTATGATTTAAGTATGTGTAATTATGCCATTACAAACACAAAATTGTACAGTTATGTCTTTAATCAATAGAAAAATCTCGGTAGTCTTTCTTTAGGCATAATAAAATCTAAAAATCACATTCCCTAACATTCATGAGATCGTCAGCATTACCAACTTCCATATCTTTGGAAAATTGTTGACGATTAATAGGCATATGTTTTGAAAGATTCACCAGGTCTCTTTTCTTCTGTTGAGAAATACCCCGTTTCTTGATTTCTTTTGGTATCCCTTCAATTGGTCGATCTTGCTCATTCATGATATCTTTAAGCACGGATTTTTTGAAAATAGGATGCTCTTGGAAAGGTCCATCGAAATTTAGCTTTAGAAATACATCGTATCAACCTTTTCTAAACTGAACCACACGCGCTTCAGATAAGCCACGTAATCGCGCTTAAGTTTTTCTTTCTCCTGCTTAAGAAGTATCTCTCGAATTTTTCTCTTGGACATACCGCGTACTGAATACAAGATTTCAAGTATCATCTTAAATTTCATCTCGTTTCTGAAATAATTTCCGGAACTCACTTTAAAGGAAAATAATTCACTTGTGCTGCAAAAACGCCCCGCTGTCAATGTCATATGCTCGAAAATGATATCATATGATTATATTTGAATTGAAGCTATTCAAACAATGATATTATTTTATATAATATTCGCCGTAAGCGTATTGCCTTGTACGCATTATCTTATAAAAATCATAAGAAAAAGTTATGTATTTCGAAATACGTTTTTTTGCCTTTTAAAAATCCCTTGAAAATAACGCGTATTTCGAAATACGTTGTTTTGCCTTTTAAAAGTCCCTTGAAAAACACGCGTATTTTGAAATACGCTGTTTTACCTTTTAAACTATCCATCCAGTTTCTATTCCAATTATTTTCCAATATCTTACGTTACCTGTACAATATATCAAAATGTATAAATTACGACAATTATATGATCACATTTCAAGCATATACCCTGAAAGTTCAGATCTCACTGGCTCTAATAGACCCTTAAAAGGTAAAACAACGTATTTCGAAATACGTCGTTTTGCCTTTTAACGGCAGATATGGGGACAATTGGTCTCATCGGAAAACTCGCCTGCTCTACCTCGTCTCATTTACGATCAAGGACGATTTTGTCATTCTGAGGGTCAACTTAAAAACAATGAACTGGTCGAGCATACACCCTCCGATCGTCTGTCTTCACCATCTGTCGAGAGATGCTTTCTCAAAGACATTCGGCGACATGATAAATCAATACCAAAACTATCGCATGCGCACAGAAGCCAGTATAAAAAATATTGTAACAGCAGAAGAAACAGGCAGGCTATGTCCATTGAAACTCCGCAATGATTGCTATCAAAAAGATGCTCTCTTTTCGGAAGGCGATGTTGAGGTTTATGCTTTTTCTAAGGACATGCTGGATTGCTCCTGGAGTACTCATTGTCAGCATTATGAAGAAAAGGGAACAACTGCTGACTGACCAATGAGAAATATATAAGATCATGAAAACAGCGGCAACAATTAAAGCTGTTGAATCTGTAAAAAGGAAGTATGAGGCATTGGACGAGAAAAAGAAGAAGATCTTTGAAGATGAAAACTGAAGCAGGTAGAATGCTAGTGGATACAGCATCACACAATTTGCAGTAGCTTTCTCCGAAGAAAGCGATGTGATAAGCGCTAGACTATCAAATGAATTATTGAACAGTGCTTAAAGTGAAGTTCGTCACACAGCAGCGAAATGATGAGCGGAAGAAAGAAATCAAACATTGCGAAAAAAGCGCGTATAAGCAATGAAAGCTGCCGAGAAGCAGACTTCCTGAGAATTTGCGACATTTTGTTTTGTCGCCCTGACAGCTGTAAATCACCTAGATTTTCGCATATTCATTTCTTGCTGCAACGCAAATTGATGTAGCTTTTGAGTGACAGATATTGATATTATGCCCAATCTGCTACTAATTTAGTACTTTCTAGCAAAATTCTCACACATCTATTTATTCATCCAAATAATGAAAAAGAAGTTCTGTAAATAAGCACTTTTCCATGGCTGAACAAGGAATTAAAGGAAAGTTCACCACCACCACCGTCCAACAACTCATCTAACTACTCTAGGACGTTTTTCAAAATTATCAGCGGAACGGTTTTCAAATATCAACCCTTTTTTAAAATGGCCGCTAAAAATAGGAAACATTACTTGCTGACTGAAATTGATCGAAGAAATTGTCTGACATGAAAAATTCCTGTAAACTTTGTCTCCAACAAGGCATGATAAATAATTTTGACTGTCGTGCTTCATGAGCATGTAATAACAGTCGACGAAGATCCAAATCGAAGAACAAAATCCGTCACAGCATAGTTTGATGTTGACCTTCTTTCTACTCATGTGTCATGCCAGTCAAATTAAATTGAGCTTTGCGAATCATTGTATTGTATTGTATTTTACATTCGCTATTATGGATTTAGTTCAGGAAAACTAAGCTTTAACCCGGACAAAATTCGCGGTACCCTGAAAATTGACATACACGTAGTTTAGATTCTGCTTATTAACATATCAAAAGTCACCGTACATCCGTCATGTGCTCTCTGAGTAGCAACCTCACAAAGATGACATACTGCATGAGGTTTTCGAGGTCTATTTTGATAATATCTGTTTCCCTATTGGTGCGTGCGTAAATCAGCTGACGCTCTCAACCAATGAGCGTGCTGCTGGCAGTGAGTGGAAACTTGACTTGCAAAATATTTATGATCAAACGTTTTTTGGAGTGTTTATCATAGGCTACACCTTTCAATCTAACATCCAATGGATTGGTTAGCTATCATCAAGATTAGTCGCGGAAAATGAAGTAATTGTGACAGTGCATTCATGCATTCATGAATCGTCCATTGGTCATTTATAAAGAAAGTTATTGGTCAACAACGCTTTTCAAAATCATATTGCATCAGGGTCGCTTCACAACTTGTAGAACTACATTTTCATCGAATGGTCTGTGTGTCTAAAGAACTTTATGACCTGAAATCATATTTCTATCATGATTTAGCGTCTAGTCTTTCGTCTCTTTTTGACGATGAAAGAGACTTTTTTGAGAGAGAGAGAAAAAAATTTCTCTCACAACTTAAGAAAGAGAACTAAAAATTAAAAAAATGTTCATCATTTGATGAATCTCCCAAGACATCAATCATAAGAAATGTCGACGAACCACGTGTGGAATTGCTCCTGATCTAATATTTCGTGAAGACATGTATGTTGTTTCACCACAAAGCCAATTTCTCGGATACACAAAATATAAGACCAGATTGATCGAATATCTAAAGTCAAAAGTTTTGACGGCTGACATTGCCTACATCGCAATACAAACTGTAGACTACAGCCTGATTCCGATCGCGTTATTGTTTGTTCTATATTTTAAGGATGTGAGAATCATTTAATAGTTGCGCTTGTAGAATACGGTGTTGAGTTATTATAGTCAACTATTAATTTAGTATATTTTATATGTATTATCTTGCTGCCTTCGTAGCAAAAGACGATGTAATATTGCAGTGTCTTTGTTCGTAGCTGGTAATTGATTCACTCATCGTTCTGAGGCAAAATTCAGCTATAGCTTGGATGACTCTATAGGGAATTATTAACCGCTAAAATTCTGGCCTATATTCCGAGATATTCATCAAATACAATGGTCGCGCTGCATCCAAAGCTACTAATCTTAGCCCCTGGAAACGGACTAACCTAGCCTTTACGCGAGTAAGCATATACAGTATGTCTCTTGTTCGGTTGATCGGTTGAGTTCTACGGTTCCCAAAATGGACTTCAGCATTTGTGGGCAAAACATCTTAAGTCTCGTTAGTCTCTCCCATTGGCATGCCTGATAAGCTGATGTTGTGAAACATTCATGAAAAACATTTCTTTTTCAAGGACAGAATTTGAAACAATTTGAATTAAACAATCTTCTTCTAAATTTCGGAGTGATGAATTTAAAATCAATCGATGTGTACTAGAGTAAATAGACTTCAGTTATGGAATTAAGATGTATTTAATTTCAATAATAGGATAATATTCCGCCGATCAGGCCGGTTGAAAAAATATTTTATGATCACCTACTTTTATGCACGTATGCTTCAATCCTTTTCGGTTTCTTTATTAGAACTTGATCTTAGTACAGGGTGGCCCAGATATAGCCTACTATTTTCAGATGCATCTAGTTCGTGTTATGTTTTATCTATTACATTATATTAGATGTCATTTTAAATCCGAGGATGCCCCATTATATTTAATATGACCTGTTTTATATGATATTACATCAACTTCTCTACAATTTTTCATCAAAAAAACAAAATATATAAGATAAAACAAACCAAAAAGAATAACACACTTAGCAATGAAACGATCGCTCAACATGCTTCACGGTGATCGACAGTCAATAAGACCTCCGTCATTTTCATAGCGATGACGTAGTCTTTCGTCGCTACATATATGACATTCTGATGTCATCAGTAATCTCCTCCAATAGATGATTGAATATTTTCTTTAAGATCCTCGGTTAACTGAAATCGACTGCCGGCGTAGACTCGTGCCTTCAAATCGTCACAAAATCATTAATCCATGGGGGGGCGGTCAGGTGATCTCGACGACCACAGAATATGCCCCCTCTCAATCTGACGCTTACCAAATTTATGTCTAGCCTGTTACCCATCGCGCGTGCTCAGTGAGGAGTTCAATCTTGCATGAAGAATAGCCTTTTTTCATTGAATGGTTCGATCATTTGAAGTTGAGGAAGCAACCATGTTGGCAGCACGGCTAGGCAGCTTTCTCTCGTCATATTTAATTCAAAGAAGAAAGTACCCAATGCCCCTCCACGCTTCACTTCACACCAGACAATCACTTTCGAAGATGCATGGGATACCGTTGTTTTGAAATTTGAGTTGCCAGTGGTCCAAATAGCGATAGTCGTTGTGTCTGTTGGTCTCGTCCTTGCAACCTCTGTCAGTAATGTATTTGTGCGATTATTGGAGAACGAACCACATCATGCTAAGCTGCGACCATGGAGCGTTCTTGTGGTGCGAATCTTTCACTCATCATTGAACAGGAATTGAACATCATTGAACTCATCATTGTCACTGCCGGTAGCTTTCAATCTTGCAATGAGTTTGTCACTATTCATCCATTCATTTTTTCCTGTGCCTGACGATGGTCGTCGGTGACGTCCGAAAGGCCTCGTATATATAGTGATACGCAAAGATCGTCGTTTTGGGCTTACCGCAGTCAAAAACGCTTTGAAAACTAGCAAACTGCATCTGGCCCTCCCTGTATTTATCCTCAAAGCTTGGAAAGAGAAAATACATCGTTCAATAAATTGTTAAGCCTACTATTATGCATCATTCAAAACATTTTCTAGTATGTATTTTTAAGAATAATTTTTTGCTTCAGCTATGGTGCCTGATTGTTACACATCGTTCTGTTAATGAAGAGGGGTATGTTTCAATTCCATAATTGAAGGTTATTCAATTGCTCGGCGGAGTTATTCGATTGACCTTGACTTTATCATCCAGTAATCCAGTCTAAAGGACTTGTAGAAGCAAAGTTATAGCCGTTTGATGATTTCGGCCTACTATCATCAAATGGTCAGTCATGCCATGCTGACTAACCTATAAGTCTGACTCCTTAGCTGATATCAGCAATGAAAAGTCAGAAGTCCGATATCGGACCTCAAGAGAAACGACTTACCTGTAGTCAGTTTCTCAACTTAGTGAGATTCCTCTCACGAACTCGTACATGTACTTATATATCCTGTGAATATGCAATCGATAAGAGGGGGTTAGACATTGGTTATCCAAAATTTGACGCTGAATCCAAATCTGGTCTCAGTTTTCTCGTCCCATGCTTCGTTCGCCCGCTGGAACCCAAAACACAAAACTCATCCTCTGACGGCTCTATAACATGACCAAAAGTCTCAATGTCACTCTCAAGCCTCAGCAATGAAAGATAGGGCCAAGGTGTGCTTTCCAATGAATTTGCAGCACTCTTGGCTTTCAAACGAGCTATCGCACGACTCTCTACCATTTCTAGAACCAAAGTTGGAAGAACGCTGCCGAAGGAGGGGGGATGAAGTTCTTCGTTTTTAGCCCTATGACGCTGGAAACAAGTCCTCTAGACCCAAAATTGGCCAAAAAGCTCAAATCCCCGTCCATTTTCACGTACGAGGCTTCTTTTAGCCGCTACAGCCATTTTCTCACTCAAAAACACACCTAAACCACACATACACCCACGGAACTCAACATGTCGACGCAGAATTTCTTCACGAAGCCAAATCTAAACACAAAACAATCCTGCAAACAATCCTACACACCAAAAACACAGACCGCCGCCCAAGACCAACAGAGACGGTCGACCACGGCACACCCGGCCGGTCGAACCAGAACCACAACAACCCAACTCGCGCTCCAGAGGGGGGCGCTGTCCGCAGTTTGGAGAACTCCTTACTACTGTCATATGTGAACCTCTGGCACACATTTTTGAGTCCTCAATAAGATATCGAACTTTTCCGCTGTATTGAAGAATGCGTATGTGAAGCCAATTCCCAAGGTGAGAAAACCAACAATCAATGATTATCGCCCAATCTCGTTATTATCAATAATTTCGAAACTTTTCGAACGCATCATTATTTTGAATATAAAGAACCTGCTATTAGAATCTTTCCGGCTAAATCAGCATGCCTTTCGGCCGCTTGGCTCAACCTGCAGTGCTCTAATAGATATTCACAATTCTATTACGTCCTTCATGGAAGACCCAGAAAATATGTGTGTCAGGTTTACATGTTTGGATTTTTCAAAAGCCTTTGATAAGATACATCACAACAGACTGATGAATATTTTTATAGAGCAAAATTACAATGGAGGATTTATTGCATGGTTGTTTTCATTTTTGTCAAATCGTTGTCAGCGTTTACTTGTTAGATTTTTGAGTGGTCAATCATGATTAAACTTTTTTTGAATCCCACAAAGTGCAAGCAGATGCTATTTCATCGCAAACGTAACATAATTCCGTGTATTTATGACAATATTGAGGTAACTAAAAAGGTAGCCATTCTCGGTGTGACTGTAACGGACAATCTCAAATGGAATGAGCATTTTGATAAAATTTTATTGTCTGCTACTCGTCGTTTGTATGTTATTCTCACACTCAAACCATTTGTTTCGAAAGAAAAATTGATTGTAGTTTTTCAGAGTTGCATTATTTCGTTATTCATATATGCATCTCCCTTATCTCCTATCAAGGTATGATATCCCTAGTGATCATTTTCTATGGAAATCCCATAAAATTTCGCAGTAGAATTATCGCGCATTGTCTACTGCAAAAAGCAGTAATTTTCTACTGCCAAAAAGACCTACAGACATCAATCGTCTACTGCCAAAAAGGCCTACAGACATCAATTTATAAACGCATTCAGACAAGCAACAATTTTCACGATATTTTGCGATTAATTAGGAATAATATAAATGCCGATCGAACCTCAAGCAAGCGTAATTTTAAGTCCTGTGGATACATTAAATCATCCACCAGGATTCAAAACTACCGAATTTGAGGTATTGAACAGTACCTAAAAATAATAATAAAACTCACATTATATTTTCCATTTTCTCCAATCCTCCTTCAGAGATTCAACTTGTATTATTCGATTATTTGTTCGACTGTAGCGGTGTGTGGATCGAATATTTGATTACAATATAATTTCACTTCAAATGACTTTTCAGCAATATAATCAATCACTTGTTTAATGGTTTTCAGCGAAAGTGAAAAGATATTAGGTAGTTGAGTCAGAATGATGCGAATCAAAACGTGTAGATGAAGATGATGTTGAAGGTTAGGAACAGGAGGTAGTTCAATTTTCCTGGCATTGTGCTAAAAACAAGCTGGTCTCTCGTTTGTATTTGCCTTTTATTTGAGGTTATGTGCAAGATAAAAATCCAGCAAGGTAAAACCACAGCGCTTCGTGTCAGGTGGGACCGTGCGGTAAACATTCGCACTGCAAGGTCCCACCCCTTGATGTGTCTGTGACACGAAGCGCTGTGGTTTTACCTTATTGATTTTCTATCTTGTGCATAACCTCAAAGGCAAATACAAAGGAGTGACCCGCTTGGTTTTAGTACAATGTCAGGAAAAGAGAAGATCGGGAATTATTTCCAGAATGAAAAGATGCGTCGGCGTAATCCTGAAAATGGTTGTGGAGGTCGAATTGTACGACAGAATCCTCTGAATGTTCAAAGCACAAATAACTGACTTGAGGCGTAGTTAAAAGCTTTGTAAATCCACAAGTATAAGACAGTAGAACGACTTGTATTGACGCTGCTGGGATGACTGAAACACGCACGATGCACTGAGAGGAATGACTCTGCAATTGATGACGCCTGGTTGATATAGCATACACAGTCTCCGCTCGCATCCTCTTTGTCGTGTGACTCATGGACCGAAGGTCGTTATGAGGGCATTCATTAGTCATTAACAGGCAGGCGATCGACGAGTTGTTTATTCCACAGTAGGGAGAGAGATGTGTGCAGAGAAAAATTGTGACGGATATCGGTACATACATTACGTCCTTTAGTCATCATAGTCTTGCAAATAGGGAAACAACTGATCCGCATATTGTGACCTTGAATATTCCAGCTAAGATACATTCAAAATCAGAAAATCAGCTTTCAAATGGAGAAAAGAAAATAAAAGAAGTTGAATGGAGATAAGGAGAGAGAGAGAGAGTGTGTGTGTGTGTGTGTGTGTGTGTGAGAGAGAGAGAGAGAGAGAGAGAGAAAAAGAGAAAGCTTGTTCCCCTGTGCTTCGCGCACTATGGCCCCGATCAAAAACAAACAGTTCTAGGAGACTCCGGAGTTTCCGGAGAGAGAAAGAGAGATAAGAAGAGACTAGAAGGACTTAGTTCTGTGCCTCGTGCATTGTGACACTCCATCAAAAGCGAATCATTTAGAGGAGACAAAGTAGCAAGAGAAGGGACGCATGTATAAAACGAAATGTTCTTTTTACAGGTGTAAAGCAAGTAATAAATGAATATAATACATGCACATTTACATATCACATTCATTTATTCATGTGATATTTAATATAATAAGTATTAAATGTGATGTAGACATAATATCAATATATCAAATATATAAACATAACAATATATTTGATAAGATA
The DNA here is from genome assembly GCA_907163375.1 of Prostheceraeus crozeri. NCBI lineage: Eukaryota > Metazoa > Platyhelminthes > Polycladida > Euryleptidae > Prostheceraeus > Prostheceraeus crozeri. The sequence goes on along the minus strand of CAJQUW010002752.1, from coordinate 48,090 downwards.
GAATTTTGTAATTGCGTATAAAATTGTATTACATGTATATATTCCTATGAATACATTAGATGGTAATAATACGAGATTTATATACAAATATCTTTCTTTTGTATATTACAGTAAAAGAATTGCTGTATTATACAAAAATGCTTGAGTTCAACGTTCTTGTAGAGGTTATGTCTGTCGTCGATAAATGTTTAGAGACACGTGTCTCCAGCAAACATTTACAGATATATTTGCCTGCTAAACATTATATGGATGCCATGAATGCCAGTAAGAATTCTCTAGAATTGCAGTAGGCTCATACAAATGTCTCTAAAAACCATAAAATGCTTACTGCCAAATCAAATATCTGTAGCGATTTTGAAAGGCAGTAGAAAATCGTAAAATCTCTAGAAAATGATCACTCGGGATGCTCGTTGATGGAATACGCGTGCCCGGTATTCATTTCCTTGCCAAATACTCTCAGTGACAAGCTTCAACGTGTTGAAAATCGTGCTTTAAAACTCATCTACTGGTACGAATCACTTGATGCTCGCTGTGAACATGATATTCTTATGAAAAGACGACAAAAGATAAGCATAAAGATTTTTAGTACAATATCCCATAGTGCCAACCACATTCTAAACGAATATGTCCCCAGAAGATTGCGCTATAGTGGTTATTTTTGTATCCCGTTGTGCCGAACGCAAAAGCACAAATCCTCTTTTTTCCATTCACTACAGCATTGATGAACAGAGAATTGAGCCTGTTATAATATTTCAGCACGAACAGTGATTGTTACATGCATCGATCCAGCTCCCAATAATGTGCAACTGTGACTTTTGTTTTTATCACTTTCGTTTGTTCGTTTAATTGATACGTTGCAATGTAGTGCTATGATTTTTATTCACATCGAAAATATGCACCTCATTTTTTTTGGTACACGACCTCTACATCGGTCGGTCTACAACACAGGATCTCGGAATCATACCAGGATCCTACCAGGAATCCTACACCTCATTATTATTATTTTGCAAATTGTCGGCTGCATTATCTCAGAAGATTGAAAATTTTCGTAAACGCGTACATCGTGTAATATTCGACTATGACTGTAGATGCAATATCCTTCCTGATTTTGACGAGATGCGAAACGTTTTAAGATGTAATTTTTTATCAAAGTGCCGATCTCCCGTACATCCTCTTCATGAATATGTTCCACCACCAATTATGTTACGCACTGAGAGATTTCGCCTGCCTTCATTTTCAACTCAAAGACGCCAAAACTCTTTTTTGTGTGGTACTGCATGGTTGTAAATGGTGAAGTTTAAACATTTTGGAAATAGTTCATTATTTATTTTTATTGATCGAATAATATGCACTGAAATATGAAATTCATATCATACTTCTAAAGACTGACGTACATTTCAGCCTGTCACGGTCAGCAATAGAATGTTTCATGTGTAAAATTGCAATTTCAACCATCTTGTCATTTACTCTTGTATATTTGATTTCAATTTTCTTTCAATAAACACATTACTAACTAACTTACTTACTTAACTGTAGATGATCAAATAATTTTCATAATATTATGTCATGAATGATACTAATTTTTTGTCATTAGATGGGTTGAAATCTATGCTATCGATTATTGCTTATCCGATTTTATTCTGAATTGTCTATGCTCAATTTCAATTTAGTTTCATTTTGTCAATAAAGTTTTGCTTTGTTGATTCCATGTATTGGTTGATAATGCGGTTGTGTTTACGCTCTGCTGTGGATTCCTCTCTATACCCGAGAAAGAAAATGGTTGTTTACTTTTGAAATTGTCTTGAAATACAGTGTACATTAACTTTGGCAATTTTCAATGCTTTGTCATGATTTACATGGTGATTTTCGAAGTTTGCATTGGAATGATTCATGGTATATTTCAAATTTACACTTTATTTTTTAGTAGGCGCTAGGTTTTAAGTCACTTTCATGACAATGCAACAGGTGTGCAGCCAACTACTTTTAAATCTTTAAGTTTTTCATGCTATAAATTCGTGCATATTTTTGAAGCCACATCTCTGATGCACATGACAGTACGACACATGCATTGCGAATTATTTGAGGTACTTTTTGCAGGTTCTAGACACCCTCATTTTATAAATGTAAATGTGACAGTCTCAAAAATGATGATATCCCTACCGCATAGGCCCGATATCATACACATAATTATTTCAAAATGAAAGGTTTCAAAGGGAAATTGTACAAGAACTTTATCAATATTTGAGTGGCCACTCAACAACGGCCTTTTAAGCTGTACCATGAAAAAGAAATAGCTTGATTTTGTTTTAAAAATGTCACTCAAATTATATTGTGGGCCTACAGAATTGTTGTGCGGTTAATCAAATCTGTCACTCTATTTGACAGTTCAACACCCATTCATGCCAACCTTTATTTGTGAAGTTGGCAATTTCGAAAAAATGTGCTGCTTTTTGAAGTTTGATGTTTTTCATTCACAAGAATAATGGCACAAGGACAGCAAACTTATATTAATTAAAATCAACTGACATAGAAATATTGATAAATAACTAAGTTTTCGAAGATGTTATCAATAAATTGAAGCAGCCTGTCTGTTTTTGTCCATTCAAAGAATCAGAAGATCACACGTAAAGCTCACACTGTCAGCCAATTTTCGAAAATTTTCATCACATCTATCTTAAACTCTTTATCAGAGATCACGTTCAGCAATTTTCGTGAGGACTACTTGCCAGAACTAACACCACTTAGGAAAGTGACATACGTATGTATTATATGTCAATTTAATCTATGAAACATGAGGTTCCTCATGGCATAATGTTCATAAATACTAAATTATAATTCCAACGTGAATTCTGCAATTTGAAATATGGTGATTTGAGACATTTTGTCAATATATATCGCTCTTGCCATGCATGGTACTCATTGCTGCGTTATAAGTTTTAGGCCTAGGAATTTTTTCTTAAGAGTCAAGCTTGTAATATTGAATTCGATTATATTACACGAAGGTCTACAAGATTGTAATCAAAAGTAATAATCAATAAGTTAACAACTATGAACAACATGTATGGTGAAATTTCAAGTTAAGATAACAATCAATCCGAAATGATAATATATTTGTATTCATATTAAAACAAATACAATTGAGTTTGAGATACATAAATGAATGTAGTTGCACTGAAGATATGTATCTATCCAAAAGAATTTGTTCCTTTCAGTAAATAGGGTTGACCATTTACGGAGTTGGGTAGAAGGAAGTGATAAGATCTGAATTCTATTCCACTCGACTTCAGAAAGGTAATTCACCTTTCATGCAAGTTGGAGCTGGTCATTCGCACAAAGCTCAGACGCGCGGCGTTGTCGACCATTGGCATTGAAATCTTGAGTCGTCTGAAAAGTAGAGCTTAGTACATGATCTTGCATGACTGGTCGGCCCGCATGAACAACTCAGCATGAAACAATGTTCAAAATGGAAGCTATCATTATATTCAGAGTTCAACACTAAAAGCAGATTGTTAGCAAAGTTTTCACAGCAGAATTTGATGAGCTTAAGATCTCCACAGCTTCAATGCTTTTATCATGAAAAAGTAAATATGATCGCTTCTTCTTTACATTGACCAAAAGTTGAAGTTAGTAAAACAAAAATCTACAAAATTACAAAAATTTACTTAGCTTCAACGTTTGGTCATTATAGACAAGGCAAATTTCATGAAAATAGGTTCTGAAAACTTTTGACGGCATCTCGTGTTAATTTGTTTTTAAAAGCATACGCGAGTATCATAAATGATTCTACTTTAAAATCGTCTGTATGCCCAGTGCATAATTGTCTTGTTCTACGACTACTGTTCAGAGAACAGGATCTACTTTTCTAGGAATGGCTAATATCCATCAGCATATTTCAAAAAATGTCTTAGCAACGAGATATAATTTTTGGTGTACTAAAACAAATAGTTTTTCGCTCGCAAATATTTCAAAACTTGCATGCGTCAGAGGATGGAGAGTACAACATGAATAACTGACAATATCGAGGAATTTCGAGATCTGGTAAGTAGCCTCATTGTCTTTTAAACCTTCATTTTTATTATGTTCAATGGAGATGTTTATAATTGATGTTATGATTCAACACAATACATTTGACTTAGGAATCTAAATCTGCAATAGGCAGCCTAATTGTACCAACAGCAGCTGATACCACATAAATCACTCTTTCTTGCCTATAGGGTTCACTTGTAAAAAGAAGGAAGCTGTATGCTGGCAATGATCTGCATAACCTAGCTATTGATTCTAGCTACGCTGGCATGCACAACCATTAAATGAATGAATGCATGAAAATTAAGATTTTCATCAAATTATTGGCATAATCAGTTTCTCATTGTTTCATTTCGTAATACTATTTGAACATCGTGAACTAGATGGTGCGTTCTATCCATAAGTCTGTATCAACTTTTAGTTTGCTGAAATAGAATATTTCGTGAGCAAATTATTCAAACGTTTAACTACTTCAATTTTTATGTATCATTCAAGGTCATATTACACATCTATTTTAACTTGATGTCAGCTGCGTGAATTTAGTAGAATTATTATTAAACTTATTTTTTTTAACCTAACTTCCATTGAAATAATATCATGTCCAAGCCTAATATTCTGCTTAAAGCAATTTATTATATTTCCAACCATCATTCAATTGATGTTTGCAAGGACTGTTTATTCGTATTAAGCTATACCGGTGTCTTGCAGGGTAGACATGCTGATAGTATCGACTGCTACTGAGCCACTAGATATGTGGAACTGGTGATGTTTTTTTTATGATAACCAATGTTTTATACAAGAATGCAATATAAAGATACAATCATGATAATGTGTTGTCGCATATCCAACTTAAACTAAACAAATGTGATAGAACTTTCATTATGAGCTATCAATATTTTACCCAATCGTAAGTAACTGTATGCCGAAGCCAGCACATTTCTCTAGCTTCTCATACAAGCTGTGTGTGAATGTTCATTGAGCTACATATTTATATCATTTCCATTATAAATGCCATGTTTAACAAATTGATTGTGTAATGATAAGCAGTGGAACACATATGGAGCAGATCGTTTATGCCTTTGCGATTCAGCAGACATGTAATAAACTGAAATTCGTCAATAGGACGCCGGAGGCTCTGCCCAAATTTTCTTTTTTCAGTATTTGAAATTGAAATTCGTCAATAGGACGCCGGAGGCTCTATGCCGAAAATGAGACTTTCACAGAATGAAATAAGCCTACCACGAAGCTGCGCGTCTGCCGAATTCTATCCGGTTCCTTATCTTATTAGACACGATCAAAGAAAAACACATTTCAATGCAATAGGACGAAGATTTTTTATATGCAGTTTCTTCAGATCATTTTCTATGCATGCAAATCTGTCTGTGAGGCTATTCACATTCAGATTTGGCAAGCCTCCTAATGTTGAAAAATACAAGTATTTTCAGTAATTTTTCATGTATACCTCAAAGTCGATAGTTTTGAATCCTCATGGATGCGTTGCTGTATCCACTGGATAAAACTCACGTTGCTTGAGGCTTGTCGGCATCTCTGTCATTTTTGTCTGTTTTTTCTGTTATTGCATGAATTGCATGAATGTTTTTAGTTGTATGTACGTGTAAGTAGGTAAGATGAGAATCGTTATTCGGCTTTCAGCCAAAAACTGTGCCAGAAGCCAGTAGATCCTCGGATTGTAGAGATTACAATTTTCTATCCGATCTGAGGATTAGTTGGTTTTTGGATTGTTCATCATTTGCGGATAGCTTCACGCATCGAATGTATAACCAACGAATATCGAAATCAAATACTAGATGACAGCGTAGGGATAGCAAACTGACATCGAAGTCGCGATTGTTACATATCCATTGTTAACAAAAGGATGCCAGGCGGATAACCAGAATTCACAGCCGATAGCACGGATATCCGTCAAAAACAACGAACCAGATATCGGTTGGATATCAAACATATCCGCTTATAAGATACGGATCTCCTTGGGATAAAAAATTGTTTTCCGCGGAGATAGACTGGATATCCAAACGGCTCCTGACGCAGAAATAATGGTGTGTGTCCGCTCAACTGTGAAGATCCGTTGATATCCGGAGAATCTATAAGATGCTGATCGGGTATCCGTTTGCTCGGAGGGGTGCGATTTAAAGAAGGCGACATGCAGTGCTTCAGCATCATCATTGTGCGTAACTTAGCTATGGTACAATGTAGACGAAAGTAGACTGTAATGTTATCTCGTAATGATGATATCTGCACATGCATGTGACAGATATTTTAGAAGTCTAATCATCGTATGTCTATATGTGTATTCATACCATTGCTGCCCACTGCGATTTCTTGTTTTTTTTAAATTTCCCATTTTCTAATCCCAGCATATAAAAATATCTTTAAGAACCTCATAGCCCTATCGAATGCTGAGAGTGAATTTTGGTAACATTTTGGCTTCAATTCATGTAAATAACAATATCAAGAAAATAACAAAAATCATTGAAAACCATTGAAAATCATTGAAGGGAAGTGACATCTGCTGATATCCTTCTATTCTTGTTCTTTGTCTTATTCATATTTATTATTGTTGTCAAGTTTTTCCTCTAATTTTTGCTCACTTGGTGTGAGGCCTATAAATGCTCTGCTGTTTTATCCCTTTACAAAGATCTTATTGACAGGTCCATTGCTTTCGGATATTGTAACTTCCATACTGTGATCCCCTCCACTTCCTTGCTAAATTCACATTCCAAAAATTAGACCTAAGCAATTTCTGAGTTTCAATTCCACTAGTCCTTCCTTCAGTTTCATGTATTTTCAAGGAATGACTTGCCTACTTGACGATCCTGTGAATAAACCAAAGAATGTGGCCAAGGCCTACTATTCAAGTCATGTCGTTGCCCCCCCCCTGATAAACGGAGTGTCAACTTTCCGGTCTCATTACTTGACATGAGATAATTTTCTAATTAATCGATTCGAACATTCTGCAAATTATATTTCGATTACGATGAATGTTTCAGATGACAGAAAATTACTCCTGCGATAAGCTCATTTATAGTGTGATGATCATTGAAACTTAAAGCAAATTATCCTGACAAATAATTCTAACAGTGGATAACATTGAATTGGAAGAAAGCACGATCGCCTTATTTCTGTTGTGCAAAATTTACCATGAACCGCTGCCTGAACTAAGATTGTAAATCTTGGGCATCATTTGATATAGGCCTATTTGATTCCATGTTAACTTGTTCTTTTGAGATAAGCGCTTTATTCGATACATAAAATTGTTGAGAGAACTTCTGACCATATATTTAGATATTAATATACGACCGCATTGCATTATCGATCGTTTTTGAGTCAAATATACCAAATGCGTCAAATTGTTCGGACGCGTCAGGAAGTTTTCAGAATTTATTTCATGATTTTGAGTCAAATATATGAACTGCGTCAAAAAGTCTGAGTTCAATTTTCATTTACTTCAGCTTGAGTCAAATATACTTCTTGCGTCTAATATACCATTTGCGTCATAAAGACCGACTTGCGTCATGTCACGTATCTGAAGTGACGAATTCAGTTGGTAAAAATGGTTTTCTGCGTCATAAAGAACGACTTGCGCCATTGAAAATCTCCCATGAGCCTTCAATCTTTTCACTAATTTCTCCTCATCTTCATCATCTTTTGTCATCCTCCCCTTCGTACATTCATTATGTGTGTATTCATCATCATCATCGTGTTCATTATCGTCGTCATACACAGGATTAAGCATTTCTGATGTTTGGGACGTTAAAACTGTTCGCAGATTAAATGATAGAGCCCATCTATATAATGAAGCTGGTCTTCTGGTAATTCCAGTAATGTCAGCGCTCCTATTCCCGATAGCATTCAGCCACTCTGTACTCTGATCTGGGGAGATACTTGGTTAAAGCGTCTATCAGTGTGCTTTACAACGAGGTTACCACTATCAAATTCTCGTTGGACCTCTTGTGGAAGATTTGACATCTCAGCTAAATAGACAGCACCCCATCTTGCATAGTTGACATGATCATAACGAAAGAAAAACGGCAACATTCGCCTGAAAGCATATACAGTAGTATGAAAGCATATACAGTAGTAGAGACTCCACGAACCATCACGCTGCGCTCTTATGAAACAGAGAAGGATATAAATCATCGTCATGTATTTACATCAGAAAGAAGCATTTGGATCAGTTGCACAAATGCTGTCAAAAAATTCTTTCAACGCTTCCAGAAATCTATCAGTTGAAAATAATTCAACCATCTGTGATATGTGTTCACGATCTATTGTTGTTGATGCATGAAATATTGCTTTCCATAATGAGATGTCCTTGTCATGAAGATAGGAATAAAGCTGTGGAAAGAGAAGTTGCCACAAAGCTTGTAGTGAAATTTTGTGCACTCGGACAGCGCGGGCATATCCCTTTCCTTTCATTACATTCTGTGCTGTATTTTCTCCAATAATATCACATTCTACCCACAGTTCAGAGAGGCCTGAATCACTCATGTGACGTCCTATCACACCTAAGAAATTCATGGCTGTATGCAGACCCCCCCAGACAAGGAATCAGTATGTCTTTGTATTCTTTTAGTGACCATTTCAATTGCAGCAGTTTTGGATAGAGAGCTTCATCAACAGTGAGAACAACGTACTGTTGATTCATTGCATTTGCTATGTGAATAACTCTTTTAACTACGGTGTTGAGTGTATCTATTTCAGTTGTCGGCGCTGGTATAATAGGCAGGTCTCCTATAGCTGTCTTTTGTGCATCAACGACACTTGCTTCCTGGTTATAAAAAGTCCAAAATGGCATTGGTGTATGAGAGGATCTAGAAACAATGAAAGATAAATCAGTGGCATGGGCTTCCTTTGCTACTTCACATTCATCAAATGTTTAAACAAAATAACTTTCAGAAAGCGGACCAGTGAACGGTCGCTCCACATTACCTAGCTTTGGGGCATTTATTATATCAGTCATAGCATGTGGAATCATGAGTGTCCTAGCAGTTGAAGAAATATCCAATCTATTAAATAATTTATGAACTGGAGGGCCACGTTGCCACGCTGCTACTTGAGTAGCATGGAACTTCCTTTTTCCATCAAGCGTTCTTTCATTGATGTCAACATAATCCGTCGAGAAATGCACAAAGCGTCCTGCAACTAAATTTGTGGGAACTACTGCACCGGAGCTGTCCATACTTTCCAAAGTCATTTTTGCGAGTAGAGTGTCAAATTTTATAACTTCTCGATAGCTCATAGTGTGACCGACCTGATGAAATAAATCAACTAATTTTTTTGATCGAGTAGCTTGATAAAGAGTACTAGCCAAGCCGATGTGTTTAGGAGTAAGATATTTATCTCCGTGAGCAGTAGTATACATAAGATCCTGCGCGATTGATGCTATCCTGGTACATCTTCTAACTTCGCAATCCTCATCGCTTTCAGTGAGATCAACCAATATTTCCTGCCCACCAAGTAGGAGGTTCAGAAACATATACAAATTGTTGGGTATGCTCCTTAAAGCTCTTTCTTCACTGATCTCAATACCTTCCTGCTTGGGATGTGATAGCACGTCACGCCGAATGTGCAATGCTACATGTACCATACTGAGAAACATGTCTTCGGTTTCATGTTTGAACTGTGGAATGAGTCGCTCCTCTTGAATGCTTTCTTTATAAGAAGAAGTTGGAATGTATTGAAACTTGGTCGGAACCATGACAATTCTATTTCTATTACGAGCCTGATCATGCAGTGTGATAAAGTCATACACATTTCGTAGACTTTCTACCAACTTATCTTTGAATGTACATCGTCGACTAATATAAGATATTGGAATCTCTATCTCAGCCTCTAGAGCGATATTGCAGTACCTTTCCCACACGTCAACAAAATTAAAGATGTCTGCTTCTTTAGCTGAATATTCGAGTTCTTGACACAGCCATATGAAAGCGATATCTGATTTCTGTGAAGTAGATTCAGCGAATGCTTTGATTTTTCGGTCAAATTTCGGGCAACGACATGACTTGAATAGTAGGCCTTGGCCACATTCTTTGGTTTATTCACAGGATCGTCAAGTAGGCAAGTCATTCCTTGAAAATACATGAAACTGAAGGAAGGACTAGTGGAATTGAAACTCAGAAATTGCTTAGGTCTAATTTTTGGAATGTGAATTTAGCAAGGAAGTGGAGGGGATCACAGTATGGAAGTTACAATATCCGAAAGCAATGGACCTGTCAATAAGATCTTTGTAAAGGGATAAAACAGCAGAGCATTTATAGGCCTCACACCAAGTGAGCAAAAATTAGAGGAAAAACTTGACAACAATAATAAATATGAATAAGACAAAGAACAAGAATAGAAGGATATCAGCAGATGTCACTTCCCTTCAATGATTTTCAATGGTTTTCAATGATTTTTGTTATTTTCTTGATATTGTTATTTACATGAATTGAAGCCAAAATGTTACCAAAATTCATTCTCAGCATTCGATAGGGCTATGAGGTTCTTAAAGATATTTTTATATGCTGGGATTAGAAAATGGGAAATTTAAAAAAACAAGAAATCACAGTGGGCAGCAATGGTATGAATACACATATAGACATACGATGATTAGACTTCTAAAATATCTGTCACATGCATGTGCAGATATCATCATTACGAGATAACATTACAGTCTACTTTCGTCTACATTGTACCATAGCTAAGTTACGCACAATGATGATGCTGAAGCACTGCATGTCGCCTTCTTTAAATCGCACCCCTCCGAGCAAACGGATACCCGATCAGCATCTTATAGATTCTCCGGATATCAACGGATCTTCACAGTTGAGCGGACACACACCATTATTTCTGCGTCAGGAGCCGTTTGGATATCCAGTCTATCTCCGCGGAAAACAATTTTTTATCCCAAGGAGATCCGTATCTTATAAGCGGATATGTTTGATATCCAACCGATATCTGGTTCGTTGTTTTTGACGGATATCCGTGCTATCGGCTGTGAATTCTGGTTATCCGCCTGGCATCCTTTTGTTAACAATGGATATGTAACAATCGCGACTTCGATGTCAGTTTGCTATCCCTACGCTGTCATCTAGTATTTGATTTCGATATTCGTTGGTTATACATTCGATGCGTGAAGCTATCCGCAAATGATGAACAATCCAAAAACCAACTAATCCTCAGATCGGATAGAAAATTGTAATCTCTACAATCCGAGGATCTACTGGCTTCTGGCACAGTTTTTGGCTGAAAGCCGAATAACGATTCTCATCTTACCTACTTACACGTACATACAACTAAAAACATTCATGCAATTCATGCAATAACAGAAAAAACAGACAAAAATGACAGAGATGCCGACAAGCCTCAAGCAACGTGAGTTTTATCCAGTGGATACAGCAACGCATCCATGAGGATTCAAAACTATCGACTTTGAGGTATACATGAAAAATTACTGAAAATACTTGTATTTTTCAACATTAGGAGGCTTGCCAAATCTGAATGTGAATAGCCTCACAGACAGATTTGCATGCATAGAAAATGATCTGAAGAAACTGCATATAAAAAATCTTCGTCCTATTGCATTGAAATGTGTTTTTCTTTGATCGTGTCTAATAAGATAAGGAACCGGATAGAATTCGGCAGACGCGCAGCTTCGTGGTAGGCTTATTTCATTCTGTGAAAGTCTCATTTTCGGCATTGTTCCTAGCAGAATTTCGTTGTGGCTGTTTGACTATTTCTGTGCAACTAGTGATCTTTGAACTCGTGCGATCAGGCCATAGAAATGGATTAGGCCTATTCATGTATTCAACCGCTCTGTGTCACTCGAAAGGAAGTAACACTGAAATCAATGACACATCACCCGGCCATAATGGAATGGCAGAAGGAATGTTTAGGCTCACATAATACGGTCCAGTGGATGAAATGTTTCCGAGTTTTATTTAAGTAAACCTTCATCAGAGAATTGTCGTGAGGCATGCACTTCTACTCTTCTATAATAAAATTGTCAATTCAAAGATGAAGCAAAACAAAAAATCCTTATAAGGTTATGTTTCTGGCAACTTCTGCAAAAGATTTTGACCAATTATTGTAAGGGTAGAATTCTTTAACCCACTGCGTAAATAACTATGCTTGTCCCTCCTGACGCTCTACTGACTTTCTGTTGTTTGTTTTTAGCTTTTTTGCCCCTTAAGAAGCGTGAATACACGAAGCGTCGGTCCTGTAAGCCTATATAGTTTTTATTACAATTTTATAGCCAATAAATATTAAATTTTTATATTCTTTTAAAAGAGAAATTTAAGCCAATATTCTCAACGTACTTTTGGTTCATCATGAACAATCGTCTGTTTGCGACAATCGTATTCATCAGATACAGTGTGAATTCCAAAAACAATAATTAGTATTATAATATATATATAGTAGCTACTTATAGTACTTTATTATAGCAGTTCTATATTAGTATTATAGAACAATGATAATAGTACTAGTAGTTATCCAACGTTATCAAAATGTTGCCATTAGTTCAGGCCTCCCCGGCCAAAATACAAATTTTTCTAGGCTTTTAAGTTTTCAAAAATCTCTCGAAATCTGCACGAGCGAGATCAAACAAAAATGGGAGACATTAATTTGGGACGGCACAAAATGGGAAGCATCATCAGCAAAGCTATAGCGAAGGATGTAAGCCTAATACAATCCATGAAGACTGGAAACAAATGGAATAAGGTGAAAAGCAAGTAGGCCTATACATGTAGTCTGCCAACTACGTTCAACTAGAATACTGCAGGTACTATGGTACTGTCCCAAATCGGAATTCCCAGCTAACACACATGTAAATACAAATCTACTTGATGCACCACACTATCCCGAAGAAGGATTCTTCAGATGCCCTCACCGATATGTCCTCAAGCACAGTCTATTAATCAGGACTTTCGACTTTGATGCTCAGAGAAATTAATGAGCCAGTCGCTGCAGCGTCGATTTTGTCCTTCTTGATGAATTTGATAACTGTGAAGCAATGGGAAAAATTCTCCTAACAAATTATACTTTGGTGTAAATAACGAATCCTTTTTAAGAGATGAAAGAAGAAATAGAGACGGGCTGATGATACCGCAGTACATGGAAAAGTACAGTACATGCAGTGGCGGCTCGTGCAGTTCAGCTCAAGTAGGGCGCAGTCTTAACTTCATTATTTAAGCTCATAAGCTAATGTGGTCTCAGTTACAGCTAGCTACAATTAGTTATACTTAAGCCTTGACCTATATGAATGTGTCTAATTATGACATTACAAATTTGAATTGTTCCATTTGATTTAACTAACTGCGATCCCTTCATAATAAAGAATTATTTCTATAGTGAGACTCTCATTCAAGTAAAAATAGAAAATACGTTTGAATTCGTAAAAGGTAATTGAAATTAAAAAATCATTATTAAGTTCTTTCATTCAATTAAATTTCAAATTATTCACAATTTTAAAACTAAATCGGTTTCAAGGTAAAAATATGTCAAGAACTAATGAGTAACTTTTTCATTTGAAATTCGGAAGACTCCAGACAAGGTTTTGTGGAACGTTAACGTGATTCCTAGTTTTTCGTAACCTTGGCGAGTCAATGCTTCTCAATACGAATTTTTCTTTTTATGAAATCCTGAGATAAAGTCCTTCTTGAGAAGTAATTTGATTAAATTTCAATCGAATATACACGAGAGACATCAATGAATAGAGATCGAATGCGTTTTGACTGCAGTCTGCAATGCTTGCACATGTTTAATAAAATTGACGTAAACTTGACTTCCCAACACACGGTGCAGTGTTCCAGCTAATAAGAATGCGCGAAACTGTACCAGAGGGACATCATGAGAGCGCCCCATCTCAGCACAATTTACGCGTGTGATGCAGCCAGAAATATCTGATGTATGCAAATGTATGATCAGCAAAACCTGTATGAAACGAGGCACATTTGCTGTGCGCCCCATCCACGAGACATAGGGACGGTGACATCTGAGGCACTTGAAACGCGCTTTGATTGATGTGTTTGGGCATTCTTGGTTATTGGCAGGTTGAGCCATCTACTATTCAGTTAGCATTCACTTAACTTGATGATGATTTATTTTAATTTTCTTTGATGTATTATCTAATGGAGGGCTACGCCCCAGGCGCCCATATGGACGGGCCGCCACTGAGTACATGCATAGGCTATACCCTCATTCAGGCTAAAATTCAAACCGCAAGCCATGTCCATTATTATAACAATGATATGAAACAAGTCATTGCTCAAAATGATGTATCTTTCAATGCGACCGAATTTCAATTTCGCCCGAAAGTCTGAGTGCTTTATTGTCTTAGAGTATGATAATAAAGCACTCTATTTGATTTTAAGCATATTTACCATTTGAAAGCAGTGCTATATTTTCTCTTAGAAAATATAACACCGGTGAGGAAAATAAAGTTCAGTTATCCTAGATCCACATTTCTCTAAAGTAAAATGATGCACATCTGTGATTTACGGCAACTCTAACTTCACAGTCCTAGATATATTTCAAGCATTGCACCATTTCTATTCAATTTTATTCTCCTGGTGTCTGCTTTTGGATTTGTAATCAAATTATGTGCTACTCTGAGAGTTAGGTATATACACTAATTTGCGCTATGCTTTCGACAGCAAAATGCAGCTTCAAAATCTGTTTCACGGCAGGCCTATGTGAAATGGAGAAGATCCTTTTCAAGAACTCATACCTAAAATGCTGCTTCGTTTCTATGCCGCTATCTAGTTAGCTGCTTCTTGACAAGCATCCTTCCTTTCGGTCCATATTTATCTACAACCAAGTTTGTGTACATACGCATCAGGCTAGTTGTATTACTTAAATAGAAGAATTAATTTATAGATTATTTGCTGGTGTTAACGATGACTTTACTGTGTTTTGTAAGCTCACTGTTATATAGCCGTTTTTCATTTGAAGCAAAATATAAAATTATAGTAGAACTTTGTATGCAATTATTTTCTTGTCCATTCCTGCAAATGCGAATATACATGTACCTATTTAACACTATGCATAAGGCTTATAGTCGTAGCAGCAGGATGTTGCCAATTTTATGTTGCATTTAAATTCCAATGAACAAACAGGCGAAACATGCCCATACACGCTTTCCGAAAGTTATATGTAATTGAGGCAACTGTAAAAACGTGAATTGTGGTAAAAACGCCATTATAGAAATGACACTATTTTATAGCATGTAGCTACTTTGCTTTAGGGGGCTGGAAATGGACTTTCAATTAAGATATTGTTGAAATTTTGTTTCATAGGCATTAGAATGATAAGGTGGACCGGGCAAGCTGTCAACAAAGTGACCTTGTAGAGAAGAATGTCGAATAAAAGCACCTTAATTGACAAAGACGTCCCCTAGCTTTGTTAAAGTATAGGCCTTAATATTAAATTCATAACACTATTTGTAAACTGCGGATAGAATCTATGTTTTTCGTAGTGAGTAGTTCGGCATTTTTTTACCTTTTTGCCCATGTTATTACTGAATGCGCATCAATTCATCATCTCAAACTAAAGAGTCATTTTCACAGTTTTCTGCTTGAGGTTCATGTGTGCTCTTAAGATTGCAGGTTTGTCAATTTTTCATGATTTGTATTGATTTTAGCTGTAGAGAATTTTGCTATGGGAATGCTATTGTGCAAAATTCACAAGTGTGACGCGGAAAAATTCTTTCCCTGAGGAAGCGTTTTTTCAAGGTGATAAATAAGTGGTGATTGGATTCGCGCACGAGTCGACACTGAGAATTAGGCCTAGCTTTAAATGTCACGCTTGTGATTACTGAACATTTAAGAAATCGTATGAGACTTGGCAGTTTTACTACCCGTTTGTTTATTTTCTTTACCCAGAAACTATGCAAATATTTTTATATTTTGTAGACCATTGAATATTGATACTTTGCGAACTTCTGCCAAATTATGGTTACATTATTGTGTAAGGTGACCATTTGATCAAGATGAATAATTCTAGGATTTGTATGGCAACTTGCCCTGAGCATGTTAACGCAGTTTTCATTTTCTGTTTTTATTGCATTTGTGCAAAATTTTTGCATGTCGCTAAGTGACGACTAAAAATTGCTGAGAGTTAATTGCCAAATCTGTCTAGTGCTCTATCATCAGTGTCTAACATATATTGGAAAAAATTAATTTCTCGATTTAATATGATGCATTTATGCAAGACAGGCGGTCACCCTACTATATAGTCATGGAATTCGGCACCTTGAAATTTACCCACTTCAATTAGATTATGGTAGCCTATTTATTGACTATCTTGAATAATAAATTCTAAGGGGACCTCGTCGCAGTCCCTCTGATTCTACCGCAGGCCATATTTGCATACAAGCCTAAGCTATGTGAAGAGGTAGAGACGTTCTGTAACTTACTCTGTGATGGTTGATCGTGATTATGAATGTATGATTCTCCCCTCCAACTTATTATGCAATCGTGAGTCAAATATTCAATATGCGTCAAAACGTCTGACTTGAGTCAAATAGTCCAACCCGTCAGAATACCGTCGTGAGTCAAAAAGTATGACTTGCGTCAGAAAGAATGAAAATCTGGAGTCTCCGAAACCGAAACCGGCGGAAAGTATTGAATGCATGTATTGAATACATCTCAGCAAAACTCACATGTACACCAAATTTGGTGAGATGCGAGCGTGCGGAACAAAGTCCATTTGCGTCAAAAAGTCTGACTGCGTCAAAATGTCCAACTTGGCGTCATTTTGTCTGACTTGCGTCATCTACTGACTATATGGATGTTTCAGGATTGCGGTGAAGCTTTGAAAAATTTCCTGAATAAAGATGTAGCAACCATTAAAATACAAGAATCACTTTTAACAGCTGAAGAATTAGGATTATCTCAAATGAAAGACTTTGTATATAAACGACTGAATCAGCCTGCAGATAGTGACCAGCATGTAAGTATCAATGCAACCATCCGCAAGAATAATGCACTGACATTTTCTTCATTATACGAAATTTCCAAGACATCTCAAAC
This sequence comes from Prostheceraeus crozeri, assembly GCA_907163375.1. Taxonomy (NCBI): domain Eukaryota; kingdom Metazoa; phylum Platyhelminthes; order Polycladida; family Euryleptidae; genus Prostheceraeus; species Prostheceraeus crozeri. Next base: position 31,033 of record CAJQUW010002752.1, on the reverse strand, counting down.
CACAAATCACAGTATGATGAAAATTGACCGTAGCATTTTACAAAGATAAATCACATCATATCAGTCAGGTCGAAAGGTTGATTTGAAGAATATATTGAGACATGAGCTTATGAAAGTCCCTCTGTCATTGGCCACAGTCAATGGAACTTTGCATCAAGGAAGCAAATCTGTATTACTCAATATAATTGCACAAGGTGTAGAGATTCCTCAGCAACTGACTCCTACAACATCAAGTTGCTTGATAATTGATGGCCAGGCTCTAGTCATGTCTATAGGGAAACCCCCTAACATTAAAACTTTCGGTGACTATAGCAACTTCTTTGTTGATGCAGTTCATAGAATGGGAATGCACTTCCATAGGATTGATGTAGTATTCGATAGGTATCAAGCTGATTCAATCAAGACCGGTGCTAGGCTAAGTCGTAGAAAAAATGTTAAACCTATTAGACGTCAGATCGAAAATTCAAATGTTCCTCTTCCATCTGACTGGAATAGTTTCATCATCATGGAAGAAAACAAAGAACATCTAAACTTTCTTTTATCAAATCAGCTGATAGAACGCACTAGCACAACTCATCCTATTGTTGTGGTTTCCGGAGGTTTTCATGAGGCTTCCACAGTTAAGTCGTCAGATCCTGACCTTGACATTTCTTTTCTGCATGCTAGTCACGAAGAAGCTGATACCCGAATAATTTTACATTGTATCCATGCGGAAGAATATACGATCGTGATATCAGCGCGTGACACTGATATTCTGATACTGCTGTTGGCACATTATGAACAAATCAGTTGCCCACAACTGTACATGAAAGCTGGTACAGCAAAGTCCTATAAGTATTATCCAGTCCACGACATCTATCAAGGCCTTCTTCCAACTCAGGCAAGAACTCTTCTAGGTTACCATGCACTAACAGGTTGTGACACCGTATCGCAATTCTATGGTCACTCAAAATCACCCACCTGGAAAGTCTTTCTTGAACATCATTTAGACCTTAGTGAACTTGGTAAAGCACCATATGATGATGACGTATTAAGAAATGCTGAAAAATTTATTTGTAAGATTTATGGAGTGAGTGAACTTGAAACTTGTGACGAAGCTCGAGTGAAATTGTTCTGTATAGGACGCTCACAAGAAAATTTACCTCCGACCTCAAATGCCGCGAAGTATCACATCATGCGATCCCACTATCAAGCGATGATATACAATGTAGAATCAGGCCTGCATTCAGTACCCCGAATTACCTGCAGAAACGGACATGGGATGGATGAAAGAGGATGGAAAGTTGCAGCCTCAGTTACTGGACCTTCCTCCTATCCCAAAAGCCTGCAGGGAGATCCTGAGCTGCGGTTGTGTAACAGGCTGTGTAAATCAACGATGTTCTTGCAGAAAGTTTTCAATGTCGTGCAGTGACGCATGCAAATGTAAAATCAATGGAAGAAACTGTCAAAATGTGCAATAAGACAAGTGATGATCTAATTCTAGCCATGAAGTTTCTTTTGAATTACTGTATGGAAAGATACAACAATTATTGATGCTATATTTCCTTTAATTGTTTCAGGTTCATACTTCTTTAACTTACTTGCTTATTTCCTAGTTTTTCGTCCTTGTCCACGTTAAACGGGGTCAGAAAAATGAAGCTTTGACGTCACTACTCCCTCATACTGGAGGCTTCAACAGTGCTGGCATAATCAGACATTTCTGAAGCGCTGTGGTAACTTTTAGTCCCGATGCCCGTCCTGGTGACTTCCAATGGCACTTTCGGGGCTTGACCTATTGACCAAAAAGTCGCTAGGCCATGCACTTAACCATTGTGCCACGGAGAACACTTTAACATAAATGTGTATTTTGCTTCAGGTTGCATTGGTGCCGCATTGCATTCGAGTATCGCAGCCTGACTTAACAAGATGATGTCTAAGTTCTTGGAGATGATTATAGCATCAATGATAAATCATGTTTCCTAAATGCCACGAATAAGCCGAAACATATTTTTGTTTACATTTGATTGTAAATAGAGATTCTATACATATGCTATTTGTTGTTTTGATATCCTCTTAAATTTTCGATATACCGATCAGTCAATTAAGCAAATTGCAAAAATTCTTTAATTTCCGAAAAATCAAAATTCTTCATATAACATATGATACTACTGATGTGATGACTTTTAATTGTAATAAAATAGAGATATGTTATTTATTAGTAATTAAATAGTGCTTCGCTTGGTTGAAAACTTCACCGCATTGTTAAAAAAAGTACCTAACATATGATAATATCCTCTTCAAAATAACTTTGAATATTTCTGGAAGCATTTTGAATTTCAAATTTTCAGGTGTAAGGAATTGTTTTCACGCCGGGCATACAGCAGATTCGGAATCAGCATATTCGAAAACCCCCAAATCCACTGTATGCCAAGAATTAACATAAAATGCCTTCAAGGTTTCGATTTTTGAAAAATTGCCTAGTCTATTATAAAGAAGGAGTGATCATATTCACTTTTTCATGATGAAAGCATTGAACTGCAAAAACCTCCTGTTGGCGACAATCACCTACATCTCCGCAGCTGTTTTGAGAGTCTAAAAGTGTAGTAATTATGGTCTATTTTATGCAGCTTCAGGTAGGTATGAATAAATTTGAAAAAATGGACAAATGTAAGGGTACTGTTGCATGGAAAAAATCAATTTCATTAAAATCAAGTATTGCAGAAAACTTCGTAATTTATAACAGAGAACATCGTAAAGCCGACAGCTTCCTCAATTGTGATAAATTTCTTTGACTTGTAAAAACACTACACTCGCGGTCAGAATGTTTACAACAGTGCACAAAAAATACATCTTCAAAGTACAAAGCAGCCTTTCATTTCTATTTCTATGTGCTTAACTTCTGCTTTGCTCTCAAACAAGACGATATAACTAAAACAACATATTTTCATGGCTTCTGCAATTTTCAGACTATTTATAAGGTGGTTTGTGAACATTGTAAGTCATGCGTAGGTGTACGTGCTAATATTAGTGATTTTCCATGATATGCATGTCTCCTGCGTTTTATTCTCACATACTTGTTGTTAGTTCTCTTTCGCCGAAACTGCGTCTTGTTCAAATTAAGCTGACAGTTTTCATTGATATTCACACGAAAATAAGTACTGTGATCGGAACGGAGCGGCTTGACATCTTAGATTTGTTTTTTGATTGCTGATAGGATCAATGCTTTTTTTCTTTATCACCATTTGTTAAATTGCTATTGTCTGAGCACTGACTGCATGTTGACGAATGAAGCACGATTGTAGTGACGGCGTGTCCTTGTTCCAATTGTTTGTCAACTCTTTGACTGATCAATGTATCGAAAAGTATCAACAATAGCACTGAACGTGCAAACGCAGCTCAGCAGCGATCATACAACTGCAGCTAGTCGGAACGATTAGTGGTGAACTTTTGTTACTCGTCTAATGGCTGAACGTCATGACAGAAAAAGGCTTGAGATGAAGACTCTATATCAGAATACAAGTTTAAGCTTGACTGAAATTGGTCGACGCTTGAATGTTGACAAATCAATTGTCTCTAGAGTTGTCAAACAACTTCGTGAGTCTGGCACATTCGAGACTCAGTGCAGCAATTGTGGCCGCAAATCCATCTTCAATGAACGTGATCATCGTCGAATAAGACAGACTTGTGTGAAAAATCCACGATACTCAGCACATGATATTGTTGAAGAGGTCGGTGCGGAATGCTCAGATCAGACAATGAGAAGAGTGCTCAATGAGATTGGATGCAAGGCCCACAAACCTGGACGCAGGCCTTTCATCAATACTTCGCAAATGGAAAAGCGGCGTAGATGGGCTCTTCAACATCTCGACTGGACTGTTGACGATTGGAAGAGGGTCATTTTCAGTGACGAGACAGTAATGGAAATAGGCGATGATTGCCCCCAATATGTCAGAATTGTGGATGGACACGAACTTGTGCCTGAATACTTCATAAGAACTACGAAGCATCCAACCAGCGTCATGATATGGGCCTGTTTTGGTTGGAAAGTGACCGGTCGGTGTCAAGTTATAGAACGTCGAATGAATTCTGAGTGCTATATCAACGAAATTGTCGACCGCCGCGTGCAGCAGCAATTGCAGGAGTGGTTTCCGGATGGATCCGTCTATTTTCAGCAAGATAACGCTCCTTGCCATGTGAGTCGAAGGAGTATGACTCATTTCGATGAGAGAGGCATACGACTTCTGCCTTGGCCCCCATCATCACCGGATGCGAACCCCATCGAGAACCTCTGGTCACTGGTAAAACGAAGGCTAACGTCGTCGAGATGTTCGTCGAAGTCTGCTTTAATAGCAGCCTTTATTCAAGTGTGGAACCACGATGAAGAAATTCAGCAAATGTGTAAGAAATTGATTCAATCGATGCCTGACAGAATTGAAGCCATACTTGCGTCGAAGGGTGGTTCTACTCGATATTGACTTTCAGAATCACAAAATACATATTTTTGAATTGGAAGAGTTGTTCTTGCATATAAATTACTTTAAAGTATAGTAGGAACACTGAGTAGAGGTAGGTGGGCACGACATAATTCTAATATTAAAACGGAAATTCCAAATTACATACTGTGTTGCAAACTTTCTGTCCGCGAGTGTATATTTTCGCATGTGTTTGCTGAAAAGGCTGAAAGACACTCAGAGGATTAGATGTATCGACTGTCTACTCGCAAACATCATCATTTCTTTACTAATAATCAATTTCCCTGATGTTTTGATATCGATATAGGCAGGTAATTTTAGAATTTGTAAAAGGGGCCTCTGGACACCCCTCAGATCTCAGAGGGTGTGAAAAAGCTAAAGGTCCTGGAGGACAATGTACTACGACAGATATTAGTTGTCAATCTACTGTGTTACGCAGTCGAATGGCATTCAGATTTGCTGTCTCGCAACAACATGAATGCTGGCAGTATTCTGTCCATAACGATCGGAAAATGGGCTGTCGATACCGCTCGGAGATGACTACTGCCTCACTTCGCATTCTTTTTGTACCGTCAGCGTGACCTAGTGTAGAAGGTGCGAGCTCGTCTACATGCACCAGACTTCAGCTCGATTCCTGGGTCAGGTGAGTGTGGTCGGGGAATCAAGGGTGTCAGTGTCTTTTATTGACTTAATGTTTGTCATTCCTTCTCTTTAGATATTCAAATACACTACGACAGACCTTTGTTGTAGACTAATTTAGTCGTTCACCGTTTCTCAATTGTCGACTATTGATTTTACATATATTTTATGTGGAATATATTGGAATATCGGCGATTTGGATTTCTTGCGTGAAATGCTTACCAAAGTGCGTTCAAAAAAGTACTAATCAGGTAGCACTGCATTTTTCTTATTCCTTGTATTGGTCAGTAAATGACCAATATGCATTAAGACAGCAATTGTACTAAGTCAATAAAGGAAGTGAATTAAAAACCAACAATCTAATGATGACCGAAATTGGCAAAATTTCTCTTAAAAACAATGTGTTGTCTTGAAGAAAGTATGTGATCTTTCTGTGCATCAATGTGTTCTCGTCTATCTGTTTATATACGGGTAAGGACGGATGCGGGTAGGCTACTCACAGGTTCGTGCACGTACATGTACATTAGGATATGATTTCTTTCTAACCCAATCATGAATGCATCATGAATCGATGAACTTTTCATCAAAACTAACGAAATTGTAATTTATTTTTATTTTATCGGAAAAAAGTTCACCCCAACTCAAAATGCAAATCCTAAAAATTGCATGTTTTGCAAAAAAATGTGATTTCGTGTAGCTATTCTTCTAAACTAATTAATTGATTATTTGCTTTTGCTGTTTATTTAATTAAATAGGTTTATTTGTCATAAACTAAAGGCTATGGTAATATGATTTACCTACTATAACCTAGTATAATTATTACCATCATCTGATTTCATTGATCAAAAATTCGAATATTTCGCATGCTTACACAATGGAGGCTATAGCTGAACGTTCTCCCTCTTTCGGCAAAAGTCATAGATATCTTGAAGGCACTTTGTGGCGCGTTTGGCACTGGAGTCCTTGGGATTTCCAGTCTTGAAGGTTCTTGATTCCAAACGTTTTTAACAGAGGTCATAGCTTTTTGCTGATTCTGCAAGTTGTTGTTACATAATGTTTGATACTCAGTTGCATTGTGCAAGTGATTAATCAACCAAAGATCAGTTAACACACTCGAAGTGAAGCGGTAGATTTCATACAGTGAGGTTCTTCTCTCTCTGGTAAAAGAATATCAGCCACGAGAGGATTTCCCCTGGAGTTCCATCTTGCATTACTTGAATTCAATATTCTCTGGAATTGCATTTTAGGAAACCTCTAGGTTCTGTCAAATAGTTTGAAACTCTGGTCATGAAATAAATATTTCATATCGTAACGCTATCTTGCCGTTTCTCTGGTGTCTTCATTTACATTATTGAAATTCGCCGTCTATAGTTTGTAATTCTTCAAAAACTCAAGGACAAATTGATATTCTATATTGGGTGAAGTATTGTTACTGCCGAGTTCGTCATCTATCACCGAGCGAAATACTCGATGGAGAATATAACATTGAGAACCAATAGATTAGGGTGTATGTAGTTGTTTTCTACCAAATAACGTTTGCAATTGAATGACAATTTCATTTCGTCTTCCACTATTGACATTAGTTGTGACAGCAACAATCATCTCAATTATATTTTGAAAAGAAAAAGCGCACATGGCATCACGATGCGCCCATTGAAGTAAAGACAAGAAATAACGCTAAAAACCGACATGTTTCAGCTGGGCTGTTCACTATACGTGATACACATCGTGATACTCTATGCGCTTTTTTCCTTTCATATGATCAATAGGTTCATTCCATCAAATCGCGTCATGGATGTTCAAAAATAAATGTCAACTAAAGATGATTTTCAGAAGTATGTAATCATTAGATTATTTTTCCACACCGGTATCAAGATTTGATGAAATATTTATAAAGAAATTGCACCAATCAAAATTTAATTTTTTTTCTGCATTTTGGCCTTTTTTGGCACATTATTGAATTTTGTAATTTGTAGTGAAAAAAACACAAGCACTTGAGGCTAGGTGACATTTTCTGCAAGAGTTGATCATCCTTTATTTTTATCTGAGACAAAAAGAATGAAAAAATCAATTATTGTGAATAGACAGACCGTTGAATAACGTATACATGTATATAGAAGTGTCCCGTTGTTCACAAAACGTCCGATTCTTTCTGTCATCCAATCGACCGTTAAAATACAAAACAACGTGTTGTGAACTACGTTGTTTTGCCTCTTTTAGGTTCAGTTGAATGGTGAAGATGTGAAGTATCATATCTCACAGGGTAGATTGACATGAGTAGCGATTGACTTAAACACTTTGCGTGAAACGGATTTTGCGTTTGACAGAAGTTCATGTTTTTTAATAACAACTGAATACTTCGGAAAACGTGATTAGATTTCTAAAACTTTAAATGGCAAAAAGCAACGCACTATGAAATGCGTGATTTTCCAGTGAAAATCAGAAAATTCAGATCGTATTTATAAAAAAAAATGCTTTTTTTCGGATTTGTTCTTTTCTTCCTTAGATAGATTTAACAAGGAACAGAGAGCGACCAACAATTTGGAATTTTAGCAGTATGCTGATGTTGTTCTATAGTGATTGTTCTTTTGCATTTGCACCAGGTTAATAACGATTACAACTTTTTATCAGTTCCCCCCGCGAATATTGTTCATATAATCGTGGTTTTAACCTTCAACTATCCTCTCCTGTACGAAAATGTATTCATGAATTCACGATAAGTTCATGATAACAGGTTTCAAATGTTATTTATGTTTCAAAGTCATTCTGTAAGACATTCTGTAAGAGCTTCGTCACCTTGAAAATTTAAATCCAAGAAATTTGCTGCATCATCAATTTGAGTCGGTTTCCTCATCTTTCTTTTGTCAATGGATAGATCATTAAAAAATGAATTACACAGACAAAGTTCATAGATCCTGGTTATCAAAATGTCTGAGGGCCTCTGCATGGTCCCTGATTTGCTTACGTTTTAGCAGGGAATCATATGCATTCCTAACTATTATATAATTAAGTTAAAGGCAACAGTCATGGCAATGAGACATTTTAGAAGCTCTGAAGATGAAAATGTAGACTTACTATCCCTCATGAAAACAGCTTTAGAAATTTGAGGTTGGAGGTGACCTTTTTGTAATAACTAAGGAAAAAACACATTTTGATCAGTTCTAAACAATAACTCATCGAGCTGTAATGTCAGAAAATTGAATTTCGAAAAAAATTCAAAAAGTTATATCCCTAATATACATATGGATGATCCTCTTGTGGACATGGGTACCAAAATACGAGTCACTATTTATGGGTAACTATTTATCACTATAAATAATTATATTCCTGTTCATGAGAGGGATGACATTTTATATTGGCGGAATAGTTAGCAAATAATTGTTCTATGTAAGTTATTATTAAGATATCATTAAGACATGCATGGAAGATATAATGGTTTAACGAGCTTGTTTCAAACAGTCATTTGGCATACAACATTGTGCTGCGTAAACAGTATCACTGTTAGACCAATCTGTATAGACACTGTTTCGATTCAGTCTGCTCATCTGTGACTACTAATCAGAGACATGGATATGCATGGAATAATCAGATAAACATGGAAGGAATGACACAAGGAAAGATGTTATTGTACCCAATATAAGTTTCTCCAATCGTAGCACGTTGTCACAATTGATGACATTTCATTCGTGCACAGAAACTCTTTATAACATTATTCTGACTGAACCAAGTTTCGCAAATCGTCATATCCAAACTTTACCGAAACATGAATAGTAGTATTCATTGTAGACATGAAAACTACTCAAATATTTGGAACGGAAGAATTAAAGTTCGCTTTGCAATCAACTTTCCTAGATGGAATCAAAATCCCTACATCAAAATACGATTAACAGCAGCTGCTATTGCGATGGTAATACTGGTGTTCGGAACTTTAGCAAATATCTGCACGGTTATCGTTCTTAAGAGATTTAAAGGATTGCGGAGGAGTACAAGGTCCTTTTTCTTTGTCGCTGCAATTTGCGACCTGTTTGGAATGCCAATGGGAATGTTCGCTGTTTGGTACCAATTGCAATATGCGAAGTCATTTGTCTGCATTAACGCTTACACGTGCTCCATTCATTATCTAATTGCAGAAGGATTTCAAGATTTCAGTTGGTATTCAGTTGTTGCGGTGGTTTTTGAAAGATTTGCCCTTGTTATCATGCCTCATAAAATGCGGTTTGTTAATCAGAAGGCATTTATCATTGTTTCCTATATCGTCATAACTACATTGGATGTCCCTCGGAGGTCTTATTACTCATTATACCGCTTTGATGGATGCGTCTGCAGCTTAAACACCGATGATATTTATGTCTCGGTTATTTTCAAATTATATATAAATTTTTCATTGCTGACATATATACTTTTCGCAAATCAATTGATTTTGTCAACTATTACTTTGATTCATACTTTGACAAGACATAATGGCAAGAAAACGGGAACAAGCAATTATGACCAGCAGACAAAAGAGGCAGTGGATTCGGTAAAAATGATGTTTTTCGTTGGTATATTTCAATGTCTATGTTTTTGCCCTCCACTCATTATTCACTATTTGGAATTTTCTATGATGGCGGTTGGATATCATGAAGGCACATTTATGCTTTTGATGCATGTTGGCTTTATCTCATATAATGCAATTTTCGCAATGAATTTCGTACTATACTATGGAAGCTGCAAAGGATTTCGCGACGCTTTCCATCTATTTATCTGTTCTCTAAAGCGCAACAAGATTCAAGTGAAGGATGAAACTAGTACAACAGGTAATAATACGAATTCGTAATTGAAAATTCAAACAACATTTTACAAAATGCCTGCATATTCTGAAATCTTATCGCAATAAAAGATTGTTGTCATTTCATGTTAAGACTCTTTAATTCAGATATCTTACTATCACTACAAGCCAAATGGATTAAAAGTTCAATGAGCTGATAACGATCTTTCCTATTGCAGGCCTGTCTTTGATCTTGTTCTCTTGGACATTTTTATAACTCCCATGTTGCACGAAACATAATGCTCAATGTAATACTCCATCACAAGTCACTCCTTGCGGAAGTTGGTGCATAAAATCTTCACAACGTCATTGAATGATGATCGATGCTTGTTTGTGCGTTCTATGTAAATCATCAAATAATTTGATAAACCGTTAATGGATGTCATTTAATTTTTATTTGCATTTATATAGCTTTACTTAATGATATCAGTATATAAAATTTTAATCACTTACATTAAATTTATAATATAAGCGATAATTCTGTTATTTTGAATAATGGATGAGTAGTGAGCAATTAATTGTTTGCTAAAAATCAGATAATTGACCGGTTGTCATTTAGTATGCTATTATTTAATTTATTATAAATTATCAAACGCCACACTGATACAGCCGTTAGTCAATGGCAGCCGCTAACATGCAATTATCCTATGTTGATTGCATAGATCCTATGTTCCAAAAGCACTCAACAACATGGAATGAAAAAATGCTCATACATTTAATAAGAATTAAGAAGATATAGATGATCCATATTACAGGCAAGCAAGCTCCTTAAAGAATGTGATCTTTATGAATTTAAAACTCAAACAATCTTCAAGGAAGACCTTTCAAGCCATTTTATTCTTGCAGGACCAACTTTTTTCTTGAAGGAACTTGGAAATAGATCCTGAAAAAAATAATCAGTCGGGATTGCACTTCCACTTAGAATGGCCACTTCCCTTGTTCCATGGCTCCTCGCTGTGGCTTTGATTTAAGCCTAAATTGGATCCGGTGGTTCTTTAGTTTGAAACAGGCATCTATTGTGCCGGTTTCATCAGCCAAAAATGTTTAGTAGCGGCAATGTCATCATCACAATAGATTGACAAAGGTCTGTCGCAGTAAAGAGAATGACAACTATTACGTAAATAAAGGACACCAACATCCTTGATCCCTCGACCGCACTCGCCCGACCCAGGAATCGAATCGAATTGCGCGCGGTATAGACGAGCTCGCAACTTCTTCAAGAGAGGCACCTTCTTCACAAGAGGCATTCGAGCTTGGTAGAAAGTGCGAGCTCGTCTACATCGTGTTTTGATTCAAGGATGTTAGTGTATGTAGTTGTCATTCTCTTTAGGTATTCAATTTTTTGTCTTGAATGTAATGGTAGTCGCATTGTGACTTGCGATAGATGCATGTGTGGGTTCGGGTAGGCTACTCAACCGTGTGGGTACTATGAGCTTCCTGCAGGTTTCCTGCATCGATTCATCGCAAGAGTTCATTGACTTCCTGGCCTTATGTTGCATAAACACGAAATCCCCTTCGGGAAACCATTCTGAAGAGAGGGCAACAAGCGAGATGTCAAAACGTGGACATATTGGTTGGCGTTCATATTCCTTCCGACGATGTGCAGTCGTCTAGGTCCTTTCATGGATATATCTGACCACACCATAACTTTCGTGGGGTGCTTCACAGTACCGCAAGTTGGAGTTGGTCCTTCGCACAAAGCTCAGACGCTCGGCGTTGTCGTCGATTGGCATTCTCGTCTGAAATAGCCCAGTCATTTGCGGTTCAATTTCGGTATTTCCTCGCCCACTGGAGCTTCTTCACTCTCATTTTGTGACTGAGGGCTGGCTTCGGAACTGACCTCGAGCTCGTTTTTCCGCCTTCCTTCAGTCTTCGGATAGCGGTTTTATGGGAGGCAGTGAACAATCCATATTCTGCGCGACCGTGGGAGGAGGACTGTAGGAGGAGGAGCACTGTGGACTTCCTACACACTAAAAAAATGCCCGTTATTATGTAATGGCAGATTTCTAAGATATAACGCGTATTTTCCCGTTATAATGCCGTTATATTTCCCGTTATAAAAATTATCCGTAATATGAAGGAAATCTCCCGTTTTTTTCGCGTTATAATCGTGTTTCTGAATAACGGGAAAATACCGTTATCTTATCCGTTATATTGATATAATTTCTTTTTTAGATATGCTTAAATTACCTATAAACAAATCGGTTATCGTCACCCAAAACATGTAATCTAAAACAAATGCTTCTTACATGCAGACAATTAATTATATAAGAACATTTCAATGGAAAATATTATCAAAACATATTTCAAAAATTAGTATTATTACAAAATGTAGCAAGTCTGTAAATTTCAAGCATAATACGCCTTTACAAAAAGATATTCACAGTTTTACAGACAAACCTAGATCTTTGAAAAAATGGACTATTATACAGAATAATGTTTTAGCTATCCTTAACAAATCATAGAAACAATATGTCATCAATATTCTGTTCAAAAATATATTCAGAAATTTTTTTGAAGAAATACATTTTTTTCATTTATCCTTAATAACAAACAATATTCACAGAAATAAAAAACTATTCACTCTAAAAATACATTCACACAAACCTATTATTTTAGGGCACACCAATCTATTAGCTATCTTTAACATATAATAGAAGTTCAAAAATATATCCACAAAACCTAAATCGTTGAAGAAAATACAAAAATTTACAAATCTATGATTCATTCTTAGCAAATAATAGAAACAATATTTTAACAATATTTTGTTTAAAAATATATTCACACAAATATAAGAGTACAAGAGTAAGTAAATCCGTAACAAATAAATCTTAATCTTTGAAGAACATGCAACTCAATAACAATCTATTACATAAACTTAACAAATAATAAATGCAATATTCTATATTCATCTAACTGGAAAACAGGATGATAATGAGATTCAAGACTAGAAAGTTCATGTCTTGGTGTGAATGATGTAAAGTTTAAAACACGTCACTCAGGAGCGTCTGGTGTAACAATCATTATCCCATTTTGCGGTTTTGAAGAAGAATGAGTTCTGACGTCGTGAAGTTCGCACTATCGGTAAAAGAATCCTTCCAGAAACAGCGACAGGAGCCACTTAAAGATTCAAGATATGAGAAGGAGAGATAGCTTGCGAAAATAGCTTTAAAGCGGCACACTTTCTTATGCTTGCAATACACTGTAAATCGCTGAATACCAATCAAATACGAAGGATTCATTTTTTTGGTATATTTCTGTATTCTCTTGGTATATATTTGTATGCTTTTCGTATGTTATTTCAAGTGTAGTATGCTTTACAAACTAAAGCCATACCAGAACAATGTTAGAAGAAAGTATCAATCATGTCCAAAGTATCTTGATTTAAGGCCTTTTGTCAGTAAAGATCACACTAATGCTACTACTGTTTTGCAAGTAGTGAGATAATGACATTCAAGTGTCATGCTTTCAATACTGAATTCGATTATAATACATGTAAGTCTAAGGCATTTCATGAATAATCAATGAGTATTCAACCATGAGTATTCAATTATTCAAGTGTGATTGAAGTATTCAAGTATTCAATTATGCATTATGTAATTTTGAAATTAAGCATATTATTAATTCGAAATAAGAGCACATGATTCATGAACGCAAAAGCAGTTATGTTTGAGATATATAAGTCAACATGGTTGCACGAAAATATCGTTTTAATGAATTGATGTTAATCAACTTGGTTCATAAGGTAGAGCTTAATAAGCGTCCTGTTAAAGTTGCTAAACAAGTAGCAACGCCGACATACTCGTGGAGCATAAAATTCACAATAAATCTATTCTAGTTAAATATCACTCTATAAAACAAAAATTATTCACGACTGGTGAAATAATAATAACTATGAATAACTCTGAAAAAAGTTATTTGACAGTAGTATGTAATATATACTATGATATATGCTATATATGCTATGTGACTTAAGCCTCTTCATACGAAATACATACGAATGAGGACCAATTTGCATCGAGTCTCCTATATAAGTCATACCAACAACTTATATTTCATCGTAAAATAGCCAAACACAGATAGAATAGTTCGTATCGCTACATACGAATCACATACGAAAGTAAATGAGATTTCGTATGAAATAAATAACAGATCTCTGTAAGCATGCGAGAATCTCGTATCAGATGTTTGTTTCAAATTGTATGTGATTTTGGTAAATGTTTATATGTAATTTTCGTATCCAGCGATTTACAGTGTCGATTCGAATCCATGCCTTACACGATCTCTATAATTACCTCCGCATAAGATACGATGAAACCAGTTTTGAATTTTTTCCAACCTTGAAGAATTTTCTTGGGACAGTCCAAACAACAAGGGAGAACAGTACTCCAAAACCGAGCGCACAGTTGCATTATAGGCTGTTATTAATGATAATTCTGTGACGCTGTATTGTTTCAAAACACGAATTATCAATAATCTTCTGGCTGCAGTTCTTACAATATAGTTGACTTGAGCATTCCTATTATTGCTTGAGTCAAAAATGATCCAAGAATTTTCAATTCCTCAACTACCGGAATATTCGGAAGATGGATAGGAATGAAACTTAGAGACCTAATTAGCAGCATTTTGTATTTATTCATATTGAGAGTCAAGCCGATGTTCTTAGACCATTCTATACATGAGTGATGAACTGCTTCCACATGTGAATTCGCTGAGTCGATGTAAATAGGGACGCAGGTCATGAAGACATCAGCATATTTAATAATTTTACATGGTTTTCTGGATATTTCGAAGCTGCCAGTCACAATGGAAAACGAGTAAGGGCCAAGGATTGAACCCTGGGGAACACCAGACGTCACCCCTACATAGTCGCTGCTTACCATACCAAATCGTACACATTGATGTCTACCCGTCAAATAGTCAGTTATCCATCGAATGAAATACATAGGAATATCGCAATCTATTAATCTTCCGATTATTGCATCGAATTTCAATCTATCGAATGCCTTAGAGTAATCGTAGGCAACGATTGAATGCCTGATACACTTGGATTCTCTAAACATTCGGTATAATAGTCATGTAATGCGATGGTAGCACATGTCGTTGACAATCTAGGTCGGAATCCATACTGGTCCTTTCCATAAGTAGTTTGTCCTTTAATTTCCGCAAGATTAAGCAGCGTTCAAAAAGTTTCAATGGCACAGAAATTAGGGTAATTTTTCGAAGGTCATGAATCGATGCGTTTGAGGTTTTGGGCACTGGTGGCACAGCTGAGCATTTCCATTTCGAGGGAACAATACCACTTCTCAGCGAGAAATTGAAAATTTCAGTCAAAAGTTCCGCTGTGATAAATGACGCAGACTTATAGAGTATATAATATATGGAATATCTGGTGAGGCCTTCGTAGTATTAATTTGACTCAGGGCATTGTTGACATCATGAATTTCAAACTGTGCTGGATATGTTGGTATTTGAGGTATTTCAAAAACATCACTTTCCTATCCTGGAAATTGTTTGAGAAAATTCGATTTATGACGTTCACCGCTACGTCAAGAGTTTCGAATTGCTAACATATATTGTCAATAACATTTTGCATGTGTCTGCCCGAAACAAAGTTGATAGCTTGCCATACATATATGTAATGGCTTGAGGCGGGAGACACATAATGAATGAATGAAAGGAAAACGTCACAAATCTCTCCCGAAATATATATAATGCCGAATAAACACAAAGGTTTAAGTAAAAATATAATACAGGTAAAATCGGCAAACGTTTCGCGTCCAGACTCTTGGTCACTGCCTTACTAAATGATTCTAACAGTAGGTGCAACAACACCCTCGTGACGCCTGTTCAATTCTGGCTTACGAAAATCGATCAAACGAGATTCCATCAAACTTGTCTCAATCGGATCATGCACACACTTTAAGAAATTGATATTGAAGCTATCTATGTTGGTACACGGGTTGCAAAATTTTATATGATCGCTCAAGGCGCTATGACAATCACGCTTGATGATGCTATTTTTATGTTCGTTATACCGCAAACGGAACGGCCGAGCAGTTTTTCCTATATATTTAGAATTACAAATTTACACTCAAATTCATAAACAACGCATGATTTATCACAATTATACCTATCAGGAAGTTTTACGCAGATTTCACAATTGCTATGTTTTTTACACGGACTCTTTCTTTTCAAAGCCTGGCGCAGTTTCTTATTTCCGGTAGTTACAAAGTTGATTTCTAATTTGTATTTACGAATGTTGTAATTAATTTTTCTTATTAAGCTATCGCTGACAAAAGGCAACTTTAGTGTACATTTCCTACTTATTGATTTTGTATTATTTATGCTATCATTTGATTTGTGTTAATTTTTAGTTTTGTTGCACTTCCTTATGTCATTGTTAGTATATCCGTTCAATTTTAAATTACTATTACACGCTTCAATGTCTGCCTTCATAGCTTCTGCAGGCAAAGTCGCACTACCACGAATTTCTATGTCATTAACTTTTTGTTGGACAAAATTCGTTTTTACAAAGCTGGGTAGCCAACTATCTTTTTTAAGAGAATTACCGGAGGAGATCTCTTTGACATATTTCTTATGGGTTATTTTTCCATTATTTGTCCAGACCGTTAAATCTAGGAAGTTCAATTTACCGGTATGTGGAGATTCCACGGTAAACTTAATGTTGTTGTCAATCGAATTAAAGGTCGTACTTATTAAATCGAAAGTGTCAGAATCTCTTTTGAGGGGACCTATTATAATGTCGTCAATGTATCTTTTATAAATAATGTTGTCAAAATTGAGTTGAGCTCTAATGGCAACAATAGCTCTTTCTTCTATGCTGTTCATAAATATGATTGCCAGTGGTGGGGCATAGTGTGATCCCATGGGAACACCCTTAATCTGAAGGTAACTTTGATCATTAAAAGCGATCTCATAATTGTAAGACACGAATTTTAGCATAGTGAGAAATTGGTCTACAGTTACATCAAAATTATCTATCTGTGTCCAATGCTTATGAGCGAATAAATTTACAGCATCCAAAGCAGGGGCTATCGAAATGCTGGGGTAGGGATTGACCACATCTAAAGATATGAACATGCAGTCTTCACTTATCACTTCAGTATAATTTTTAAATATATCTATAAGTTCCAGAGAACTTTTTAAATGTGCAGGTACAAAGTTCACAAGTTGATTCAAAATACGGCCGCAAATCCAATCAACTTTGTTAATAGGGTTATTGGTAACCGAAGCAATAGGCCTGAGAGGATACTGATTACATTCACTTCTCTCTTTATGATCTTTGATCAACGCGTAGAAATTTGAAGGTTGGCTTCCCGAAACATGCAAGCGATGCAAATTCGATTTACTCAAGTTATATTTAAAAATATTATTTATCATAGTGTTCGCTTGCTTCTCTAAACTATTTTTCTTACTTTTATTGATTGGCTTATACGTGGATCTATCTTTTAGGATCTCCTCAGTTCTAACTATCATTTCTGAGGCTTTCGTGACGCAAAGTCTATTGCTTTTATCAATAGCTGTAATCATAAGGTCATTTTCTTCAAGAAACTTTTTACTGTTTCGCATTTTTTTATTGAAACTTGTATAGTTATCTTTGTGTTTGACATGAGACACTTCAGTTTTAACAGCTTCAATTATGTCTTTTTTGAACAACAGTAAATTGACTTCGTTTTCGTTGGATAACGAGAGGTAAGCAGTATCAGTTGGAGCAATTGCTCGGTTACGAGTACCTTACTACTACAAGGAGGTTACCCGTGGATATCCTTGAGCATTTGCTTCATTTATTAGAGGCTGATTTGCGTAAGGAAGAAGAGCTAAAATTCACAACACATGGTAAAAAATGGGGACAGTTATCTTATGATAATTACCCACATGGTAGAATGAAGTATCGGTGCACCGTCAAGCCATCATTTCCTTTCGAGTATGCAGATGAATATCTTTGCCGCGTCTCTCCGCAGGACCAATTGGGTAAGCTTCAACATTCTCGTGACGCATCTTGTAATTTGTATACGAACGAAACGAACATTGATTTACCATTTGACTTGATTGATATTCTCAAAAAAGGCCCTAATTTCAGGATTCCACCAAACTTGAATTCTGATGAGTTTATGGATGATGTAGAATTAGCGTTAGAAAAACTGACGTATAACATGCGTTGGAAATTTAACCTCGAGTGTAGAAATGATAATGGCAATAATGACTTTATGAACATACCTTTTCATAAAAATACTGTCACGTTACCCAATTGCATGGATAACGAAAACGAAGTCAATTTACTGTTGTTCAAAAAAGACATAATTGAAGCTGTTAAAACTGAAGTGTCTCATGTCAAACACAAAGATAACTATACAAGTTTCAATAAAAAAATGCGAAACAGTAAAAAATTTCTTGAAGAAAATGACCTTGTGATTACAGCTATTGATAAAAGCAATAGACTTTGTGCCACGAAAGCCTCAGAAATGATAGTTAGAACTGAGGAGATCCTAAAAGATAGATCCACGTATAAGCCAATCAATAAAAGTAAGAAAAATAGTTTAGAGAAGCAAGCGAACACTATGATAAATAATATTTTTAAATATAACTTGAGTAAATCGAATTTGCATCGCTTGCATGTTTCGGGAAGCCAACCTTCAAATTTCTACGCGTTGATCAAAGATCATAAAGAGAGAAGTGAATGTAATCAGTATCCTCTCAGGCCTATTGCTTCGGTTACCAATAACCCTATTAACAAAGTTGATTGGATTTGCGGCCGTATTTTGAATCAACTTGTGAACTTTGTACCTGCACATTTAAAAAGTTCTCTGGAACTTATAGATATATTTAAAAATTATACTGAAGTGATAAGTGAAGACTGCATGTTCATATCTTTAGATGTGGTCAATCCCTACCCCAGCATTTCGATAGCCCCTGCTTTGGATGCTGTAAATTTATTCGCTCATAAGCATTGGACACAGATAGATAATTTTGATGTAACTGTAGACCAATTTCTCACTATGCTAAAATTCGTGTCTTACAATTATGAGATCGCTTTTAATGATCAAAGTTACCTCCAGATTAAGGGTGTTCCCATGGGATCACACTATGCCCCACCACTGGCAATCATATTTATGAACAGCATAGAATTAAAACGTTATACGCTAACCAACAGGTCAAATACATAGGGTTAATTAGTTTAAACTCTATCAAGTACTCTACCCTCTAAGCAATTTATATTATTGTTTAAACAGGGGGAAACTACTGCTACTGAAAATACGCTATGGAATACCAATAAATAATTCATGCATCGAGAAGTACAAAAAGAGAATTTAGCAAGCTTACTCAGCGAGTGAATTCTGTCCAACTGAGGTTGTCAGAATTGTCGCTTCAATTTATCCTAGTACTTAGCGGTATTAACTTTCCTAACGCTCGTGCACCTGATTCTCCTTACCAATAGATAAAGGCGATCAGGTCTGTTATCCATCATACTCATACTGTATCAACATGTCAAAATCATTAGTGATGCCAGACGTAACCCATCAAATTAATCCCGAATGAAATGAAGTTGTGAAATGAAGACTTGATGAAAAGATAAGTGAGAAATTTAATCCTTAAGAGGACTGATCAAACGTTCCCTACAGGTGAATGGAATAGTGTCAAAATAACAGATTCTTATTCAGGAAATAAAAGCAAAGAACTATAATCAAGATTGGAACTTAAATATTAACCTTGAACTCCTGAGGTCATCAGCAGAGACTAGGGTATGGCAATCGTGTTTCGGTCCCTCACCTCTGAACACTCAAACCCACCCTAGCGGGACCTTGCACAAAGGCAGCCTCAATCCACAGTTAATAATTTATAAAATGAAAGCTGCGACAATAAATATAAAAAAAATGCCATCAAATTAATCGTTATTAATCAGTTATTCAAATCAGAATAAACATTAAAATAAATGATTGTCCAGCATTTGCTTAGCTGAATAATAACCGAATTTTAAGATAACTTCCCAATGTTTTTGCAACTGTCTCTGAGCGGACTGCTTAAGTTCAAATCTAGAGTAGCCTCTTGCTACCAAAAGCTGAAATGTATTCCGAACTTTATTGATAAAATCTAATTCGTGTGTACAGATGCGACCATATCGCAAAACTTGGCTGGCAAAGACTTGAGCACCCATCTTATGCGGAATCGTATTATCCGGAAAAGTTAACAAAGTAACGGGGAAATTGAAGTCATCGACTTTGTGATACACGGAAGTTTTTAAGCCATCTTTAGAAATTTCTAATTTTACATCCAAATACTCTGCACATTTGTCGTCATGCCCACTGCGACTAGCTTCCAGACTATCAGGATAAATCAATGGGATTCTCGAACCAAAGCTCGTGTAGTTGATAATGCAGATGTCATCTATATAACGAGATGTATTGGATAATAAACGAGCAAGTCCTGTTTTCTTGTCTTTAATTAGGTCAGTCATATATATTAATTCGCAATGCGAAAGGAAAAGGTCAGCCAAAAGAGGGCTGCAATTCCCTCCCATAGGTATTCCTTTAGTCTGACGAAACACGTGACCTGCAAAAGTGACGTACACTTCGTTAACTACAAATTCAATCGCTACTTTAAACGATTTCTTATCATATACACTATAGCCTGCGTACTTAATACCGGACAAAAAAGTTTTGTCAAAACCGATGCACATATACTTTCTGTTTGAGTTATTGAAAATCAAATCTAAAAGGCTATTGATGTGTTTCAGAATGTCACTTTGATCTAAATTTGTATACAAAGTAGAAAAATCGAACACTTGTACATTGTGCATCTTTAAATTTCTAATTTTCGACAGAAATTCGTCAGTAGAATTTATACTCCAATAGACATTTATCCCACTGTTTTTATAGATAGCTTCACAGTATCTCTTAAAATGTTCCCGTACTACTTTCAGACCTTTGTTAAGTTTAACTGATAACTGTTTAGTTGTGCAGTTTTTCGCTCCTGCAATAAAGCGGAATTTGTACGGAGATTTATGAAGTTTAGGTAACCAATAAATTTTGGGCACTCGTAAGTTAGTATCAGTGCATCTAGTTTGAAACTTTTCTTTCATGACATCTTTATGTTTTGAAATTACACCATTAACTTCATCATCAATAGGTGTATAAGTAACATTACCCGTAGGTGCAAAGCTTGTTAAATCGAAACCAAGCTCTTTCAGCAAAATTTCAACGTAGAATTTTTTGCAGATGAACGCGAAATTGCAACTAGCTTTATCTACTGGAGCAATGATAAAATGACAGTGGATATATTTTATGTAATCATTTGAAAAGTAGCGTTCATCGTAATTATCTTCCTCTCTTGCATTTTTGCTGTTATGAATACAATGTTCAGTATTCTTATATAGACGAGCCCTGGCCAATGTCATAATTCTACTCCGCCAATCTTCGAAATCACTTGCGTCAATCTTAAGAGTTTTACTCTCCCTATTGATGTGTTTATCTAACGCGCTACCATTGCATTCAATAGCTCCTTGTTACTGTGGGGCTCCGGTAGGCGATGCTTGGTACCCAGATTTAGCAAATTTCTGATATCTTGATTACCGATAAACTTCAGATCTCCCGTAAAAACATGTTTATAATAATTGTTCGTGAACTCTTTGTGTTCAGCGCACTTACAAGGGGTCTGAGCAATAGCTCTGATTCCTTCATTGTCTAATTCTTTAAGAAATCTGTTATAATTACAAAGTTTCAACGAGACAGGGTTATTTAGTGAAAAATAAGTTTTTGGAGGGTAGAGGTGTTGGACTTGAGCGGGTAACAGCCGACACACACTCTTATCATGCATAATGCTTGCCATATTCACAGTGTCCATCAACTTGCTCTTAAAGGGAAATACGATGCTAGTTTTATCTTTCTTTTCATTTTGACTCTGCTTCCTGATCGAATTTTGGACATAGGCACATACTATGTAGGCGAAATCATTCCTTTCGTTGGTAACGAATTGTCCTAACATTTTTACATACATCAGATTTAGTGATTTCAATTTTCTATAAAATAATGTTAGTTTCTTAGCCGTAAAAAGAGAGCGTAATTCATGTAATGTTGCTTCATATTCGTTTGAGACACATAGTTTACGCTTCCTGTTTCTCATTCCATGACTGCGCTTGCGTCTTGGAAGAGGACTACTGTAATAGTAGCTGCTTTCTACTGTGCCCTTAGAAACACATGCTCCTCCCGAGAATTTGTCATTTAAGCCTAGGGGAGATTTTCAATGACGCAAGTCGGACAATTTGACGCAGAAAACCATTTTTACCAACTGAATTCGTCACTTCAGATACGTGACGTGACGCAAGTCGGTATTTGTGACGCAAATGGTATATTAGACGCTTTTTGACGCAAGTGGACTTTGTTCCGCACGCTCGCATCTCACCAAATTTGGTGTACAGGTGAGTTTTGCTGAGATGTATTGATTACATGCTTTCAATACTTTCCGCCGGTTTCGGTTTCGGAGACTCCAGATTTTCGTTCTTGCTGACGCAAGTCATACTTTTTGACTCACGACGGTATTCTGACACGTTGGACTATTAGACTCAAGTCAGACGTTTTGACGCATATTGAATATTTGACTCACGATTGCATAATAAGTTGAAGGGGAGAATCATGCATTCATAATCGCGATCAACCATCACAGAGTAAGTTACAGAACGTCTCTACCTCTTCATATAGTTTAGGCTTGCATGCAAATGGCCTGGTAGAATCAGATGGACTGGTTGACGAGGTCCCCTTAGAATCTATTATTCAAGATAGTCAATAAATAGGCTACCAAAATCTAATTGAAGTGGGTAAATTTCAAGGTGCCGAATTCCCTGACTATATAATAGGGTGACCGCCTGTCTTGCATAAATGCATCATATTAAATCGAGAAATTATTTTTTTCCAATGTATGTTAGACACTGATGATAGAGCACTAGACAGATTTAGCAAATAACTCTCAGCAATTTTTAGTCGTCACTTAGCAACATGCAGAAATTTTGCACAAATGCAGTAAAAACAGAAAATGAAAACTGCGTCAACATGCTCAGGGCAAGTTGCCATACAAATCCTAGAATTGTTCATCTTGATCAAATGACAACCATTTACACAATAATGTAAACATAATTTGGCAGAAGTTCGCAAAGTATCAATATTCAATGGTCTAAAAAATATAAAAATATTTGTATAGTTTCTGGGTGCAGAAAATAAAGAAATGGGTAGTCTTATAAAAATACTCTTTATTAAAACTGCCAAGTCTCATACGATTTCTTAAATGTTCTGTAATCACAAGCGTAACATTTTAACCCATTTAGCGCCAGTGTAACGTTTTCGTTACAGCACTTTTCGGAATCTGCTGTCTTCTCCAGCTTGCGACATATGATACAATATTTTGATTACCATACATTATTTATCACATATTTTCAGGTAAACAATCGCCAATTCAAAATTTATCACTTTTTAGTGCTTATATTTTATCTCGAAATTAGACAAAAAATGGGCTTAAAATCTGCTAATATACTTAAAGGCCCAGTGTATGAACGTCCACATGTAATTTACTGTCAATGTCATTTGCGTGATCTCATTATCCATCAAATACCGAAAATAGCAATCAATACTTCCTCGGATATTCATTCATGACATGGCGCGTAATTTTTTTGAACCGTAACGTTTTAGTTACACTGGCGTAATATGATATAAAAAAATGTTAAATACAGCAACAATATAAATGAAGTAAATGGTGGTGAATACTATCAATTTTCTTTAAAACTAATGTTTGTTGAATACTGAAAACGAACAATTTCATTGGAATATTGCATTCTTAGTGTATTCTATGAGTCTGTAATGCTTGTTGCTATTTATAGTCTATGGCTTTCTCGTCACAAAACCAACCGAAGTCAATTGCCGTAGTAATTTCCTCAATATTAGACTTGCTAGCTCATGTACGGAAGCAAGTGAAAGAGAGATCAAATCTCAAGCATTTTCTCTTATAGCTTAATCATAAACATTGCAGGGTGCCAGTTCGCCTGGGCATAGAATACAAAGATGTCCTCCGACTCGAGCAATTTCAATCCAAAACTTCTTTGGCTGTATACGATGCGTCTCTCCCTACATGGGCACGCCAGAGGCTCGAGATGACCCAAACTGGTTTAAAATATCTATAAAGGCTTAGCTTGATTACATCAACCTGTGTAGCTATCTGAAGACAATACCCAAGCTGTTGCTAACTATGGATAAAGAAGTTACTGAAATATGCAATAGGCCTAATGCCGACGATCACGGTATATGAATGTTGCCACAAAACCTCCATAAGTAAATGATTCATCAGAGTTTTGAAACGACGATGAGTTTATGTGTCTGAGAGGTAAGTCTCTCAAACGATATCTCAGAGGTTAGTGACATCGTAAGGCAGTGTAAGATTGAAGCGAAATATGATTTGAATGATCATTTCAGTAAACAGAAAAAGCAGTCAACATAGTGGCAAATATTGGTAATTTCCATCTTCGCAGATAGGACAAACAAACTCTGGATGCATTTCAAGGCAAGAATTTTTATGAGATGCTTGATAGGCATGCTGATGGTCTTATCGACCTCAGTGGCAGAAACCAGTGACTACCCGGGACAAAAGAATTGTTTAGGCCTACATAATACTAAACACTCTCAAATGCGCTCATTTCTTGATGTTCTATATTATGTGGACATTGCGAATGACCGAGGAGTCTCCACTGGAGTCGATGCAGAAAGAGAATCAATTTCTCGACATGAATTTCGAAATATAAAAACTTGTTCTCATTTCAACGATAACGACTTCACAGCAAACAGCAACGACAAGTAGCATAAAGCAGGCCTTTGATTAAATTGCTAATTCACAGTTTCGACAAATACCTCTGAAATATGATGGAGAGCTTTCATGCTGTAGCTATGACTCATTACTTCGGCAGGAATTTGCTTGGAGCAATTCATAAGCTGCATTTGAAAAAAAACATGCATTTGTATATTTTGACATCATATGACGCCATCGTAACGAAATCGTTACGGCTTTAATTTCTAAGATAGGGTTATTGTAATGAACTGGTCATCATATATTATTCTTAATTATAACACTCTGAAATACTTACCACCGTTTTTATAGAAAATTTGCCAATATTTACATAGGCGGCCTTAAATGGGTTAAGCTAGGCCTAATTCTCAGTGTCGACTCGTGCGCGAATCCAATCACCACTTATTTGTCACCTTGAAAAAACGCTTCCTCAGGGAAAGAATTTTGCCGCGTCACACTTGTGAATTTTGCACGATAGCATTCCTATAGCAAAATTCTCTACAGCTGAAATCAATACAAATCATGAAAAATTGACAAACCTGCAATCTTAAGAGCACACATGAGCCTCAAGCAGAAAACTGTGAAAATGACCCTTTAGTTTGAGATGATGAATTGATACGCATAAAGTAATACTGTGGGCAAAAAAATAAAAATTCCAAACTACTCACTACGGAAAACATAGATTCTATCTGCAGTTTACAAATAGTGCTATGAATTGAATATTAAGGCCTATACTTTAACAAAGCTAGGGGACATCTTTGTCAATTAAGGTGCTTTTATTCGACATTCTTCTCTACAAGGTGACTTTGTTAACAGCTTGCCCCGGTCCACCTTATCATTCTAATGCCTATGAAACAAAATTTCAACAATATCTTTATTGAAAGTCCATTTCCAGCCCCCTAAAGCAAAGTAGCTGCATGCTATAAAATAGTGTCATTTCTTTAATGGCGTTTACCACAATTCACGTTTTTCAGTTGCTTCAATTACATATAACTTTTGGAAAGCGTGCATGGGCATGTTTCGCCTGTCTGTTCATTGGAATTTAAATTCAACATAAAATTGGCAACATCCTACTGCTACGAATATAAGCCTTATGCATAGTGTTAAATAGGTACATGTATATTCGCATTTGCAGGAATGGACAAAAAATAATTTCATACTATAATACATTTCTACTATAAATTTATATTTGGCTTCAAATGAAAAACGGCTACATAGCAGTGAGCCTACAAAACACAGTAAAGTCATCGTTAACACCAGCAAATAATCTATAAATTAATTCATCGATTTAAGTAATACAATTAGCCTGATGCGTATGTACACAAACTTGGTTGTAGAGAAATATGGACCGAAAGGAAGGATGCTTGTCAAGAAGCAGTCAACTAGATAGCGGCATAGGAACGAAGCAGCATTTTAGGTATGAGTTCTTGAAAAGGATCTTCTCCATTTCACATAGGCCTGCCGTGAAACAGATTTTGAATCTGCATTTTGCTGTCGAAATTGAAATTCGGTCGTATTGAAAGATACATCATTTTGAGTAATGACTTGTCTCATGTCATTGTTATAATAATGGATATGGCTTGCGGTTTGAATTTTAGCCTGAATGACGGTTTAGCCTATGCATGTACTTTTTCATGTACTGCGGTATCATCAGCCCGTCTCTATTTCTTCTTTCATCTCTTAAAAAGGATTCGTTGTTTACACCAAAGTACAATTTGTTAGGAGAATTTTTCCCATTGCTTCATAGTTATCAAAATTCATCTAGAAGGATAAAATCGACACTGCAGCGACTGGCTCATCAATTTCTCTAAGCATCAAAGTCGAAAGTCCTGTATGATAGACTTTGCTTGAGGGCATATCGGTGAGGGCATCTTAAGAATCCTTTTTCGGGATAGTGTGGTACATCAAGGAGATTTGTATTTACATATGTGTTAGCTGGGAATTCTGATTTGGGACAGTACTATAGTACCTGCAGTATTCTAGTTGAACGTAGTTGGTAGACTACATGTATAGGCCTACTTGATTTTCATCTTACTCCATTTGTTTCCAGTCTTCATGGATTGTATTAGGCTTACATCCTTCGCTATAGCTTTGCTGATGATGCTTCCCATTTTGTGCCGTCCAAAATTAATGTCTCCCATTTTTGTTTGATCTCGCTCGTGCAGATTTCGAGAGATTTTTGAAAACCTAAAAGCCTAGAAAAATTTGTATTTTGGCCGGGAGGCCTGAACTAATGGCAACATTTTGATAACGTTGGAGAACTGATAATATTATCATCATTGTTCTATGATATATTGTTCTATGTAATACTAATATAGAACTACTATAATAAAGTACTATAAATAGCTACTATATATATTATAATACTAATTATTGTTTTTGGAATTCACACTGTATTTGATGAACACGATTGTCGCAAACAGACGATTCTTCATGATGAATCAAAAGTACGTTGAGGTATCTTCTTAAAGAATTTATTGGCTACAAAATTGCAATAAAAACTATGTAGGCTTACAGGACCGACGTTTCGTGTATTCACGCTTCTTAAGGGGCAAAAAAACTAAAAACAATCAACAGAAAGTCAGTAGAGCGTCAGGAGGGACAAGCATAGTCAATTGCGCAGTGGGTTAAAGAATTCTACCCTTACAATAATTGGTCAAAATCTTTTGCAAAAGTTGCCAGAAACATAACGTTATAAAGATTTTTTGTTTTGCTTCATCTTCGAATTGACAATTTTATTATAGAAGAGTAGAAGTGCATGCCTCACGACATTTCTCTGAAGAAGGTTTACCTAAATAAAACTCGGAATCATTTCAACTACTGGACCCTATTATGTGAGCCTAAACATTCTTTTTGCCACTCCATTACGGCCGGGTGGTGTGTCATCGATTTCACTATTACTGAGTAAGTAGGGTTGTCTGCCGACATTTCACATGTCATTTTTCTATGAAAGTCGTTTATATAGCTCCAATTCCAAATTAAACGGCCTTAATTGCATGATTAAGGCCGTCTAATTTGCTATGTGATACCATTGAGTTAGGAGCATTTCACCATCCATCTTCTCGTTCCCATTGAAAATGGCATTGAAGAGATTCCTATGTTTCACAATTATGATTAGTAGATATCTCAAGCTTGATATACTTAAATGTTCTGAGCTGCATGGGATCCGTAGAAAATCATCATTGATTTCAGTCATTTGCAGATCAAAATCTTGGATTTTGATGTCAAAGATTTAGTTCTGTAACAATGCATATATTACCTTTCAAATGATCAGTCTAAATCGTCTGGCGCTACGCCCCGACGATTTAGGCTGTCATTTGAAAGGTAATATATCTTCAGTGTTACTTCCTTTCGAGTGACATAGAGCGGTCGAATACATGGATAGGCGTAATCCATTTCTATGGCCTGATCGCACGAGTTCAAAGATCACTAGTTGCACAGAAATAGTCAAACAGCCACAACGAGATTCTGCTAGGAACGATGCCGAAAATGAGACTTTCACAGAATGAAATAAGCCTACCACGAAGCTGCGCATCTGCCGAGTTCTATCCGGTTCCTTATCTTGTCAGACACGATCAAAGAAAAACACATTTCAATGCAATAGAAAGAAGATTTTTTACATGCAGTTTCTTCAGATTATTTTCTATGCGTGCAAATCTATCTGTAAGGCTATTCACATTCAGATTTGGCAAGCCTCCTAATGTTGAAAAATACAAGTATTTTCAGCAACTTTTCATGTATACTTAAAAGTCGTTAGTTTTGAATCCTCATGGATGCGTTGCTGTATCTACTGGATTAAAAATTACGTTGCTTGAGACTTGTCGGCATCTCTGTTATTTTGAGTTGATGCTTAAAAAACAGCTTTCGTCTCTCCTTGAAATTTATTGACCAGATTAAAATAATTAATTAAAAGATATGTACAACCCTACGCGTTTCGAGCGTTCGCTCTTCCTCAGGGGGTAATTCGCTAAAACCAACTGATCTGGCCGCTCATGTGGGCTGCTTATATACACTGCTATCGGTTGAGAGATGTTTAAAATACCGTCAACTCTTATTCTTCGATTGATTTTTGGAATCAACTGTTTAATGTAACGAGCTTCAGTCAGAGTACTGAAGCTGAGAACTGACTGAAGCTCGTTACATTAAACAGTTGATTCCAAAAATCAATCGAAGAAAAGAGTTGACGGTATTTTAAACATCTCTCAACCGATAGCAGTGTATATAAGCAGCCCACATGAGCGGCCAGATCAGTTGGTTTTAGCGAATTACCCCCTGAGGAAGAGCGAACGCTCGAAACGCGTAGGGGTTGTACATATCTTTTAATTAATTATTTTAATCTGGTCAATAAATTTCAAGGAGAGACGAAAGCTGTTTTTAAGCATCAACTCAAGTATGAAGAACCTCCTGTTGGCGACCATCCTGTCTGTTTTTTCTGTTATTGCATGAATTGCATGAATGTTTTTAGTTGTGTGTACGTGTAAGTAGGTAAGATGAGAATCGTTATTCGGCTTTCAGTCAAAAACTGTGCCAGAAGCCAGTGGATCACCGGATTGTATAGATTACAATTGTCTGTCCGATCTGAGGATTAGTTGGTTTTTGGATTGTTCATCATTTTGCGGATAGCTTCACGCATCGAATGTATAACCAACGAATATCGAAATCAAATACTAGATGACAGCGTAGGGATAGCAAACTGATATTCAATAATGAGATATAATTTTCTTTAAGCAGCATATTTAAATTAAATCAAAAAAGTTATCAGTTAGCCAAGCTGCTGTATTATTATCCAATCTTGCAAATTTTCATCGATATATGACGACCTGTTCACGTAAAAAGGATTTTCAAATTACATCTTACATGAAAATCAAAATATCAATGTCTGATAAGTTGAACATTCATCTTTGTTATTGAGGCTTGGTTTCATAGATTTTATTAATGTGGCCTCTCTGAATCGTAGGTTAATGTTGTTTGCATCAAACGCTATGATTTTGACTGTAAACGGGAAAGCCAAAGACTTTGGGGAAAGCTATGTTAGGAGAGCAACTTAGGTGATGTTTGAGTACACTTGAGACTTTGTTTGTGGCATGTTCATTAATGCGTGTAAGGAGTGAACGGACTGTACTCCCGATATAATTACTTTACACGTTTTGCATGTTATTTCATACACTACCATAGCTCTCAAACAGATGTTGCTGTCAGCAATAACGCACTGATTCAATTTACACTTATGTTTGGAATGTGATTTTCTATTACGAATGGCTATTTAAGAAGGCGAAATGCAGTGCAGCATCATCATTGTGCGTAACTTAGCTATGGTACAATGTAGACGAAAGTAGACAGTAATGTTTTCTCGTAATGATGATAATCTGCACATGCATGTGATACATATTTCAGAAGTCTAATTATCGTATGTCTACATGCGTATTCATACCATTGCTGCCCACTGCGATTTCTTGTTTTTTTTAGATTCTCTCATTTTCTAATCCCAGCATATAAAAATATCTTTAACAACCTCAGAGCCCTATCGAATGCTTAGAGTGAATTTTGGTAGCCTATTTTGGCTTAATTTCATAAAAAACAATATCAAGAAAATAACAAAAATCATTGAAAACCATAGCCTGAAAGGGAAGTGACATCTGCTGATATCCTTCTATTCTTGTTCTTTGTCCTGTTCATATTTATTATTGTTGTCAAGTTTTTCCTCTAATTTTTGCTCACTTGGTGTGAGGCCTATAAATGCTCTTCTGTTTTATCCCTTTACAAAGATCTTATTGACAATAGGTCCATTGCTTTCGGATATTGTAACTTCCATACTGTGCTCCCCTCCACTTCCTTGCTAAATTCACATTCCAAAAATTAGACCTAAACAATTTCTCAGTTTCAATTCCACAAGTCCTTCCTCCAGTTTCATGCATTTTCAAGGAATGACTTGCCTACTTGACGATCCCGTGAATAAACCAAAGAATGTAGGCAAGGTCTACTATTCAAGTCATGTCGTTGCCCCCTGATAAACGGAGTGTCAACTGTTCGGTCTCATTACTTGACATGAGATGGCAATTTTCTAATTAATCGATTCGAACATTCTGCAAATTATATTTCGATTGCGATGAATGTCCAGATGACAGAAAAATTGCTCCTGCGATTAGCTCATTTATAGTGTGATGATCATTGAAACTTAAAGCAAATTATCCTGACAAATAATTCTAACAGTGGATAGCATTGAATTGGAAGAAAGCATGATCGCCATATTTCTGTTGTGCAAAATTTTCCATGAACCGCTGTCTGAACTAAGATT
>CAJQUW010002751.1:0-29155 GCA_907163375.1 Prostheceraeus crozeri | reverse complement strand
TCATATTCCTAAACGCATTACACTTAGTCCAGGAATGATAGATGTGAGAGTGTAGTGAGTGTGCACTCGCAATCCCGTCGACAGCCCGAAGGCCTTGTACCGATCACTAGGGGAAGATGACTACATCAAGATCTTCCCCGATACCCGCTCTTTACAGCTAAAGACATCATTGTCACTGCCCCGAAGTGGTAACAGGAACGCCGAGTCATAAGGTAGTGATCAGTAGCTGGGATCTAACCCCTCAAAGCTGCCTTAGTTAAATTTCTGATAGCAATTTGAAACTAGTAGTATACAGCCCTAGAACATAATATCATCATTCACACATTCAACTTAGTCAACATTCAACATAATATCAACACTTAGTGAGGAATGATAGATGTGAGTGTAGTGAGTGGCACTCGATCCCGTCGACAGCCCGAAGGCCTTGTACGATCACTAGGGAAGTGAGAGATCTTCCCCGATACCCGCTCTTTACAGCTGAAGACATCATTGTCACTGCCCCGAAGTGGTAACAGGAACGCCGAGTCAAAGGTAGTGATCAGTAGCTGGGATCTAACCCCTCAAAGCTGCCTTAGACTGAGATAAATTTCAAATCTGATAGCAGATTTGAACTCAGGATACTTGAAAACCTTAGTCTATATGTTAAAACTTTGAAAAAACTGAAAATTAAGAATTTTTAAAAAATTCCGCATTTTACTACTCATACTACTTTTAAAAAATTTTATCAGTAGTAAAGACACTATCAAACTCTATCATACAAACTTTGAAGTAAGAAGATAGCTTGCCTACTTCAAA
The DNA here is from genome assembly GCA_907163375.1 of Prostheceraeus crozeri. Lineage (NCBI taxonomy): Eukaryota > Metazoa > Platyhelminthes > Polycladida > Euryleptidae > Prostheceraeus > Prostheceraeus crozeri. Next base: position 28,360 of record CAJQUW010002751.1, on the reverse strand, counting down.
AGATAGAGTCCTTTGAAACACCCGATATCGGGAGCTCAGAGCGACGACCGTCGCTTACCTCGTCTTTCGATGAAGTGATCAGACTTACGTTGTCGGGGGTTTATATATGCTCGGAAGAAAACTTAAAATGGCTCTATCTCCGAAAGTATTCATCGTAGCGACTTGCGGTTTGTTGCAAACGATTTGTCTCATCATTCTTTACAATATGACACCTGAACCATTCTCATATGACCACGGGAAGTTGGTCCGCCAGCACATGTCCATGTAACATGCCACAAGTGAAAAAATTCCTAGTGTGAGAGCTCCAGTGTGGTGAAAATTTTGAAAAATTTAAAACTTCCGAATTTTGACCTGGGACCTTAACCAAAGTTTGTTTCAAGAAATTTTGTCCGAACGAGGGGGGGGGGGACGACGTCAGCGAAATTTGATGAAAAATGTTTTGGTGACGGTCCCAGGTCGAAATTCCACACTTTGGAAAATTTTCAAAATTTTACCCATACAAAGTCACTCTGACACTTAGGATTTTTTCAGGTAGGCGAGCTCCGACCTAAAATCTTGTAACCGCTCTAACTTTTGAACGAAGACAGATAGGAACAAGCCGATTGTTTCACTGAATTTGTCTCACTCTTAGCTTTCAAACGAGCTATCGCACGACAAAATCCGTCCACTAGAAGCCAAAATCGAAGCAAGCTGTCCAGAGGGGGGGGGGGGACGTCAGCGAAATTTGATGAAAAATGTTTTGGTGACGGTCCCAGGTCGAAATTCCACACTTTGGAAAATTTTCAAATTTTACCCATACAAAGTCACTCTGACACTTAGGATTTTTTCAGGTAAGCGAGCTCCGACCTAAAATCTTGTAACCGCTCTAACTTTTGAACGAAGACAGATAGGAACAAGCCGATTGTTTCACTGAATTTGTCTCACTCTTAGCTTTCAAACGAGCTATCGCACGACAAAATCCGTCCACTAGAAGCCAAAATCGAAGCAAGCTGTCCAGAGGGGGGGGGGGAGGTCAGTGAAATTTGATGAAAAATGTTTTGGTGACGGTCCCAGGTCGAAATTCCACACTTTGGAAAATTTTCAAATTTTTACCCATACAAAGTCACTCTGACACTTAGGATTTTTTCAGGTAAGCGAGCTCCGACCTAAAATCTTGTAACCGCTCTAACTTTTGAACGAAGACAGATAGGAACAAGCCGATTGTTTCACTGAATTTGTCTCACTCTTAGCTTTCAAACGAGCTATCGCACGACAAAATCCGTCCACTAGAAGCCAAAATCGAAGCAAGCTGTCCAGAGGGGGGGGGGAGGTCAGTGAAATTTGATGAAAAATGTTTTGGTGACGGTCCAAGGTCGAAATTCCACACTTTGGAAAATTTTCAAATTTTTACCCATACAAAGTCACTCTGACACTTAGGATTTTTCAGGTGAGCGAGCTCCGACCTAAAATCTTGTAACCGCTCTAACTTGTGAACGGCTGGTCCGATTGACTCGCAACAAAAAATGTTGTCGAGCAGTTTTTTCTCCTCTTTCAAACGAGTAGCTGTAAGACAAAATCCGTCCACTAGAACCAAAGTTAGAAGATTGTTGTCGGGGGGGGGGGGGGAGGTCAGTGAAATTTGATGAAAAATGTTTTGGTGACGGTCCCAGGTCGAAATTCCACACTTTGGAAAATTTTCAAATTTTTACCCATACAAAGTCACTCTGACACTTAGGATTTTTCAGGTGAGCGAGCTCCGACCTAAAATCTTGTAACCGCTCTAACTTGTGAACGGCTGGTCCGATTGACTCGCAACAAAAAATGTTGTCGAGCAGTTTTTTCTCCTCTTTCAAACGAGTAGCTGTAAGACAAAATCCGTCCACTAGAACCAAAGTTAGAAGATTGTTGTCGGGGGGGGGGGGGTCAGTGAAATTTGATGAAAAATGTTTTGGTGACGGTCCCAGGTCGAAATTCCACACTTTGTAAAAAAATTTTCAAAATTTTACCCATACAAAGTCACTCTGACACTTAGGATTTTTTCAGGTAAGCGAGCTCCGACCTAAAATCTTGTAACCGCTCTAACTTTTGAACGAAGACAGATAGGAACAAGCCGATTGTTTCACTGAATTTGTCTCACTCTTAGCTTTCAAACGAGCTATCGCACGACAAAATCCGTCCACTAGAAGCCAAAATCGAAGCAAGCTGTCCAGAGGGGGGGGGGGGGACGTCAGCCGAAAATTTTTTCTCTCCGATTTCGCTGGAAACATCCTTCCTAACCCAAAATTTCACGTAGATTCCGAATCTGGACTCCGTTTTCTCATCCGATGCTTCGTTTGGGCGCTACACACCAAAACGTCCCACATTCTATGTCAAAATTTTGAAGAAACAGTTTTTCTCGCCGATTGCCTTGAAACTCACCCTACCGATGCAGAATTTCACGCTGAATCCGAATCTGACCTCCGTTTTCTCATCCGACCACTCCTTCCACTCGAAACAACCCATTTTACAACCCAACATTCAGCAGATTGCACCAAAAACATCACACACTATAGCCTCAAGACTAATCCTGGCGGTCGCCCACGTCAACCTAGACGGTCGCCCACGTCCACCAGGCGGTCGGACCAACGCACCCGAGTCTCACACTCTATCGTTGCAGAGGGGGGGGGGACGTCAGCGAACATGTTGTGAACGTGGACCCACCCGGCCGGCACACCACGACAGACCACAACCTCTAGCGTTCCAGAGGGGGGGGGGGACTCAGACACGAAGCACCACGGCGGCCGACCACGACACTCTGCCGTGCCAGAGGGGGGGGGGACTCAGCCACGACGGCGGCCATCTTGCGCGGTCCAGAAGTGGAGTTTTGCTTACTACTTACGTTCCTGTGGTCCAAAATATTATTTGAGCAGTTTTTAATAAACTAAATTTTTGCAAATTTGTATACTACCGACATGGAGCCACTTTATAAGTAGTAGGGCCTACAGAACAAGTTGGAAACAAGGAATGAATATTTGCTAATAAACATATTAACTAAGCGGAAATTAAGGTGATTATCAAGGGAATTTCATGAAGTTCATTTAACAAAATCAAAACTGTATGTACATTGGGGATCTAATAACTGCTGAGTTGCTATTCTACCTAATTCAAACTTCCGCTATGTATCTTCCCATTGCCGTAATGTTTTTTTGCCACAATAACTAGCGACAGAAAACTCGTCTCAGAACTGGGGCCTCAATTTCTCATCTAGCCTTTCAATTAAATATCTTTGGTCTGTCTATGTCCATGTCTGTCTATACGACGCAGCATTGTTTTCAACCAGTGGTGTAGTCTCCGTGCCTGCGAGGCCTTCACCTTATACCCAAAAATAATTACCATCGTTCATAGAATAAAAAAGTTCAAATAGTTATAATTGTTTTTGAGAGCATCTTTGCTTGCTGACAGTCTCCAACTCTCAAATAAGCTCAGAGCGCCAACTGTTCAGCGCGCTCAACGCTAGAATCTTCAAGCAATCACACATGCGTTATATTCAGAGCAGCGAATCAGAGATTTGTGTGTGTGTCAGTTGGAGCCAATGCATGCGCGTAGCTCCATGTTCAACTTGGCTTCTGTTGGTTTTCGGTTCTATCGCAGTAGGAAACACATTGCCATCATGGAATAAAGGATCTATTTATATATTCTTAGGTTTAGATAGCAAGAGCCGCAAATTGTCCCCATCTGTGCCTTTGCAGAAATTTGGAGAAGATGATGATGACGTAGAATTGTCGTGTCTGTACTAGCCAGGGAAGGCCATAGAGTAAGTACAATGTATATAATAGGTAGAATGTCGACTTAAAAAGGTATCTGTATACAGTAAAGATTTTTATAAGCAAAGATCCAGGATTTTGCGGTGATTACGCTCTTGCAGTACAAAAAATTGTTTGAGTAGTTTTTTCAAAACTAAACTTTTGCAAATTATTCCTATATCTATATATACTACCGAGATTAGGACACTTTCTAGTGAAACAATGTGGATATCATAAGGAATGAATATTTGCTAACTAGTACTTAATTAAGCGGGGCTAAGCTGATGATCAAGGAAATTTCATGAGCTGTAGTATAATGCAAGTCCCTGCAAGTCTTCAAGGAAAATTAAGTTGAGATCTCATCATACGTACTCGACTATGGATCCTATTAAGAGCTTCTTGGCTGAGATGCTATGTTTTCAATTCAATTTTCAGAGACATGGTTTTACTATTCATAGGGCGTCATTTCTTGAATCTGCATAGTGACAAGGACCCATTTAAATTTCTTTAAGTTAATTGAAATCATTGTCTCTTATTATGTTATTTTGCTCTATCAGTGGCAGGTTGCTTGTGATTTGATCACGCTTAAGAAAATAATCTTATTATAATAAGGCTGGGCTTTAAAGTAATGGCAACCCATCAATTGCTAATTTGACAAACCATGTTACATCCTCAAGGTTGTCATGACATGGATGATTTGTAAATTACCTTTCTTTCTTCTGTAATGGTGTCATAATCAGTCAAATTCGTACATTTCTCTAGAAGTGCCAAAATGTGCATTTTTCACATGAGGTAGGGCCTAGTGGGTTCTCAACTGAAGTTCATTTGACCCATTAACCCGAGGTAATAAAATCTCAAAATTTCGGCATGATATTGCGTGACATAGGTCGCTAGGCATCTAATAGTTCAAATATCACAGATCTGAGAGTATCTTTATCATTAAGTAGTACTTTCAGCATCGTCTTTTTTAAGGACGGTGGGGAAAATTGGGGATAAAGCTAAATGTCTATAATATGTGTGTGTAATAGCGTGCTGCGGAAGCACTTTTCCTTAAATGATGATGGATCTGCATTACACATGAACTACTACTGACAGATGCTAGAATCAATTTCTGATTTCCTTGTGACAAAAGCATATATAAACAACACAATAGGCGTATTAACTCATAACAGATTGCTTTATTGTCGCTTTAAGAGCTGTGAACGGTTTAACGGTGTGTGATACGAAAAAGTTTGATAGATTTCGTTAGGCCTACTGTACTAATACAACCTATTTCCTGGATTCTTGTCGTTCGAAAATCGAAATGGATATAAGACATCATGCTGTTGACAACTCACTCAATCGCAAACGACCGAGACTCTATAGCGTCCACATTCATATGGCTGGACTCGTACTGAGTCATGTGTAGCCTTTTTGAGTTAGTATGCACCATGCTTTGATATCCAAATAGGACTTACTATCCATGATGTGCTTTGAGCTTGGCACCATGTCGACTACAGTTTTATCATCGAAAAGCATGTTCTTAGTCAAATTGCCGGAATATACAGTTTATATTTCAATTAGCCATGTAGGCCTAAAGGATGAATTTACTGAAAAATTGGTAGCTCAAGTGCCCACCGTCCTGAAAAAGGGCGGGTTGAAATCATTCTAAAATATTTTGACTATAACTTTCCATATATTCCAACTCAATGCATTCATCAGTAATTTAGGTTGATGTAAAAATATCATTTTAACAATGTGCTGTAAAGCTAATCGTGAGTGATCATAACTGCTTACTTTTTCTTTTATATGAAGCAATTTTTCAGCTTTGAAAATCAATTCAAATGAAATTATTTTGTACATGACAAGAACATGATGTGAGTAGACTGATGGAAATATTCAATTTGGGTATAAATCATTCAACTAAATCAAAGTGAAACTTTGAAATAAGTGATAATCTGTCAAATGATCGGTGTTAGGAACCGTTCTTGAAAAAGGACTGGGGAGTAATGGATTAATGAAATCGAAACTGCATACTACACATTGTGGGTTTAACAAATGCTGTGTTGCTACTCGACCTAATATATTTACTCTATGGGAAGGCTAAACATCGAAAGGTTAGGAGATTCCGATGAAGGCTTCATACTTTGATGTGCGACTCAGCCAGTGATATTCGATGACATTTTCAAGTCATTAGTGATATTATGCTTTTGTGGATCAACCAGAGGTTATTTTCTATATTCTACACCGTCCAGTCGTCCAAAGGGATTATGTGGAAACTAACCATCGTTCAGGAAATCAATGGCGTTGAAATAAAAACTAGACTACTCGAAAAGGAAAGAATATGAGGAGTAGCACTTGAAGCATTTTAGATGCCCTAAATTTGAAACATGTGAGTAATTAGCAGGTTGCAATAAACGCAACAGAGTCTTGCGCTGGCGAGAGCTTTCTCGAGAGTAAACCACTTATGTACAACTTATTGAAATCGAAATGATGGATCGTGATCCAGCCCCATGGTACAACAACGAAATTGTAAGTGCCATTCAGAAGAGACGCTGTCTTGAACGAGTGTGCAGAAGATCCAAAACTCAAGTCGATCGAAATAAAGTGAAGGATTTGATAACCATCAAAGCGCTTGTATTATTCGCAACGTTTGCATTGTTGCTAGAATAAAGTTGCCCTATGGCTAGGAATTCGATCAATTTTGCAGAAAATTAGTAACAAAACCTTGCCTTCATATAGCAATTAGAACCGTTGAAAGATTTTGTAAATGTATTTTGCACTTAACGGTAACTTAACTGTAAACGTATGATGTTTGCACCTAACACAACACAGATTCGGAGAAAGTTCAGCCGCAAGGGATTTCAATAGCCATCTAGGGAAGTTTCACTAACTTGCTAAATGCAAATCTCATCTATTGATGAGTAATGTAAAGGGATAGGATCCGAAGAACAGCTTTTTGCTTTGGAAGCATAGAGCAGAGCAAACATCATACGTTGTAGACAAATCAAAAGTGCAAAATATATTTACAAAATCCTTCAACGGTTCAGAGGTTGAGACTGAGGGATGGAGAAATTTACAGAAATTCAAAAATCTGTCTGAATAAAACCGACCAAATTTTTCAGCAAGTTAGATTTAATTGTCATATGAAGGGAAGCAAGGTTTACAATGGGCATTGCTCGAATAATTTGTGATTATGGCATCATGCATTATGCTGATCATATTTTTATTTACAGCTCTGTTCTACAATTGAGCTCTATCATCCTGTCTATTTTTGATGATTTCATTGATCATCTCACTGACTGGCTCAATGCCAACTTAAGCTTAATGTCAATAAAAGTCAACTGTCTATAGTTCATCCAACATTCAATGCTTCAACGGTTTCTGGAATAAAACTATGTAGTCTTCCTGCTGATGTATCCCCTTGTATAAAGTTTCTCGATGTCTATTTAGATAAAGATCTGTCATTCGATACGCATTTATTAAACTGGTTTCATGTTCCTCAGGAGTTTGTGTAAAATTCAACATGTAATGCACAATGATATTGCACAATAATCATGAGTGACCGCACAAATTACCGAAATTTTTGGCAAGGCACTGTCCATTGAGAGCTGCCGTAATTTATAAAACTAATACGCCAACATGCACAACAAGATTATGGTACAGTATGCTGTTGGTCTGACACTTAGAATAAAAGACAAATTGTTGAACTGCTGATTATCCATAATTACAAACATCAGATTACGTTGAGATAGACTGACGTGCTTTCAAGCCTTCCGTAGTTCTGCACTTCAATAAAAAACTTGAAATTTGTATTTCCGATACACATCTCATTATCAACGATTTCTCTACATGGAAAGCATTTTCACGCACAATCACACCAAACATACATAACAGATATGTATAAATACATAGCACCCTAGATTTCAACTATCTCAAAGCATGCAATGGAAATATTATTCAACTTTCATTATGGATATTATAATCTAATAATCCTAATAGCTGCCGCCATTAGCTACCAGGAATTTCTCTAATTCACTACAAGTCTTCCACATGCTTAACTTTCAAGAAATCATCCACATTTTGAGCGATGCATTAAAATGTTAATTCATGAGAAGATGCTTTAGATATTTTAGTTGAGAAAAGTTCCAAAGAAAAACTCGAGACAAGATTGACTGACAGAAATAATGATAGCTACGCTTTTAATGGTTGCCATTCTAAAGCGATTATCGCAAAAAACTTAAATTCTTCAGGTATAGGAAAATATCAAAAGACAGTGGTTGTTTAATGGAATACTCCATGTGAAGTATTTTTCAATGGAGAAATCAGCGAATGAAGAAATTATCTTAACTTTAGGGAATCAAACAAATTGTTTAAAATGAATTTCTTTCCGCCTTGCTTGACAAAACTTACTTTGCTTGAGGCGCTATCAGCAAAGATTTGATCGACTCTCACTGAAGCATCAAATATACTGCCCAGGGATGATATTTAAGTTTCAATCAATTGTATTTCTCATTGGTAAGTTATCATTCATCATACTTTGGAGAATATACTAATGCGGGAATATTGTCCAAAGATCCATAATATTTGAAGATTTAGAATCAGGGATGCTTGAATTGATAGACTTGCGTCAAGTTTTTATACACTTGCGAATATTTTATTGCAAGTAAAGAAAATGCTATCCTGAGTTGATTTTATTTGATTTCACCCTTGTTACAATGTTTACAGTTATTCCAAGCAATAGATCGTCATTAGTTTTGTCTTTAATAGCCATTATTTATCCTTCACTAGTCAATACGGAACTTGTGTGTTATTATTGATGAAATTAGTTATATTTATAAAGACATAGTCAAAGAATTTTCCTATAGCTTGATTTTATTTATTATCATGGAAATACTCGCATCGATTGATACATACTTAAATCAAAGAAATCATAGAAACAATCAACTCTGAAAGTTGCAAAGATAATCAATTTCTTAATTTCAACCTGCAGAATAACGATTTTTCCTTAATCAGTTCAAAATTTTTTCTAAAAATTGACTGAAGTATTTGGGGTCTACATATTGAAATTCAATAACATAAAAAGAAAGTCCTTTAGCAATAAAAGGGCTCTATTTCTGAGTAATATAGAGCTGTTGTACTCGCTAGTGCTACGACATGCCACAAAGTTCTTGAATTGTGCATTGGTTGGGTTTCTGTGGCGCTGGCTGATGACTGTAAACTGATGCATATTTTCAGAATTGAAATTTCTATCAATTCTCAAAAGTTCAAAACGACTTCAACAGATCAGAAGAAAGTAATAGAAGACTGTATGATAGACCGACCACCAGAACGGGTTTATGCAGAGAACGAGAGAGCGACACCGAAAATGAGAACTCAACTGAGCTATGCACACCCTATATGAGTCTTCCGAGTTCTACACGGTTCCTCTTCTCGCCAGACACAGACAAGATCAAAGAAAAGCACATGTTGGTCCAATGGGAAGAAGATTGAAATTTTCGGTAGATTTGAGATTTTCCATATCTTCTCTGATTGAGTGAAAAGTTCAAAGTCTAGAACCACAATTGTTGGCATGGAATGTTTTCAGGTCATCACTGTGTTTGCTCATGTATGAAAGCTGAACACATTCGTAATGTCGTCAAGCACAACATTTTGACCAAGTTTAACCACATTCTTACATGCATCAGTTGTCAGAAATATGACAATTAAACATACAAATGATAGGGGAAGTGACTTGAAGAGTTGAGTACATGTCAAAGTTCTTAGACTTACTACTTTCCACTTGAATAGAGAAAGCACAGAAATTCTCATTTTTGCCGAATTCTGCTTCCTATTGAATCTACATGTGTCTTTCTTTGCTCCTATCTGAGAAAAATAGAAACCGGGTAAAGCTAGGCAGATGCACAAGTTCGAAATGGTCATGAAGTGCACATCATTCTTCGTCCACGCTCCTAACAGCAACTCCCTCTACCTGCCAGACGCACTACAATTTTCGTGCATGCTTTAATTGTTGCTTCATGAAAATCTTGCTATGATAAAGGAGCCGCAGGTCACATGGAGAAATTGCGGATCCACATACGAGTATTTCAATGAGGTGTCAGCTAAAGCTATCCAGCACTCGAGAGCAAGCTTTGTTGAGTAGCAAGAAGTTGAATGACTCTTTTGCAAGTTGACACATTTTCACTTTTTTTCACCGGATAATGGTGATTTTTAGAAACCCAAATGGATAAACTCCTTCACATTTCTGTCAAGAGCCAACAATTGCTCATACATCATTGATTATTCAAACAACGCCTTATGGAACAAAATATCGTTCTGTTGAGTGTCGTTCAACACATTTAGCTGCACTATTTACAGCCAAACCTTACGAAGATTTTCCTTATTTCCTGAATATTTGACTACATATATTTTAACTTTCTGACATGACATTGTACGAGTATTTTAACCTAATGACATCCAGTAGATAACGAATAAAGCCATGATTGTCAACAATTTGTCCCAACAAAATTAACTGAGTTACAAAATCTGACTTTGTTAATTATTATAAGCACTGCTTATTATCGAATTACATATTTATTATAGCGGCAAGTATAAAATCGTTTATCGCTATTATATCGTAAAAATCGAAATATTTATCGATATTATTTTATCGATGTGCAACATGATTTTGTGAGCTCGCTCATACAGTCATTCGTATGTTTCACAAACCACGATTCTGTTATCGTTTGTGTATCTACTTGTTGTTTCTGTTTTCTCACTTGTACTGATCTACAATATTATGTAGTACTTTACATCTATGATTAATTATCCCATTAATCATAATTATCATGTTAATTAATATAGATCTCCCTGGTACCGATCGCATGTAGGACCTACTTTCATGCTATTCTGTCATTCGATAAGATAATTCGAAGCCTAAATTTTGAAGATGGCTTATTACTCGATTTCTCGCACATCGCGAATTTTCCATGCCATAACGTGTAAATTGTTGCTTATCCTATGATCTTGGTGCGATATTCACTGAGATACATGAAAATGTGATAACAACACATGTAGTCCAGCAACCAGAACGAGTTTCTGCAGGGAACGAGGCTGAAAGTGAGACCTTCACAAAATGATGTACATCCTATGCTTACTACGAATCGGCATGTCTGCCGAGTTCTAGTGAGTTCCTCTGCCTTCAGACACGATCAAAGAAAAACACATGTAAATCCGATAGGACGCAGATTGCAGTTTTTGGTTAGAATGAAATTGTCTATGTTTTCTCTGATTAAACGAAAGGTACTAACCCCATAGTCATACTTTTTGGTATGGAATGTCTTTAGGTCATTTCCTTTCATCTTCATGCACCCCTGTCTACAAAGCTAAACACACGTAGATTTGGCGAGCCTCTTAATGTCGGCAAACACAAACATTTTGAGCAACTTTATCGACATTCAGCCACATTCTCACATACATTGCCGATTAGATGCATGATAAAAGCACATATGCATCATAGGAAATGACCTGAAGACATTCCATGTCAAAAATTATGACTCTGGGCTCAGTACATTTCGTTTAATCAGAGAAAACAGACAATTTCATCCTAGCCAAAAACTTCAATCTGCGTCCCATCGGATTTACATGTGTTTTTCTTTGATCGTGTCTGACAAGAAGAGGAACTCACTAGAACTCGGCAGACGCATCGACTCGTAGTAGACATAGGATGTAAATCAATCTGTGAAAGTCTCACTTTCGGCCTCGTTCCCTGCAGAAACTCGTTCTGGCTGCCGGACTATTGTTGGCGCTGTCGTACGATAGATCCCTAAATAGTTCGATAAAAGACACTTCGATTCTTTTCGGGCAACACTTCGGAACGCGTACAATAAAAGAAAAATCAAGTCATTATATACAGTTAAAATGAAAGAAAGGACGGAGTTGAAGTCACTGCCACGGAAGAGCGAGCATTAATACAATTTGCTTCTGGACACATAAAACCGGCCGCAATGATGCTATCATTGTCGTTTCGAGAAATGGTAGCAACATTGGGTGGCGAGCGCGAACCAGCTGCTTGAAGTAGGAGATCTGGTCGTTGGCACGATCGAACGATGTACACGTCATCGTGTGACGCGTGACCGCGCTTGTCGGTGCTGCTGAAGATCGCCTGCACTTGTCCTTCATCAGCCATTGTGGAAGGTGTTCATCAGCTCGCTTGGCCAACCACCTCTCCGTGCGTCCGACGTAACTGTCACCACAGTTACATGTGAATTGGTAAACGATGTCAGAGGCACAGGTCGGCGGCAGCGGATCCTTGAGGGGGCGAGCTGGAATCTTGGTGGTGGAGAAGACGATCTTCGGTTCGATGGCGTCTTCCTACTCATTTGAATAAGCATATAATTAATCTTTCGTCTCCTAATTTAAATAAAGTTGAAATCCAGGCTCTAAGTCGTGGCCTAAAATTCAGCATTTCGTCTAAGCCCCACCAACCGAGTGTGGATGCCGAATTTGAAAGTTATTTTCACCAACTCCAGTCCACCAGTGCAGTAGAAGAGCATCTTTCAAAACTAAAAGCTGAGTTAGTTTCCACTGCTAAGGATTTTTCTAAAAGACGCTTCATTAAAAGTCCTATAGATAAAAATCAGATGAACGCCCTAAAATCACTAAAGCAAAATAAGGATCTTATCATCGCTAGTCCCGACAAAGGAAATGCAGTCGTCTTAATGAACAAGTCCGACTATGTTGAGAAGGTGCAAGACATTTTGAATGATTCTAATAAATTCGAAGTTGATAATTTCGGGATCGACCTGACACCTAAAATCGAAAAACAAATTAACGAAGCCATTTCAGAACTAACTAGGAATCAAATAATCACTAATGCGGAGTCCAACATATTGAAAAGTAGAGGCACCGTCATACCTCGGATGTATGGGCTCCCTAAGCTTCATAAAGAAGGGATACCGTTACGCTCTATTCTTAGTATGGTTAATTCGCCATATCACAAATTAGCTAGGTGGCTCGTTGATATCCTCGCGCCCTTTCGTGAAGCAGTATGCAATCATACTCTAAAAGATTCGTTTGATTTTATCAATCGCATTCGCTCTATAGATTTAAGTGGCAAAATATTTTGTTCGTTTGATGTCACATCACTCTTTACCAACGTGCCTCTGGTGGAAACCCTTTGATTTCATAGAAGTTATTAAACACAAATATAACATTGACATTAGACTAGATATTAAAAAGCTGAAGTCCCTCATTCTTTTGTGCAGTAGTAAAATCCAATTCAAATTCAACAACAAATTATATTTTCAAAAAGATGGCGTCGCTATGGGTAGCCCGGCGTCGCTATGGGTAGCCCTCTCGGTCCCTCCTTAGCTGACATTTTTATGGGTTATGCTGAAAATCATCTTTTCAAAAATAGTCAGTGCTATAGCCCGATGCACTATTTTCGCTACGTAGATGACACCTTCGTTGTCTTTAAATCACATCACTAAATTCGCCTCCATGATAAATATCGTTCATCCTAATCTGCATTTTACTAAAGAATCGGCTGAGGCCGGAAAACTTCCCTTTCTGGATGTGTTTGTTTTTTTAGTCATAAAAAACAACGACAATTCTTTATCGACCTGTATTCATAGAAAACCGACGTGGACACGTCTTTACTTTCATTTCTTTAGCTTTGTTCCTACTTCTTACAAAAGAAATTTAGTAAAAAATCTTTTCGATCGTGCGAGACGGATCTGCAGCTCCGAGCATCTCAATGCTGAAATAAAGTTTCTCTTTGAAACTTTACGCGATAATGGCTATCCATCTTCATTCATCGAAAAGTACAGCCTGCAAAAGCAAAGAGAAGCTGTTACTGGACCTGAAAAGAAGCCAGCTTACCTGATGGTTCCGTATTTGGGAGAACAGTTCTCAAGTGAAGTGAGAATGAGAGTCCGTGCTGCAACAGCTCTGGCGTTCTATGCAATCGAACCGAAGATCGTCTTCTCCACCACCAAGATTCCAGCTCGCCCCCTCAAGGATCCGCTGCCGCCGACCTGTGCCTCTGACATCGTTTACCAATTCACATGTAACTGTGGTGACAGTTACGTCGGACGCACGGAGAGGTGGTTGGCCAAGCGAGCTGATGAACACCTTCCACAATGGCTGATGAAGGACAAGTGCAGGCGATCTTCAGCAGCACCGACAAGCGCGGTCACGCGTCACACGATGACGTGTACATCGTTCGATCGTGCCAACGACCAGATCTCCTACTTCAAGCAGCTGGTTCGCGCTCGCCACCCAATGTTGCTACCATTTCTCGAAACGACAATGATAGCATCATTGCGGCCGGTTTTATGTGTCCAGAAGCAAATTGTATTAATGCTCGCTCTTCCGTGGCAGTGACTTCAACTCCGTCCTTTCTTTCATTTTAACTGTATATAATGACTTGATTTTTCTTTTATTGTACGCGTTCCGAAGTGTTGCCCGAAAAGAATCGGCGAAAGGCCTCGCAACTAATGACATCGTTTTGTCTTATCTTCATTACCAATACGGTTACGGCCAACAAGTGTTTCAAAAGGCACTTCGTTGTTTTACTGATCAAAATGAAAAAGCGATGATATGCATCCTCCTGAAACCCACGAGAAGATGATCAGAAGTATAAACCAGAATTAATCTTGACTTAAGCGAATTTGTAGGTTTAAACTTGCTCGTGCAATCGGCCCCAGCTTACGCTGATTAATAATTCTGACACAGGTGGTACTTACAATTGATAATCGCTCAAGTTCGAACTGTAGGCTATTGAAGGGTTTAGTAATTTAAATCTTCTTAAGATCTAACACTGCTGACCAACTTTGGTGCCTAGGCGAACATTTGAAATGGCCATCAACAAACACCAGGTTTTTATTCTTGTCTTAGCAACTTAAGCAACAGCAAAAAGTTGGATTTCCATGGACAGAACCCCTTAGGGCCTTTCATTCATATTGTGTCCATTAAATTGGCAACATTTTGACCTCCATCTTTTGGAGCAACATTACGCAGCTAAAGTTAATAACCAAAAAGAAAGAGGAGATCAATGCGATTCTATTGACAGCACTCCCAACCTCGTACGGTGCCTAGAACACCAGTAAATTGCATGTGAAAGAATATTTTGTTTACCAAAATAACTTTAATTTTGAATATAATTCAAGTTACGCATTAAATTACGCATTAACGAAAAGTTGGATTTCTATGGATAGATAAATCTAATGATGCTTTTGAAATATATAACTTTATACCTCAATATTTATTGCCGATCTGAGTCCTCTGAACTCACCACTTTCTGGCATTAACGACGGTTTCCATCTTTTAGAACTATTCTATACAAGTGCTACAAATACTTCGTCATATCGAATAACAGATGGCTCTTACTCATTGGTGAACGGAATAAATGCATGCAGGAGCTTTGGTGACGACATCGCTCGCGTTGAATCCCATAGTGACTTGCTATCTATTCACTCTGTAATGAAATTAGCAAGGGTTGACCAAGTCTGGATTGGTCTGGTCAAAAGCATACAATTTACGGCCTCATCAAAATACACTTCCAGCTATGATAGAAGTTGTTCAAGGTTATCTATAACTAGCCGAATTCAAGAGTCACTTCGTTGGACGACTAATCCTCAGATTGTGACGAGTTTCCCATGGTCATCTTTCAGAAGTGCTACTTTTGATATGTGTGATCAACACTGCGTACGAATTGCACTGGCTTCAACAGAAATTTATCTTCTTGATCAAGCATGTACGCAGACGCTCAGAACTCTGTGTGGAATTGGTAAGACGGAGTATATTGCTTTAGTAAATGATTACAACACATATTTCAGCAATATTTTTAACAATTTACGTCAACCCTATATGTTGTAATAATCCTTCCAGCTAGGATCTGTATTTTCTTTTAAGTCTGTGCTGTCATGCTTGAAAATTTGAAAAGTTTACAAATTCCTTTGCCGTTTCAGCCAGCTTTAGTAATTCTTATTAAAGTATATAGAAGATATCTTAGGCTACATAATAGGCGGCTTTCACTATAATTGCATATTCACTTGGAATTAGATTAATTAGTTGAATATCCATGCGATCAGCAAGAGCAAAAGCACTATTTTGAAAGTTTCCAATTCATTTGGCTATGACATAAATGACAATTCTCATGGGTTCAGTGAGGGCACTCCATGAATATATAAATATACCTGGGTATATCCTGTGTATATGTACATTATATGCCTATGTTAAGCGCAAAATTAAATAGGATAGAACAACAAACATAAACGTCATTTATGTTTCATTGCTACCAATGGTTTTTAATTTGCTAGTAAAAAATCTGATGACAATTTAAAGTACTTTAATCAAGAGACCTAACGAATGTATAGAAACCAACTAAGCTGACATGAGAAAACAATGGTATCATATTGCAGAAATTGCAAACACTTCCTCTGTTTTCTGACTGACATCATTCAAGTGCTAAGTTGTTGCATAGCAACCATAAATAACCCAAAAGCTGAGATTATTAGCCTAAAATGCATATTTGCCCGTGTACTTTCGCAATACTCTGTTTTGTATTTTCAAGGGTGTGACATGGGGTGTATTGCGAATGTACTCGGGCAAAAATGCATTTAATCTGAAGATCCAAGCTTTTGGGTTTCCCAAAATTAACACATGAAAGTTAACATCATCTTAATTATTTCTAGCAACAGTAATAGTTTTCGCATAAAAGTAAGATGTTTTAGATAAACTGTTGTGTATAGATTCCAATAAGTTAAAGCGGTTGATTATTGGACAAGTCAGATCCTAACCAGAGACAGAGTTCCAGATCTTTAGTTTAAATAGAACGATGAAATAATTTCCCGGAAGAGTGGATAGTCATTCTCTGGAATTCGCTGCCGATACCAGGGAAAAATCGAGAATTTTCAAGAATTCCCCGAATTGAATTTCCCGTGACGAAACCTCAGTCTGAATCTACGGAAAGTATTGCTGAAGCACTACACTTCGCTACAGCACTGCTGACAGCCTACTTTCAATACCCTGTATTTTTATACTACATGCACTTTCTAGTGATTCCCTCACTAGTGGATTACTATATCAGATTGACCTATTGTCCATCGATAACAATTTTCCTCATGTACTATTATTTTCACATCCGTCTTGAGGGTGTTTATTGACATATATAGCTAATTTACATTTGCCATATTGCTATCTTAAATGCATCTTTCGTAAAAAAGATTTGAAGATCTTGAATTTGTTAAAGAATTCTTGATAACTTAAATTAAGTTAACTTCAATAGATCCTAAAAAGAGATTTTGTAGATTCCTCAGACATCCGTCCCTATTATCTGACAAAAAGTTGCCAATATTGTCAACATGTGGCTTCATGACGAAAACACCATCCATATCTTATTTTGACAACGAGTGCCTTATCCACGCTATAGTTAGTGTCGTAGTTTATTAAAGACAAAAATAAATGCAATAAGAAATATTATAAAAAACATGGTATATATTATGAGTACATTGCATTCCTGAAAAAGTCACCATTGTTTGTCCTTCAAAGAGGTTGTCCACTCTCAAAACTTCACTGGCACACACTATCGCATTTTTGTAAAAAATGGTTCAGACAGGAAAAGATTGATATGATAATATCGAACAATATCGGACAGCTGGTACCCACATAGATTTAACGAAAACAATATACTGATAATACATGTAGTAATATTTGAAACAACGCAAGATGCGATTTTTTGACTAAATAAGTGAAAAGCATGAAATCCGCTTCCCAGCTATTATTTTTTTGCAAATAAAACAAACTGAAACTTTCGGTAAGTTCTTGGCGTTGCAGTTTGATTGTGTTGAATTTGATTTTAGTTTCCAAGTTATAGCTAATATCTTGATTAAATGAATGCATAAATTTACTCCAACATCTGCATTGCATGTCATACTGATTTGCTTATTAAAACTGTTGTTGAATCACATCGATTTTAGAAGCACATGCCAAAATCTTGCCAGGAGCTTCAAAATGGTCTCAAAATGTATTTTGACGATTTTGCTTTGTCTGAAGCCCGAAAAAGTCTTCTATGGATTTCAACTCATATGGAAGTGAATTGAATCGTAAGTTTCAATTGAAAGTCATCTCAATTACTAATGTTTTTAACCAAAAAACTTGAAGTAGAACACGATGTTCCAGGAAACCTTTTCGAAACTATACATCGCTCTGAATATCTAAGGGGTGTTCTTGAAACACCACAGCTCGCTTGAATTTCTCATTCAATTAAATTTTAATCTGCAGAATATCTCTGAAACTTTGATTGATACCTGTAGATGACCATTACTGACTCATCTTTGTACAACATATTTGCAACACTGAATTTAGCCTAATTTTATTCTTTAAATTTTCCAACTTCCATTTCTTCCATTCCTTATCTAGGCCAATGTATTGCTTTAAATGTATTGCTTTGTATTGCTTTGAAATTTTGTATGACTACAGAATACTTATTTTGCTAACTTATACTGGAAAATTAATTTTACTAAGCCTAAACCGTATGTGAAAACAATTACTTTTTAGAAAAAAAGTTCTTTTATCTCTTTTTTAAATACACAACAAACTCAATTTATACTCTCGCAGCGCGCCTGCCACCGCTGGTGAAGGCAAACGCCGACCATGGATTTCTCAATAACCTATTATCTTATTTGTTAGTGACCTATTGTCCTCATGCACGGCGTTAGTCGATGCATGGCCAATCGCTGATCGGCGTTAGTCCTCGTCACGCGTTTGTGGTTTGTGTGATTGATTGTTTGCAGTGAGCGGCAGATCAGATAAGCTACGTCGTGAGCATAGTCGTGAGTATAAATTAACTCGTCATTCTCTTAGTGTCGCACTTCAGTTTGGAAATGGATTTCACACGAGAAGACATTCGCAAGTTAATTTATTATAATTGGAAACGTGGATTGGTACCTGCAAAGATTGCAGATGAAATAAACTCAACACTGGGGCAGGGCACAACAAATGAGCGCACTTGTCGGCGATGGGTTGCGAAATTTAGGGAAGAAAACTTTAATGGTGAAGACAAGACCGATGTGGAAGGCCATCTTATGATATTGACGACCAAATTCGAATCCTTTTGGTTGAACACACCACCACTCGGGAAATGAGCCTTGAGATTGGAGTTTCCCAGCAGACAATTAGAAACCATCTGCTTGGCATGGGTATGCGTTACCTGCAGTGAGTGACAAGTTCACGAAAATTTTGAACGGCGTTCAGTTCACGTTCATTTAAATTTGTGAACTCCGTTCAGTTCAAGTTCACAGTTTCAAAAATTGAACGCCGTTCAGTTCAAGTTCAGCAACATGTCCATCTCGTTCACTTCATGTTCACCGATTTCCCTTTTCGTTCATTTCCCGTTCATTTCAAAAAGAAATTTTGACCTTTACTTCGAATGCGCTTATCAAATAATTGAGTCATCGCTTCCTTCACATAAAAGCTTTAGTGTAAGATGCAATTTAGAGAACTTCCGGGTTATATGATTACATGGCTTAGCAGCCTTTTCCTCTGTGACATAATGACAATTGTATGAAGGCATATGCTTGTGTAAATTTATCGTTAATAGATGGAGAAGAAGCAACGATCAGTACTAGAGCGGGTCTACAATTCTTGGTCACTAAATTTGGTTAAATTGTCGCTGCTGTGGTCAAGCCATTAATGGCCTATGCAGGTGAAATCACATGCATGCACAGAAAAGGTGACATACATGTCATCAATGCATATGTATATATCTTGCGCTTTGCGCATAACTAAATGCAAAATTCTGTTTGAGAAAGCCCATATCTCACACCACAAATGTAGTCATCTATGAGCACTAGACAACTTTTCATGAACTATAGCAATTTCCTAAGAAATAGTTTTTCATAATGGACGAGTGATGATGTGACGATGCGATACTATTGTAGGCCTAGCATTGTGCTTTGATGCGAATGTAGACAGTATTGGCAAATTCTGTATCTGATATCATTGCCACGTAACTTCCGACGTTCACGGTAACTGTCCGGATAGACTGACAAGTCCTGTTTATAGTTTCATGTGACCGCAGATGTAATTGCTTACATAGAATGCAAATTGACAAACAACAAAAGATTCAATTAAGTATTATTGAAAAAGCTCAATTTGCTCTTCAAAAAATCACATCGATTCTATGATTTCTTAATTCTTTCACACTACACTAGTTGGAAAATGGTGAGAATGATGTCTACATGTACATAGCTAAATGAAACACTTGTTCAGTTGCAATAGTAATTGCTGTTCAAAGTTTCTTGTCAGATAGACGACATCGCTTCCTGCTGAAGAGTTCTCCAGCATGGGAAAAAAGCCTTTCAACGGGGGCGCTAGATGGCAATGTAGTGTTTGATTGCACAAAAGCTCTTTTGATGGCTGGAAACACGTTCAACAAAGCCAGCTCTTCAGTGTCTGAGTGGAGAAAACCTCTCAATTAGTTCTTTCGAAGAAGAACGCACTTTTTTGGATGAAAAAAAGGATGCAATCTTGTCCTTTGATTTCTCTTCGATTTCGACTCGCTTTTCATCAGGGGGCATTTCTTTCTCCACGGCATGTTGCAGTAGCTTATAGGCCGCAGCTCTTCGATTTTCCTCATGGATGAAGTCCAGGCGCTTGAACTTGGGGTGGCACACTGAGGCGAAGAGGTATTTTTCATCACTCAGAAGGTGTCCGAATCGTTTGTCCAGTCCAGCCACAAGGCCATCCACAAGGGGCTTGCACACTGTCAAAGTATTTTTCACTTCCAGCAGCTTTTCCTTCAGTACGTGGATGGTTGGCAACAAATAACCCAAGAACATATGCTTGTCTCCTTGAAGAATATCGAGTGCACAGGCGAAGTACTGCATTGTGGTTACGTACTCCTGGATAAATATCTTCTCGTCATTCTGAAGGTGACGATGTCCTAAGTGATCAAATAGTGACTGCATCTTATCATCTTTCTTTGTTCAAGATTTCCTGCACCCGCTCCATAGCATGAAAGGTGCTGTTCCAACGAGTACAGATAGGCACAACAAGCTTCTTACTGCACGTGTCTTCAATCCTCTGAGCAATGATGGTGCTCTTTGACTGTTTATTCCACAAGTCGTGTAGTTTCAGCATTGTCTTTCGTGATACTCTTTTGAACTGTTCGGCGGTCGTCAAGTATTTTTCAACGTCCTTTGTTGCGATTAAGTTTATTGTGTGAGCAGAACAGCGAAAATGTGCAGGAAGAGAAAAGCGTAGAGTGTCAGACGAAGAGAGAATGTCAGTAAGTTCTTGATAAATTACACCATCCTCGTCATTGTCATTTTCATCAGCGTCATCGTCTTCCTCACCTTTGTTTGATGCTTCCTTTAATAATTCAGCTAGAGCGGCATGAGCCTCTTCTGCTAAGTGTTTGAAGCTCTTCACAAAATTCGACGCATTATCAGTCACAACTCCTCCTTCCATCTTATTCTGGATGCCAAAATCGCGCATTATGGCCTCGAGCTCCTCGGCAATGCGGTCATAAGTGTGATTGCCTTTCATTCGCCTGCATGCTAACACAGCAGACTTCCTCTCAAGGTTTGATGTGAGCCAATGAATAGTCACACCTAAGTATCCGCGGCGGAATGTAGTCCAGCAGTCAGCAGTAAGACAGAAGACTGAGATGTTTGAGAATTCCTTCTTCATGTTCGTCTTCATGGTGTTGAAGTCTGCATTTAACTTGGACATCAAAGTGGCGTAAGATAGAACAGTTCGACCAGGCGCCAATCCCATGACAAACTTGCGGAAGCCCTGTCTGCAGACAATTGTGAATGGCATGCCACAAGAAGGAATGAACTCCGCAATGAGCTGATCAACTTTCTCCTGGCTGGGCACAGATTGCTTTGACTTCCCGAGGAATGCATCTAGGGTGCTTTGGTCTTGGCCTTTCTTTTTCTTTGCTGTACAACCTGAGACGATCGCTTCGAATTCCTTGACATGAGTGGAATCGTGTTGATTAGAGAGATGACGCTTGAGGTACGAGCGTGAAGTAGTGACTGCAGAACACACACTTTGGCAAAGATTGCATTTGTAGTAAAGTTTATCATCGGTCTGCTTATTGAAAGTAAAAATGGGTTCATACATGTCCCACTTCTCACTGTCATTCTTCCGCTTTGCCATCGAGCCACTTGGAGATAAAACTTCACCACTTAACAGAAGGTATAAGGACACTGTGACTGCATTTTCATAATGAATTATTCGCAGAGACATCTAATCCCCATATCACACGTCACAGCGTGCGCTTTTTTATCATTCGATGTAATATTAACATCACTTCATAAAGGACTTCTGAATATAGAGCTGACGTGGCAGTTTTCATGCCGCACTCGGTTAGGTTCCAACAATGGAGGACGGTTCTATCTTACTTTATCGGAAATGCCAACATCTAAGATTTCCAAGAAATAAATATTATGCCTGCGTGGCATCATGAGCGTCAAGCTTCCAACAGCATGGACAAAAATAGTACAGGGTGCAGCCATGGGAGAAGCAACCGTAGAATACATTCTAGCTTGAAGCAATTCCGGACAATCATGTGTGAAGGTTCAAAAGTAGAAATGAACGGGAGCAGTTAACTGCCGTTCATCTCCGATCAGTTCAAGTTCAATTTTGAAAAAAAGAACGCCGTTCAGTTAAAGTTCACGAAAATCGTGAACTAGTTCATGAACTAGTTCAATTGAACGGCGTTCAGTCACACTCTGGTTACCTGTGCAACCGATGGTTTCCACACAAGTTGTCCGAGGAACAAATGGCCAACCGCGAGAGGATTTGCAACGAATTGCTGTCTAAGCATGCGGCTAATGACTTCCTCGGTCAGCTCATTACAATGGATTTATTCTGGATTTATTGGGACAATGACTGAACAACTTACCACCATCGTTCGTGGAGAAGCGAAGGTGATGTCCCTGATGTGGAAGTTCGTCGTACACTCTCCCAGGAAACATCTCATGTCCGTTTTCTGGGACTGTAAGGGAGTAATACTGATGGACATTCTTCCGTGAGGTGCAACAATCACTGCCGACATTTATTGTGAGCAGTTGTCGCGTTTGGTAACGGAAGTTCAGCAGAAACGACGCCGACTTTGTGATGGAGAATTTCACCAGATACATTACCTACATGATAATGCTCGACCCCACACTGCAGCTAAATCTGCTCAAAAACTCGCTGATATTGGTTTTACCGTCCTACCACATCCGCCTTACTCCCCAGACCTTGCGCCCTCGGGCTTTTACCTATTTTCACCATTGAAATCTTGCATTCGCGGGAAAAGTTTCAACGGAGCTGAGGAGATCCAAGTGGTTCTGGACCAATGGAAACACAAGCCACGCAGCTTCTTCGCTGATAGGATTAGAAAATTGCCTGATCGATGGCGCCGATGTGTGCTCCATCATGGTAGTTACTTCGAACACCTCTCGGAAACGGATGATTGACATCTACAATCCTATCTTTTGTGTATTATATCGACTTTCCGGAAAAAACTGTTTTACGTTGAGTTTGTCGTGTATTTAAAAAAGAGATAAAAAAACGTTTTTTCTAAAAAGTAATTGTTTTCACATACGGTTTAGGCTTTGTAAATTAATTTTCCAGTATAATTTAGCAAAATAAGTATTCTATAGTCATACAAAATTTCAAAGCAATACATTAAATACATTAGAAGATAGCTGCGTGCAATTACCGGACAAAACTTATTGGTTATCGAATTGTTAATAACTTTGATACTATGAGCCTATGTCATACCTTGAGCTGCACACATTGCAGTACTTAAGATTTGAAAATAATTATTTAATATATCATGCTATAGTCGTTTACTTGCTCACACAGCCACTTGACAGATCTGTTAATTTCCCGCAAAGACATTGCATGAACCTAGCGTACCAACCTACAAAATTCATTTTTGTGATTATGAGGTTATTCTAATTTCGTTTACTATTTTGTCTGAGCTTTAAGACAGCATTCAATTATCACTCATTTAAAATTCCGAAAGAAATCAATAATACCATCTTTCTAATTCTTGATCGCGTTCTGCGCTGACATTTTGGCTTGTAGAGAAATCCCTAAATATTCAGGTTTTCTATCACATTAATTAACAGACAGCGATAGCATGATAGCGCAAAAGAAATGAATTCATCCCACGAATGAGTGACTAGTCACAAGTGAGATCATTGCTACTCGAAAAAACATTGAATGAGTCGGACGCATAAGGGGATAAGTCACATTTTTTCAAAACAGACATATTTCACCCCATGTTATGTTGGATCTGGATGCTTCTTTTGGCTGAGTTATACGGAGGTCTTTTATATGGTTTCCAGAAAGTGCATAAGGTGATAAGCAACAAAGTTCAGCATGAATAAGGGGATAAGCCACTATCTATACTTTATGGTGCAAGGTCCAAAGCAAGAAATGGACCATCATGTCGTTGTACAATGGTCGGGTGCAACCTGGTGAAAGAGAAATAAGTTCGAAAGCAGTACCCATGTCTTCCTTCTAACAGGCCACACACTCATTTATGTGATCGAGACTTCAGCCATATGGAAGAATCAAGTCGAAGAAGAGAACACGCGCATTGACTGCTCTCTGGAATGGGCCACAAGGATTCCTTCCGTCAATAGGGTTCAAGAATAGATGTTGATACAAGATTTCATTAAGATTTCCGACCTTCCAACGTGAAGATAGGGTTCTCAAAGCACAAGTTTTCAAAGTTGATTTTGATCTTAATCTTAATCTTTAATTTTATAGCTGAATGCCGTCAATTTTCTGAAAAAAATAGTGATCGTGCACTAAAAAGTTAGAGTTTTGATAAAAGTAGACAATGTGAATAAATATTTTTTGAATTCAATAAATGAACTGAAACGATGGGATCAAATTAAAAACTGCTTCAATTAACATTTTTTGAAAGATAATGGACATACAGTGAATGGGAGAACTTTGGTAAAGATACTTCAATATACGGCAGTTTTAAGTATGAGCACGTAGAAGGGGATATGCCACATAAACTGGGTTACATGTTTTCATTTGGCCGCCTACGTGTGACATAATCTCGTGAGTCTTTATCTTCGCTACTTGATCAGCTGATAATTCATATGCATAGGCTCATAACCCCTAATGTTCAGGGGACTAGCGTGCATGGCTTTTGTATGATGACAGATCAAAAGCTATAAATTGCTCTCCTGTAAAATTCCGAAAGTGTGGCTTATCTCCTTACTCGCCCAAGCCCTTCAATTGTAACCGTGATTAACCCTCGCTGAGCCCGTCAGCCGCAACCGACCACAACCGTGAGAGCTTAAGCCGAACTCACCGTAATAATGATACTTTTAACCATAACCACGGTTATAACCGCATATCCTGGTGTTTACCCGGGCATGGCTGCAACTTTAAATAGGGAGTTGTGTCGAGAGATTTGTTGAGAGATGAAAACTAGGCCTGTTGATAATTCCAGATATTCCTGATTTCCTGTCCATTTTTCAACTGAAGATGCAGCTTAATATTTAATTAATCTATTTACATAGCATATCACTAACATTGATGATGTATATCCACACCGGATCTAAAGTACATTCGGATCTTGAAGATTGGCTGCATGAAACATCTGGCAAATGCTCACCCAAGTAGCACAGCCCAGTCGGCCCCAACATGGGAAGATGCCGTTTTGCCCAATGGCCCCGTGGGCTACCCGAATGGTAGCAGGTGCCGGCCAACATCAGGAAATGGCCGTTTTAGACTAGTTAATCCTACGTAAGCCCATATGCACCGGCGTGTAAACGACGTTGGCCCAGCAGAAGTTGCCCAATGTTGCCACAAAATATACCCATCGTCAGCGCACATGCATTTAACATGCACGCAGCGGCTCCACACCGAGCCGACGCCGAAATGAGGTGCTACCCATGAAGTGCCGACTCGGGTGCGTCAATCTTGCGATTTTCTTTCTGCAGTACCGCATTAGTTCCATTCCCGATTATCCATCTGGGCCACAACAACAATGCCGTGACACTAGTTATGGCGATACATACAGTATAATAGCTGCGCTACTGATGTACATACACATCCCCCGCCATTTTTAGCCAGAGAAACAGGAATGTGTACATCAGTAGCGCAGCTATTATATGTATCGCCATAACTAGTGTCACGGCATTGTTGCTGCGGCCAAGATAGATAATCGTGAATGGAACTAATGCGGTACTGCAGAAAAGAAAATCGCAAGATTGACGCACCCGTGTCGCACTTCATGGGATAATCAAGCTGACTGCAATTCAAAACTCCCTTCCTGATTTAATCGGTTAAACTTACGAAGCGGATAGCTGTGCTGTTTGTGAGATAAAATACAATTCTGAAGTTCAAATGTGTATGTTCTCATCATAAAAGGGGACTGAAACAATCGCATAATCACACAAGTATTAAAATCTGATACAGAATTACATGATGTGAGACTTGTCAAAATGAACACGCTGAATTTTATTTAGACATCAAACACAGAGATTCTAGAATAAATTATTTATACGTATATACAGCACTTATTAGAAATATCTGATGACCTAGTTTTCAACAACCAACATAATCACCTAAAAATGAAAGAAATAGCTAAATAGCTATGAGCATGACTGCAGTTGGCCATCATTTCTTGCAGTAGCATAAATAAATTGACACTGCCATCAGTGCTGCATCGGAGAAACTCGGAGGCTTTTGCAGAGAAAAGGATCGATTAGCTCTTCAAAGGCAATCCTCCATCTGAAAAATCCAACCTCTAGCAGTCAGAAAATTTCAAAATGCGGATAAGAACTAACTAACTATACCCAAAAACATCGATTCATTTCTATAGGATATGACGGACAACTAGTAAGCATTTTAGTGTTTAGCTACTACAGTCTTGCTCAGCTACAGTTATTATTTTTATTTGTTATTAAGTAGTTAGAAGAGAGTTATTCAATATTTCCATTAAGTACTGCATCTAACTATATCGTATGATGTCTAACAGGAAAGGATTGATTAGACTTGAATAAAAAAACCTTTACAATAGCACGAATGTTGTGAAGAGTATTCAATCTCCTCTCGAAGTGGCGTCATGTACTAAAAGCCATCTATTTAAATAATTTCATTTTAACAATTCTTAGAATTACTGTCCGGTAAAGAATACTGAAGCGTGGTAGTAAGTAAAAAAATTACGGATGAACCGTTGAATTTTGAATGAGCTAGAGGCTTGATATGAAATTGAAATTAAGTTCAAGCATATTATCAATGCCATTTAAGCAATGTCTAAGCAACAGCTTTAAGTAATACATTTCCCACTCATTACAAGACAAAATGAAATTGACGTAATTTTTTTTACAGAAGCTGCAGTTTAAGATTGTGGAAGAATAACAGCTACGCGGTAATGATAGTAAATTCACGAATATGTCTCACCTGCAATTACAGGAAAGATAATTAATCTGGATACGAATCATGATTATCAAGCAACCTGGAAAAATCTGAAAGGCAGATAATAATTATAATATTAGTAATTTTTGGTAATTTTTATTGATCTGGTAAAGAAAGATTCTAATATCATTTTCCTTTTAGTTGAAATCAATGAAATATTATTAATCTTCAGTCTTTCTGCGCACAAAAATCAATAAATTATGTCAAAATATATTTCGTCGATCTGGTCTCATCAATTGAGATAGAAAGAAGTCCTAAGAAAAAAGTTTGGAAATCAAATGCTAAATCATTTGAAATCTCTGTACAAAATTACAAACCATCAATGTCAATGTCGACATCTACCAAATATACACATATACCAAAGTTCATTGATTGTTGTTGCACTGACAGAACTACGACAATCAATGAGCTGTGGTATATGTGTATATTTGTTAGATATCGATATTGACAGTTTGTAATTTTGTAGAGATTTCGAATGATTTGGCATTTGATTTCCTGAATTTTTTCATATGATTTCTTTCTATTTCAATTGATAAAGTCAGATCGGCGAAATATACACGTATCTTGACATAATTTATTAATTTTTGTGCCCAGAAAGACTTAACAATTCATTAATTTCAACTAAAAAGAAAATGATTAATGAAGATGAATTTCTTCATTTTCTAAGTCATGGGTACAGAGGTGATAATACCCGGAATATAATCTAAACAGGAAGCATAAAGAACTAATCTCCGATAAAATTTGTCATAAAGCTTCATAGCCTCAATAAACATTTTCATAAAAATAAGTTGAATAAAACTTGAAATTCAACGGTTCATCAAGCGATGTGATCAATGAAACTATAAAAAAAGCTACTGGCGCGTGTAGCGCATCTATGAAAGTGAAAGTCAGAGAAGACCACTCAATAGTCCGAGTCCACTTAGTCCGAGTCAGATAAATCACTGTAGCTTAACTGAGCTTGGGCCTCCGCCTACTTCATCTAAACCAGGGGTGGGCAACCTTTTCCTAGTTGCGGGCCACATCAAGGGTCCCATAAGCTTCGCGGGCCGCAAGTTTCAGCATACTTATTTAACGGTAAAATGATGTCGTCATTTGATACTAGGTAAAGGATGAAGCCGGGTCTGGCCAGATCCAGGTTCATCATTTAACCGCTAAGTTCGAAAGTTGGTTAAAAGATGATATCG
>CAJQUW010002750.1:0-16652 GCA_907163375.1 Prostheceraeus crozeri | reverse complement strand
TAACAAGTACTGTTTAAATAAAATCTGAATTACGAATACTCACGCAATTCAATGCTTGCGGTATTAGCATGATAGGGACATTCATAAAATACTACAATCACGCGGGAAATTGATGGGTTCGCTGAAAGATGTTTGCAAAACGTGCATGGCGAAAATCAAACCTTGAAAACAGTGATTTTCAAAATACGTCATTGATTTGACTTTCTCGAGGGCCAAATGCAGCCATCTGTGGTGAGAAATAGAACTAAGTGTAGGCCGGTTTCGTTCTAAGAAGACCACGGTACAAATATGATCCCGCACAATCGCTCCCTCCCCTAGTCCCCTCACACACTGCAGTCATTAATGTAGAGGGTGAATCAATAGTTACAATCGAATTGATGTGGATAAATCACAAATCACATAAGCAACCTCGTAAACAAATGGGCAGCTGAGAAAAATCATCCCTGTGATGTTCTAACGGGGTCTTGCTGAGTTGACCATTAACTAAGCTACAGATGTTCTTTACTTCGGTTCTTGCTAGTCATGCGCTGTGAATTCCCATGCTAAGCTACAGTACAGCTAAAGATCATCTAAATCTTTGATTAACTGCAAAAGCTCGCGCTGTGATGTGTGACCGCTCGTGACGTAATGCGATGTCAAGGTAATCGTCCAATCACATCCATGAGCGAGCTTGGACATTTCACGTTTCATTCTGTGAGCATGTGAATGAAACGTCTGGTCGATTCAAGTTGTTGTTCGATTAGTGTTGTCGAAGCAAGACATGTCTCAGACTTGTCGTGGGACGAAATTTCTTTGTCCCATTCCAATCCCATTCCCACGGGATTTTTCAAGATACATGCTTATTTCCCACAATTATTCCCGTAACCAAAATATTTCTTTGATAAGCTCAGCTGACAGGAAACCCATAGGTAAGGGGGCATTATATTTGTGGTCATGGTGAAAAATTCACTTTCTCTCCTTTATATTTATTGACCGATGGTAAGTTAAAATAAGTATAAACAGTAAAATGCCAATGCTTCGTGCCACTGACACTTCGATGGGCCGACTTCTGTACAAAAACAGCATTTGATGACCCACATTAAATATGGAGCAAAGAAACAGAGTTCAAGTACTGCTTAGTTAGAAATTTGGGAGCTCATATTTGCGGTTAATGGCTGGTGCAAGAGATTTAATCAATCGAGCTTCGGTCAGTCTGCAGTCCACTGCGTTATGACTTTTGTCCATAATATCGATGTCGAAGTGAGAGATGGAAATGTCACTGAACTGGTGCACTTTTATGCCGTGTTCGTAAAGGGAATTTCTTTTGTTCTTATTGATTAAATCTCTTCTATGCTCATTATAGCGTTTGGTAAACGGGCGGTTAGTTTGGCCTATATAAAAATCATCACATAAATTACATTTCAGCTTATAAACTAAAAACCGGTCACCACAAGAATAGTTTTGCGGTAAAAGAGAGCAGAGATGACAAGAATTGTGTTTCTTATTATTGCGATTTCTTTTATTAATAACTGTCTCTAAAGTGGGACCAGGTTTGCTGATGATTTTGATAGGGAGATCATATTGTTTAGAAAGTTTGTTTAATTTTCTGTTACAGTTATCACTAACAAAGTTTATAGTGCATCGGCCCATCGAAGTGTCAGTGGCACGAAGCGTTGGCATTTTACTGCTTATACTTATTTTAACTTACCATCGGTCAATAAATATAAAGGAGAGAAAGTGAATTTTTCACCATGACCATTAGTAACAGCCTCCTGTTCCTGACCATCATTTGGAGGCGTTATATTCCACTGTAGGTGTACGATGTACATGAATAAAAGGTTGCATTTCGAATACTCAAGCTAGTTTCCTCATCAAATATCATAATATGCCTTTTTATGGGCGAATGTTCTCAACTACTTCGGCCCAAATAATTGAGGCATGAATCCTAACATAATAATAATAAAAATGTATGTTTTCATCAAGATAGAAGTAAAAAAGATACAGAACAATTATTTGCTGTTAGCAGCACAAAGAGTCATAAAATTTCCTCAAAAACAATGTCAAAATTTTATACGGCCGCTTGGTAAACACTCTGGAATAGGGTGATGAACGGTGGTTAACAGCTGTTTTCCGATACCTTGTCTGCGTACTTTGTGAAGACTCAAGATGTTGTCACTTCCCTTTGAATATTAAACCATTTTCATAAAATAACTTTCAAATATCAGCAAACCTCAAGAATTTGCAACTGTGACAGGTTTAAACAATTATTTGATTCCTCGTAAGATTGTTGTTGAGACATTGGCATAGTGCCTGACCAAATGCCTGTTCATTCTTGTCTCATCAATTCATATACAGCGAAAGGTCGCATTTCTGTGCTCTAAGCCTAGGAAGAAGTGTACGACTGGAAAACAATTTGTTATGGTTGTGGATGCTGCGATAGTGAACAATCTTCGTGAGTAGAATGACATAATAATGTCGCACAGTAGCGTCTACTTGTCGCACAGTAACGGTGTAAGAAGTCACAGCCCAACGCATAGAAATTGAAAACAATAAAACCTCTAGAATGGAAATTAAGCTTCATGCAATGCACAATAACGGCACATAAATCGCACGCATTTTCACTTAGATGCACCTGCCAACGTCTGCATCATTGGGTTAGAATCAGTCACATGAGTAAATCGAAGCCTTTAATTGGTTCTTCATGCCCAACTTAGTTCCCCCGGATGTGCCGCGACCTTGAGTCAATTTCCATTCTAGCGAACTTCAGATAAACAATCTATTTCTATGGATGCAGCACATTGGACCGATTTCTATGTAATTGCAGAAACTCTACCTTAACAATTCAACAATTAGATCCAAAATGAATGAGTTTCAAACATAGAAGTCTTTTAGTAGTTGATAGCCTTATACGGGAGGGTGTTCATGATGAGGATGAGAAAGCAAAAATACGGTACTCCCTTTAATAATGGCTTTAATAAAAATTAGTTGCTAAAAATATTTACACGGCAAACGTTTCGCGACGCAGTCGCTGCCTCAGTGCACTAAAAAGAAGGTGTCTTTTAATATATAAGAAGGTGTTTTAGTAATATAGAAGTCTTTTAACTTTGTTCCCTGACACATGACGGTAAGATGAACATTTCAAAGATTCGATGATCCGCCTGAACTACTGATATCCAAGCAAAAAAGTTCTTGGATTGCGATGTCTAAAGATAAAACATTGCTTTAGAGAAATCGTGCTCTAGTTGATCATTCTGTGTCATACAAGTTCATTTCCTACATCATATCAATAGCAACTGGAAGTTAGCTACATAAAGAATAGAAAACACAACAGAGAGATTGAGAACATTCGGGTAAGTTGACAGAAAAGGCTTCCCACCTAAGTCATAGATTTTTGTCTAAATGGAAGAATCTTGGGTAGAATTTGAGTGTTGTGAGTCCATGACAAACCGACAAACCAATTCGACAACGAAATTCTGTCTGTCGACAGCTTGGAAACGGTTTCAGAAATCACTGGTCACGCGGTCCGATATCTATGATTCATACAACTCATACATCGAGGAAGTGATGTCAGTTTGGCGGAAAACTGCGGCGACAATTGAGTTACACTGCTCTCGATTAAACTAATAAATCGGCAGAATTTTCAGTCGCTTTATACTGAAATTTTATTAAATCAAAGACCTAATTTATTATATTAAATTTTTGATCAAATTTTGTTTTTTATAATTTAATTAATTTAAATTAAATTTATTTTTGTTTAATTAATTTAATTAAACAAATTCTATTTTTGTTATTTCTATTGATTTGATAAAGAAAAACTTTGATATCATTTGTTGTTGTTTATATGTTGAAATTATTGAAATAATGTCAACTTATAAACAACAACAAACAAAAACTATTTACCGGCAGACAATTAAATTGGTTTAATATTCAGCCGGCAGAATTTTAGTCAATGAACAGCCCCATTGTCGTTGATCTTTCAAATGAATACTCTCCATTTTCAAGTTTTTGCATGATCACAGAATGGTCTTGAAGTTCACACCGACTTAGAATCGACACTTTACTGAATTATATAAGAGATAAGTCTGAAACAAAAGTAGACTATCAACAATCATAAAATATTATCATGAAAGCTAGGAACTGTCACGCATTTTTTTAATCATTTCAATCCTCCATCCTTGTCTATTATGACACCTTTAATGTATCACGAAACCCATACAGCTGATATTTGATCTTGTTATGTGTTATTTTGCAGTCATGCATTGAAACAACCACCTTTGCTTCACGGATACCTTTGTAGTAAGTGAAAACAGCAGATAAAAGCTGAGGTTATTCCGCATATTTAATTACTTGAATCGATTACACTTAAGAAGCACGATTTTAATAGAAAAGATAGCACTGATGCACGGATTTATGGAAAAAAGGCCCAAGGCGCTATTCAAATCGTTGTAGTCGGACCAATACCTTACATGTGGATTTTCCGACCAGTAGTGAAAACTTGATATGAGCATTTTATTAAAATAATTGCTGAAAGCGATAGACCTGATTGAGAGATCCATGAGACTGCATGAATATTAGGAAATATAAATAAACACAATAACTCGGAAGCACTTTTGACGCGTAGCCTTTCTTCCATGTGGCTGAGTGGTATTTATCCCACTCTCATTCCTTTTGTACTGAGTGTTTAGCAAGAATACAGAGTGTATACGTGCATATTTTACAGGTATTTGGTTTGAACCTAGGTCTCCAGAATGCACAGTGACCACTGTACCGCAAGGCGGCATCGCCGGCGGTGGATTGCGAGTGTATTACAATTGATATGCGACTAATGCGTACAATATCGATCTTCTAACAGCTTCACAAGGTAGATCTGCCTAAGTTTTTCAACTATTTCATAAGAAGAGCAACTTGTCGGAAAATTGCACATATCAGGTAGTGTGTTTGACCTTGAAAATCACACGTCAGGCAATTTATTGTAAGAAGTCAATAAATAAATCTTTAGTTAGTATCTGAGGATGTTGTGCAATTTATCTGTTAGCTATTAATTTCTGATTATCTGAAATCACAAGCTTTTCTACAAAAGTATATTTAAAATGAATGACGATTGGAATGAGGCTGCAAAGAAACGCGTTATGATTTTGATTTTTTCACTACAAAGTAAAGGAAAAGTAAAAAAGAGTTGCGGTGAAAAGGAAGGTCTCGACTTTATGGTGCATTAATGAGTGGACACCATTTTGAAGAATATTTAATTAGTTGAATATCTAAAGAGAATGACAACTATTAAGTCAATACAAGACACCAACACCATTGATTCCCCGACCGCACTCGCCTGACAGAGAAATCGAACCGTAGTCCTCGGTGGAGACGAGCACGCACTTTCTTCACTAGGCCATGCTGACGGTTCAAAAGGAATGCGAGTGAAGGCAGAAGTCATCTCCAAGTGCGTTCGGGGACTGCGACAGACAGTTTTGTTGTCACTTCAATTAGTTATTTAACAATTAGTGAGAGAAATATTGAATTAGTAATATCGGCTATAGTTTAGAGTAGTCAGTACCTGCTGAAATACTGTAC
The DNA here is from genome assembly GCA_907163375.1 of Prostheceraeus crozeri. NCBI lineage: Eukaryota > Metazoa > Platyhelminthes > Polycladida > Euryleptidae > Prostheceraeus > Prostheceraeus crozeri. The sequence continues at coordinate 11,105 of CAJQUW010002750.1, read as the reverse complement.
CATTGATAAAATGCTATAGAAACTTCCTGAGGTTGGAAATTGTCCCAGCTTAAAGCAGTTATTAAGCTATCGTCATGATATAATTATTTTCACGGAGATTAAAAAGTGAAACTTTTCAGTACGAGGAGCGATCGAGACAGCGATGCCGCTCAGAGTACTGAAAAGGACTTTTAAATCAAGTGAAGGTAATTTATTTCTATGCATCTCCATTTGGAAGATATTATATCTCAGCGACCTATTTGTCGGCCATACCATGACATCAAGAAGTCTATGACGATGCTTAGAAATGCACAATATTTCTATGCATGGACTAGGAATAGACATAGGCTACTAAACATTGCAAAACAAGACTTTATCTAAATTTGATCAGAATTATACTTCAGTGTCCAGTATTTTGTCACATTAATTAGCCAAATAGCGACTTCAAAATGGAACGAACCGCAGAATTGATAATAGAGAAAATAACAGTAGTAAAAGATACGAAGTTCGATGGAGTCAATTTCATCAAATATTGTCAGTTATCTCACAGAAACCAAAATAATGTTGATAAATGTGTTGATTTAATTATCGTTTAACAATTTGACATTTTTGATTCCGCATTAGGTCGATATGATTTCAATGAGCAGACTGTAATGCTCCTATGTTTCAAATGCCAGATTTAGGCACTTGTCAAGGATATACAGTGTAATTACAATCAAAACAATACATACGTAGAGAAAATGAAGTCATGACGCAAATATACTTCGCAGCATAGAATTCACGAGCTACAAAGTGTTGACCGCAAAGACTGAAAAGTTGAACAGCGACTGTAAAGTAATGGCCAAACTTGAACAAATGTAAAGTAATGCTCATGCCCTCTGAGGGCTATGGTAATATCAACTTTTAAACACATGCACGGAAATAAATGTAATGACCGCGTTTGCGCAAGGCGAAACTGCAATAATTCTTTATTATCATTTTACACGATATAGACACATTTTCATTGATGTGGCTCGGTTATGTTTTAAGCTCGAGAGGATTTGAGAGCATTTGCGATTCAAGTTTTGAGGGTGAGCAATAGATTTCAACAATCGTTTTGTTTCTGCTCGGAAGTGAACCTCAAAGCTAATCGCTATAAATGTGAAGTGTTAAGTGTTTGAGTTCCTTTCCATTATCAAAGGAAAGGAAACAATTCACTTTTTCCGAGGTTATGGTAACTAAAAGATCCACGTTTTGACAATAGAACGATTAATAATGTGAAGTGATGCTCACATTGTTTCGTTGTTTAAGGTAAGCGAACAAAGCATTTAAGCGAAAGTGAAAAAATGTCAACTCAACAATGGTTGATGGGAGGAAGTCAACATTTGGTGTCAAACATTAAATTTATCTATTCGTCTCTCTTCCGTTGAAGCGCGCCGGGGTCATAATCAGCACGTTATCCCTTGTTTGGCTGGAAGTTCGGAATTCATGACATAACATTCTTCATTTCTCCTTTAGAATATCGTTTATTTCCGAAGTATCCACTTTACGTGAATCACCAGAGGGTGAGAGGAGCAGTTCTTGTATAACTGTATATCAAGGCATCACGAATAAAAAGCACATGTATCGGTGGACGTCGTCATTTAGTTTTGAAGAACGTCCGAATGCAGCACTTCTGCATGTGTTGAAAAGTTGATATTACCATAGCCCTCAGAGTATCTTTTACTGCTCTTATTTTCTTTATTATCAATTCTGCAGTTCGTTCCATTTTGAAGTCGCTATTTGGCTAATTTAATGTGACAAATAAAGGAAACTAAGGTATAATTCTGATCAAATTTATTTAAACTATGCCATTTTATCTTCTAATGTATTTTTGCTATTTAGAAATCTCATTATTTTCTGTGATATCCCCATCCCTGTTAATTTGCTCTGTGAGCATAGAAATAAAACTAATTAGCTAAGAGAATGAAAGTGGAGTTGTCAATTTCGCATTTTGAAATATGTATTTCTATGAAAAACTTGCCTCAATAGATAGTCCTTTTATACATTGTTAATTTGCCCGCCAATCATAGAGATAAAAGTGGCATAGTTTAAAACGATTAAAGGAGGATTCAATGATATTTACTGAGATATCTCAATCGACATCTTGTTAAAATTCCCGAGGGCTTTAGCCGACCCTAGCTTTCCCGAGGGATATCGACCTCATTATTTCAGTAAATATCAATGAATCCTCCTTTAACCATTACTTAATGTATGGCCGACAAATAGGAAGCTGTGATATCTACTATCTTCCAGATGGAGATGCATGCATAGAAATAGATTACCTTCACTCAGAGACAATCAAATCGAGTAAAAAGTCCTTTTCAGTACTTTGAGCGATACTGTCGTATGTCTCTCGCGTATTTCTCGATCGCTCCTCGTACTGAAAAGTTGGTTTTTTTAATCTCCGTGAAAATAATTATACCTTACAATTCCACGCTCGCCGAAGAGGATGTTACAGCACCATGAAGGGGCCATTAGTGAAGCGAAGGAGCTATAGCAAGCCTCACCTATGATAGTAGCAGTTGATTCAAATTCACTATGTTGACATTGACTTGGACTTTCATTTCAAGCGACTTTGACATTGTCAGTATGAATATTCTCTTATATCTAATTTCATGTAGGCAGTCATATAATATATCATTGACGCCATTAAGGTTGATCGCATGGCTTTAGAACTGCATCTATTGGTATAAGTGAAAGTTCAAGCTAATCAGACATGTATGTAGAGTAATGGAAATGTATCACGCATATACCATCTCCCCAGCACTCATGGATGTAAGCTTGATGGGTGAAGTTATGAACAAACGTTTTGAGACAGAACTGTTAATTTGTAAAGACTAGTCACCTGGCAATTGACAATTTCGTCACTGTCAAATTTCTCACAAATGTAGCCCGCACGAGACATGCTTCAGCCTGTTAGGCCTCCTGAGTGGTGCGTGGGTTCGAACCAGCGACGTTTGAGCGACAGGACGTGCAAGCATGCGCTCTAACCACAAGGCCACCGGAACATCTCTTGACAGCTGGACTTTGCCAGGAAGGCACTGCTTTATCGCAGACACGCTGAGGGTGAATTAACCTACCGACGTCGCAAGTTCCGACAGGTCCGACTGTCTCGTGGTGTTTACATCTGTTGAGATTTCACAAAACCTGTCAATCTTCAAAAAAAACAATTTTATTCAACCTAATCATATTTAGGAATAATGTTTCCCTGGTTCAAAAGACAGTCATCTGATTTAATTCTCATCATTCATTGCCTGATAATGCACAGGGAAAATGGATTACCATTTATGTTGTCATAAACCAGTAGAATAATGAATTATTGATTTTCACAGACATTCTTCTAATTATATAAATTTATCGTATATTCAGTTATAATGGGACATGCTCCTCCCAGCCATCATCAGCTAGTCATTATTAAAAAGAAGAATCGCATAACAAAATTCAAAAAATCAAAAATATCTTAGTATAACTAGTTACTACAAGAGGCATCTGTAGTGCACGATTATGACAACTTAGAAATTGGTGCATCATTTAAGATAATTATGATGTTTTCAATCTTTCTGCACTATTTTCTGCTCTGAGTTGATAAGATTTTCATTAATAATAACACGGAGTTCCACCATTTTGCTATTTCCCTCGATGAAATATCTTTATTGCAGTCTCCTGTAATATCAACTTCAAAGAGATGTTGAAGAGGGTCACATAAAAATGACATGAATTATCTTGATACTTGAAAAAATATCAAAACTGTGTGTATGTATGTATTTCTTACTGGAGAACTTTCTATTATGTTGTTTTGTGAATCCTGGAATCTTGTGCATAAGAGTAACATTACATTTTCTCTTGTGAAGCAATTCACATAATTTAATTTCTATTTTGAAGATTTGATGTCTGGGGGAAATGCTTCCCCAGAAATTACGTCAAATTTTACTGAATATTAATGAATTTTTATCTTTCTCAGGAGAAAGCTGTTGCCTTCGAAATTCGGAGTAATTTGTTGTTTTAATCATTGTGAGTAATAAGCGCTTGATAATATCAACAAAATTACATAATTATTAATTGACGTCAATGTTGCATGAGCAATGCGACTGTTGCTATTTGCACCCTTGAAGTGCTGGACTTGGAAAAATGTCTTCTTCTGTTGATTCTGTTTGCATCGAATTGATTAGTTTATTGTACAGTCATTGGGTTGAGTTGTAGTAAGTCATGAGAATTGCTATTGTGTGTTGAATTGAATCCTCTACACGCTGCATTATACGTGCATGCAAACATATGATTATTGATCAGAAATCCGCTCCATTGAGGGAATATTTCAAATAGCATGAAAAAGAACTTGTGGTTGTTGAAACCTTTTCTTACTGAGCCTGGCGATGTGCAGCAATAGTTATTACATGTTGCATTTGCTGCATAATATGCAGCAAATGCAACGTGCAAGAACTATTGCCATATATGTATAATATTATTAAAAATAATAATTTTAATATTATTTTAATGTTATAACATTAATTATAAATTGCAACGATTTTAAATTGTACATGTAATATTAATTTTAATATTATCAATTGTGGTAATTAATGGTATTATATTTCGATGGGTTTTAACTTTTCGGGCCTATACTTCTACGGCTGGAGTTCCAATGACATCCAGCATTGAAGATAAATCAAACTCCTATTACGGAGGTGCTGACAGCTTCTGAAACTTTATCATGCAGGACATAAACACCTACATGTACTATTTATTGTTTATAAGCTTTATAATGAAGTTCATTGCCTCATCTGTCGTGATTATCGAATCTCTCTTTAGTGATGCGATAAATACTATGACTTTTCTGTGAGTGATATTTTAATTAATCATTAAGTCCAAAATCTTCATTTATTAAATTCAGGATGAATCAAGGAAAGCTTGATAACGAAATATTTGAATCCTTGTCATATTACAGCTCTTGTAAAGACAATATCGGCTCCAGCATTCATGGTCCAAGTCGTTTATTGAATATGACACCCGGTGAATGTCAGATAAACACGTGTTGGTTGCCTGCGAACTAAAGTGTCTTCAATGATATTTTAAAGCTTCGCCTTGGCTTGTCTAGCAAGACTTGGATATACAGTGGGATTATTGACTCTCTGACTTAGCTGACAGTGAGCATGTTATTTAGACACTGTCAGCAAGTCCTCATGCACGCTGTATAAATACATCATACTCAACAATTAATGGAATTTCCATTGGGGTTTGAAAAAGGTCGAATTTCATTTAAGACCATGTCTAAAAACAGAATTTTAAAGCCATATTTAAAACAAAGTAGAGGAGCAATGTACATGCACAATGAAGGCCACATTCACTATGATTGTAAAACCATGTCCTAAATTAGGGAAATATTGCTTGATAACACCAGCAAATATCACTTATGAAAACTGGTAATTTGTTACCAAACCTACCAAGTCCGCGGTGGAGACAAGATTGTGCATTCTTCACTAGGCTACGGTGACCGCACTCCACTGACCCAGGAATCGAACCGAAGTCCGCGGTGGAGACAAGATCGTACATTCTTCACAAGGCTACGGTGACCGCACTCCACTGACCCAGGAATCGAACCGAAGTCCGCCGCGGTGGAGACAAGATCGTGCATTCTTCACAAGGCTACGGTGACCGCACTCCACTGACCCAGGAATCGAACCGAAGTCCATCGGTGGAGACAAGATCGTACAATCTTCACTAGGCTACGGTGACCGCACTCCACTGACCCAGGAATCGAACCGAAGTCCGCCGCGGTGGAGACAAGATCGTACATTCTTCACAAGGCTACGGTGACCGCACTCCACTGACCCAGGAATCGAACCGAAGTCCGCCGCGGTGGAGACAAGATCGTACATTCTTCACTAGGCTACGGTGACCGCACTCCACTGACCCAGGAATCGAACCGAAGTCCGCGGTGGAGACAAGATCGTACATTCTTCACTAGGCCACGCGGACCGCACTCCACTGACCCAGGAATCGAACCGAAGTCCGCCGCGGTGGAGACAAGATCGTACATTCTTCACAAGGCTACGGTGACCGCACTCCACTGACCCAGGAATCGAACCGAAGTTCGCCGCGGTGGAGACAAGATCGTACATTCTTCACAAGGCTACGGTGACCGCACTCCACTGACCCAGGAATCGAGCCGAAGTCCGCGGTGGAGACAAGATCGTACATTCTTCACTAGGCCACGCGGACCGCACTCCACTGACCCAGGAATCGAACCGAAGTCCGCCGCGGTGGAGACAAGATCGTACATTCTTCACAAGGCTACGGTGACCGCACTCCACTGACCCAGGAATCGAACCGAAGTCCATCGTGGAGACAAGATCGTACAATCTTCACTAGGCTACGGTGACCGCACTCCACTGACCCAGGAATCGAACCGAAGTCCGCCGCGGTGGAGACAAGATCGTACATTCTTCACAAGGCTACGGTGACCGCACTCCACTGACCCAGGAATCGAACCGAAGTCCGCCGCGGTGGAGACAAGATCGTACAATCTTCACAAGGCTACGGTGACCGCACTCCACTGACCCAGGAATCGAACCGAAGTCCGCCGCGGTGGAGACAAGATCGTACAATCTTCACAAGGCTACGGTGACCGCACTCCACTGACCCAGGAATAGAACCGAAGTCCGCCGCGGTGGAGACAAGATCGTGCATTCTTCACAAGGCTACGGTGACCGCACTCCACTGACCCAGGAATCGAACCGAAGTCCGCCGCGGTGGAGACAAGATCGTACATTCTTCACAAGGCTACGCTGACCGCACTCCACTGACCCAGGAATCGAACCGAAGTCCGCCGCGGTGGAGACAAGATCGTGCATTCTTCACAAGGCTACGGTGACCGCACTCCACTGACCCAGGAATAGAACCGAAGTCCGCCGCGGTGGAGACAAGATCGTGCATTCTTCACTAGGCTACGGTGACCGCACTCCACTGACCCAGGAATCGAACCGAAGTCCGCCGCGGTGGAGACAAGATCGTACATTCTTCACAAGGCTACGCTGACCACACTCCACTGACCCAGGAATCGAGCCGAAGTCCATCGGTGGAGACAAGATCGTACAATCTTCACTAGGCTACGGTGACCGCACTCCACTGACCCAGAAATCGAACCGAAGTCCGCCGCGGTGGAGACAAGATCGTACATTCTTCACAAGGCTACGGTGACCGCACTCCACTGACCCAGGAATCGAACCGAAGTCCGCCGCGGTGGAGACAAGATCGTACATTCTTCACTAGGCCACGCGGACCGCACTCCACTGACCCAGGAATCGAACCGAAGTCCGCCGCGGTGGAGACAAGATCGTACATTCTTCACAAGGCTACGGTGACCGCACTCCACTGACCAGGAATCGAACCGCGAAGTCCGCCGCGGTGGAGACAAGATCGTACATTCTTCACTAGGACTACGGTGACCGCACCCACTGACCCAGGAATCCGAACCGAAGTCCGCGGTGGAGACAAGATCGTACATTCTTCACTAGGCCACGCGGACCGCACTCCACTGACCCAGGAATCGAACCGAAGTCCGCCGCGGTGGAGACAAGATCGTACATTCTCACAAGCTATACGTGACCGCACTCCACTGACCCAGGAATCGAACCGAAGTTCGCCGCGGTTGGAGACAAGATCGTACATTCTTCACAAGGCTACGGTGACCGCACTCCACTGACCCAGGAATCGAGCCGAAGTCCGCGGTGGAGACAAGATCGTACATTCTTCACTAGGCCACGCGGACCGCACTCCACTGACCCAGGAATCGAACCGAAGTCCGCCGCGGTGGAGACAAGATCGTAACATTCTTCACAAGGCTACGGTGACCGCACTCCACTGACCCAGGAATCGAACCGAAGTCCATCGGTGGAAGACAAGATCGTACAATCTTCACTAGGCTACGGTGACCGCTCCACTCCACTGACCCAGAATCGAACCGAAGTCCGCCGCGGTGGAGACAAGATCGTACATTCTTCACAAGGCTACGTGACCGCACTCCACTGACACCAGGAATCGAAACCGAAGTCCGCCGCGGTGGAGACAAGATCGTACAATCTTCACAACTACGGTGACCGCACTCCACTGACCCAGGAATCGAACCGAAGTCCGCACGCGGTGGAGACAAGATCGTACAATCTTCACAAGGCTACGAAACGGTGACCGCACTCCCACTGACCCAGGAATAGAACCGAAGTCCGCCGCGGTGGAGACAAGATCGTGCATTCTTCACAAAGGCACGGTGACCGCACTCCACTGACCCAGGAATCGAACCGAAGTCCGCCGCGGTGGAGACAAGATCGTACATTCTTCATCAAGGCTTAAAGACGCTGACGCACTCCACTCAAGCTCCACTGACCCAGGAATCGAACCGAAGTCCGCCGCGGTGGAGACAAGATCGTACATTCTTCACAAGGCTACGGTGACCGCACTCCACTGACCCAGGAATAGAACCGAAGTCCGCCGCGGTGGAGACAAGATCGTGCATTCTTCACTAGGCTACGGTGACCGCACTCCACTGACCCAGGAATCGAACCGAAGTCCGCCGCGGTGGAGACAAGATCGTACATTCTTCACAAGGCTACGCTGACCACACTCCACTGACCCAGGAATCGAGCCGAAGTCCATCGGTGGAGACAAGATCGTACAATCTTCACTAGGCTACGGTGACCGCACTCCACTGACCCAGGAATCGAACCGAAGTCCGCCGCGGTGGAGACAAGATCGTACATTCTCACAAGGCTACGGTGACCGCGCACTCCACTGACCCAGGAATCGAACCGAAGTCCGCCGCGTGGAGACAAGATCGTACATTCTTCACTAGGCCCACGCGGACCTCGCACTCCACTGACCCAGAATCGAACCGAAGTCCCGCCGCGGTGGAGACAAGATCGTCACATTCTTCACAAGGCTACGGTGACCGCACCTCCACTGACCCAGGAATCGAACCGAAGTCCGCCGCGGTGGAGACAAGATCGTACATTCTTCACTAGGCTACGGTGACCGCACTCCACTGACCCAGGAATAGAACCGAAGTCCGCCGCGGTGGAGACAAGATCGTGCATTCTTCACTAGGCCACGCTGACCGCACTCCACTGACCCAGGAATCGAGCCGAAGTCCGCGGTGGAGACAAGATCGTACATTCTTCACTAGGCTACGTTGACCGCACTCCACTGACCCAGGAATCGAGCCGAAGTCCGCCGCGGTGGAGACAAGATCGTACATTCTTCACTAGGCCACGCGGACCGCACCTCCAAGTTTACCTATGTAAGTGCAAATCTTGCATCGCATGTCATTATATGAAAAATTAATGAAATAATACAAAATATTTTTCAAAGATATTGAAATATGCAGTACTTAAAAAATGTATTGAAAACCGCGAACCATGAATTTTGACCCTAATCGTGAGATGGATCATTAGGGCACAGAAATCACAATTGCCAAGGAGGCCTGCAGTTTCTCGATTTACTAACCGTGTGCTGAGTCTTCTCGTACGAGACTGCTAGGCTTGACTTTGATCAATTTTCCAATGATTTAATTATTTCGATTACTTTGCGTTTCTCGTATTTTACAATAAGCACAGTGCATTTTCAACTGCAACGTATATTGTGTAGAGCATAGAGTAATCCTCAGACTTGCAGAAATTGAGCACAAAAACTCTTTGGCAGCCGTCACAGTGGCTGCGTTTCTTCTTCACCTACAAGAAAAACAGTTAGCTGAAGCTCGTAATGTCCAACTAGCTCGGAATAATCCAGAATGAGCTAGAGCCAATCTGACGGACTGCACAACAGGCCGCTCTGCGTCCTATTTAATTCCTAAAACTTTGCTGTCTCGGCTGAATAACTATGAAAATTCTGCAGAATGCCAGTTTTCGGCTGAGCATACGAGTAGAAAGATGTTCTCACAGAATATCGAGAAAGTCACAGGCACGCATTCTCTCCAGATAACCAATGAAAGTATAAGAGGATTTAAGGAGAGCGCGCAAAATCAGGAACTGGGTTTTCCTCTGCTTTCTCGTGAATGGGAAAATGCGACTTAATATTTCATGTTACCCTTGACGCACTTTGCTAACGTTTGAATTACATCTGCTTTGCAGCACGTCTTTGAGTTGAAGGTGGATTATGTCCCCGCCTCTGAGACCTCTACTCGGCTGGCCTCTGCCCTCTATTCTTATCAAAATGCCTGAGGTACATTTCAGTCACAATAGCGACTCTATTTTTCTTTTTCATTTTGATAGATGCTAATTTTATTCGTCATACAATAAGTATTTGAACTTTGTGAGGCGCATGTGCTATACTAAAATGTAACATGGACCGCGCTTGGTCGGGTTTGAAGCATAAGAATCCCCAACCGGCACTCCCAAACACCGTCACGTGCCATGGCATTAATGGCCGGTACGAGAAACGCGATCGGGTCCTGGACCCAAGAGTTCCTGTAAGATGACCTCATTAAAAGAAACAGTCAAATAATACTGGTTGTGCAATATTTTGTAAGAATCTTTATTTTACGTTTTAGACTTAAGAGTACCTAATATTAATCTCTCTTGCCAACAAACCCTGGTTAGATTTTACATAGCGTCAATCCCGCGTACTGGTGTTTATTGCTAAGATCCTGATATTTTTATTGGAAGCATGACCTGTCCCTCTTTATCATCTGAATGGGCCACGACTGTCAAATAGGATCTTTTCAATATATATGTGATAAACAGTAATTTTATTGCGAACAAGAACGACTTACTTTCCACTTGCCAATTCTCACTTACACCATGAGGAGAGTGAGAACAGCTGTTGTCTTTGTCCTTCTAGTAAAGCATTGTTTAAAATTTTTTTTCTTAGACATTTTAGGATATAATACATGTTCCTTTTAAATCATATTTTTGCACACCTTCTTAAGAAAATTAACTAGTCGTTAGCTCTTTGATTTTCTTCTTAATTTCCTGTTACCTTCTTAGGCACTTTCTGCCTACGTTGAATTGCGAGGATGCAATGCCCACAACTTTGTTGGTCAGAATGTCCAACATTTGTAAGCTTGCTCATCGCTATACAAAAATCGTGTAATTAACTCTTCAAAATGAGACATCCACAGATGG
>CAJQUW010002749.1:0-54741 GCA_907163375.1 Prostheceraeus crozeri | reverse complement strand
TGTGGAGGAGGTTGACGCAACTGTATTTCAATCAGTATGTTGGAGTGTCGATTGACGACTGGCTTAAGATCTATGTGGAGGATGATGACCGAATGGCATAAGATCAGTGTGGAAGTATGTTGACGAGGGCTACGAATCAAAGGTGGGAGTGTATGTTGACCGATGACAATTAAGATCCACAATAGATGTGGAGTGAGGTTGACGATGGCTTAAAGATCAGATGTAGGAGCGGAGGTTGAGCGATGATTTCCAGATCAGAATGTGGGAGGAGGTTTAACGGATGGCTGACGATCACAGATCTGTAGGAGGCACGCAGTTCTGAAGATGGGCTCTAGAGATATCTAATGATGTGGAGGAGGTTGAAGATAATTTAAGATCGAGGAATGTGATGAGGAGGTTGAACGATGATTTAAGATCAATATGTTAGGAGGAGGGTTGACGATGGCTTAAGATCAGATGTGGGAGTGAGGTTTGACGGATGATTTAACAGATCCGATGGGTGACGGAAGATCACGGATGGCTTAAGATCAGATGTGGTGGATGTTGAGCCGATGATATTAGGAGATATCTAGATGTGAGAAGAGGTGTGAACGATGGCGTATGATCAGATGTGGAGGGTTGAGATGGTTTAGAGGATGCTTAGAAGATCGACGGACGTGGAGGAGGTGGCCACAGGCTTAAGAGACAGATGTAAGGTGCGGAAACTCGCCAGTTGACGATGATGGCTATAAGATCGACATGTGGCAGGAGATTGAACGATGATAACTCAAGATCAGATGTGGAGGAGGTTGACAGATGGCTTCAAAGTATCAGATGTTGGAGGAGAGGCTTGACGATGGCTTTAAGATCAGATTGGAGGTGAGATGTTGACGATGGAGCTTTAAGATCCAGATGTGGAGGTGTAGGTTGAAAACGATGGCTTAAGATCAGATGTGGAGGAGGTTGACGATGGCCTTAAGATCAGATGTGGAGGAGGTATGGACGATAAATTAAAGATCAGAGTGAGAGGAGGTTGACGAATGGCCTTAAGATCAGAATGTGGAGGATGGTTGAGACGATTGCTTAAAGTAATCAGATGTGGAGGATGTTGACGATGGCGTAAGCATCAGATGTGAAGGTTGTTGTTGTAATCGATGAATTCAGATCAGATGTGGAGGTAGATTGACGATGATTTCAGATCAGAATGTGGAGGAGGATTGAAGATGAATTCAGATCAGATTGTGGAGGAGGTTGACGATGGCTTTAAGATCAGTTTGGGGGGTAAAGAGAGGTTGACGATGATTTCAGTATCAGATGTGGAGGAGTTGCAGATGAGTTCAATCAGATGTGGAGGAGATTGACGATGGCTTTAAGTATCAGATGTGGAAGAGGTTGACGATAATTTAAGATCAGATGTGGAGGAGGTTGAGATGAATGGCATAGATCAGATGTGGGGAGGAGGTATGACGATGGCTTAAGATCAGATGTGGAGGAGGTTGACGATGATTGTAAGATCAGATGTGGAGGATGTTGACGATGATTTCAGATCAGATGTGGAGGAGGTTGACGATGATTTCAGATCCATAGATGTGGAGGAGGATGATTGACGATGGCTTAAGATCAGATGTGGAGGAGTTGACAGATGATTTGAATCAGTAGGAGGTTGCAGAAGATGTGGAGGAGATTTGACGATGATTTCAGATCAGATGCGATGCTTAAGATCGTTTGGAGAGGTTGACGATGATTTAAGATCAGATGTGGAGGAGGTTGACGATGGCTTAAGGATCTGATGTGGAGGAGGTTGAAGATGATTTAAGATCAGATGTGGAGGAGGTTGACGATGACTTAAGATCAGATGTGGAGGAGGTTGACGATGATTTAAGATCTGATGTGGAGGAGATTGAAGATGATTTAAGATCTGATGTGGAGGAGGTTGAAGATGATTTAAGATCAGATGTGGAGGAGGTTGAAGATGATTTAAGATCTGATGTGGAGGAGGTTGACGATGGCTTAAGATCAGATGTGGAGGAGGTTGACGATGATTTCAGATCAGATGTGGAGGAGGTTGACGATGGCTTAAGATCAGATGTGGAGGAGATTGACGATGATTTCAGATCAGATGTGGAGGAGGTTGACGATGTCTTACGATCAGATGTGGAGAGATTGACGATGATTTAAGATCAGATTGTGGAGGAGGTGTTGACGATGGCTTTTAAGATCAGATGTGGAGGAGGTTGACGATGATTTCAGATCAGATGTGGAGGAGGTTGACGATGGCTTAAGATCAGATGTGGAGGAGGTTGACGATGGCTAAGATCAGATGTGGAGAGGTGAGACGATGGCTTAAGATCAGATGTGAGGAAGGTTGACGATGGCTTAAGATCAGATGTGGAGGAGGTTGACGATGGCTTAACATCAGATGTGGAGGAGGTTGACGATGATTTCAGATCAGATGTGGAGGAGGTTGACGATGGCTTAAGATCAGATGTGGAGGAGATTGACGGTGATTTCCGATCAGATGTGGAGGAGATTGACGATGGCTTAAGATCAGATGTGGAGGATGTTGACGATGGCTTAAGATCAGATATGGAGGATGTTGACGATGGCTTAAGATCAGATGTGGAGGATGTTGACGATGGCTTAAGATCAGATGTGGAGGATGTTGACGACGGCTTAAGATCTAATGTGGAGGATGTTGACGACGGCTTAAGATCTAATGTGGAGGAGATTGACGATGGCTTAAGATCAGATGTGGAGGAGGTTGAAGATGATTTAAGATCAGATGTGGAGGAGGTTGACGATGATTTCAAATCAGATGTGGAGGTTGACGATGGCTTAAGATAAGAAGTGGAGAAAGTTGACGATGGCTTAAGATCAGATGTGGAGGAGATTGACGATGGCTTAAGATCAGATGTGGAGGAGGTTGACGATGGCTTAAGATCAGATGTGGAGGAGGTTGACGATGGCTTAAGATCAGATGTGGAGGAGGTTGACGATGATTTAAGATCAGATGTGGAGGAGGTTGACGATGGCTTAAGATCAGATGTGGAGGAGATTGACGATGATTTCAGATCTGATGTGGAGGAGATTGACGATGATTTCAGATCTGATGTGGAGGAGGTTGACGATGGCTTAAGATCAGATGTGGAGGAGATTGACGATGATTTCAGATCAGATGTGGAGGAGATTGACGATGATTTCAGATCAGATGTGGAGGAGGTTGCAGATGATTTCAGATCAGATGTGGAGGAGATTGACGATGGCTTACGATCAGATGTGGAAGATGTTGACGATGGCTTAAGATCAGTGTGGAGGAGGTTGAAGATGATTTAAGATCAGATGTAGAGGAGGTTGACGATGGCTTAAGATCAGATGTGGAGGAGGTTGACGATGGCTTAAGATCAGATGTGGAGGAGGTTGACGATGATTTAAGATCAGATGTGGAGGAGGTTGACGATGGCTTAAGATCAGATGTGGAGGAGGTTGACGATGATTTCAGATCAGATGTGGAGGAGGTTGACGATGGCTGAAGATCAGATGTGGAGGAGATTGAAGATGGCTTAAGATCAGATGTGGAGGAGGTTGACGATGGCTGAAGATCAGATGTGGAGGAGGTTGACGATGATTTCAAATCAGATGTGGAGGTTGACGATGGCTTAAGATAAGAAGTGGAGAAAGTTGACGATGGCTTAAGATCAGATGTGGAGGAGATTGACGATGGCTTAAGATCAGATGTGGAGGAGGTTGCAGATGATTTTCAATCAGATGTGGAGGAGGTTGACGATGATTTCAGATCAGATGTGGAGGAGATTCACGATGGCTTAAGATCAGATGTGGAGGAGGTTGAAGATGATTTAAGATCAGATGTGGAGGAGGTTGACGATGATTTCAGATCAGATGTGGAGGAGGTTGACGATGGCTTAAGATCAGTGTGGAGGATGTTGACGATGGCTTAAGATCTGATGTGGAGGAGGTTGACGATGGCTTAAGATCAGATGTGGGGGAGGTTGACGATGGCTTAAGATCAGATGTGGAGGAGGTTGACGATGATTTCAGATCAGATGTGGAGGAGGTTGACGATGGCTTAAGATCAGATGTGGAGGAGGTTGAAGATGATTGAAGATCAGAAGTGGAGGAGGTTGACGATGGCTTAAGATCAGATGTGGAGGAGGTTGAAGATGATTTAAGATCAGATGTGGAGGAGGTTGACGATGATTTCAGATCAGATGTGGAGGAGGTTGACGATGGCTAAAGATCAGATATGGAGGATGTTGACGACGGCTTAAGATCAGATGTGGAGGAGGTTGAAGATAATTTAAGATCAGATGTGGAGGAGGTTGAAGATGATTTAAGATCAGATGTGGAGGAGGTTGACGATGATGCTTAAATCAGATGTGGAGGGAGGTTGACGATGATTTAAGATCAGATGGAGGAGGTTGACGATGGCTTTCAGATCTGATGTGGAGGAGCTTGACGATGATTTCAGATCAGATGTGGAGGAGGTTGACGATGGCTTAAGATCAGATGTGGAGGAGGTTGAAGATGATTTAAGATCAGATGTGGAGGAGGTTGACGATGGCTTAAGATCAGATGTGGAGGAGGTTGACGATGGCTTAAGATCAGATGTGGAGGAGGTTGACGATGGCTTAAGATCAGATGTGGAGGAGGTTGACGATGGCTTAAGATCAGATGTGGAGGAGGTTGCAGATGATTTCAATCAGATGTGGAGGAGATTGACGATGGCTTAAGATCAGATGTGGAGGATGTTGACGATGTCTTCAGATCAGATTTGGAGGATGTTGACGACGGCTTAAGATCTAATGTGGAGGAGATTGACGATGGCTTAAGATCAGATGTGGGATGACTTAAGATCAGATGTGGAGGAGGTTGACGATGGCTTAAGATCATATGTATAGGAGGTTGACGATGATTTCAGATCAGATGTGGAGGAGGTTGACGATGGCTGAAGATCAGATGTGAAGGAGGTTGAAGATGATTTAAGATCAGATGTGGAAGAGGTTGACCATGGCTTAAGATCAGATGTGGAGGATGTTGACGATGATTTAAGATCAGATGTGGAGGAGATTCACGATGGCTTAAGATCAGATGTGGAGGAGGTTGAAGATGATTTAAGATCAGATGTAGAGGAGGTTGACGATGATTTCAAGATGGAGGAGGTTGACGATGCTTAAGATCAAGATGGAGGAGGTTGACGATGGCTTAAGATCAGATGTGGAGGAGATTGACGATGATTTAAGATCAGATGTGCAGGATGTTGACGATGGCTTAAGATGAGATGTGGAGGAGGTTGACGATGATTTCAGATCAGATGTGGAGGAGGTTGACGATGGCTTAACATCAGATGTGGAGGAGGTTGACGATGATTTCAGATCAGATGTGGAGGAGGTTGACGATGGCTTAAGATCAGATGTGGAGGATGTTGACGATGGCTTAAGATCAGATATGGAGGATGTTGCAGAGATGTAAGATCATATGTGAGGAGGTTGAAGATGATTTAAGATCAGATGTGGAGGAGGTTGACGATGGCTTAAGATCAGTGTGACAGAGGTTGACGATGATTTAAGATCAGATGTGGGGGAGGTTGACGATGGCTTAAGATCAGATGTGGAGGATGTTGACGATGGCTTAAGATCAGATGTGGAGGAGGTTGACGATGATTTCAGATCAGATGTGGAGGAGGTTGACGATGGCTTAAGATCAGATGTGGAGGAGGTTGACGATGATTTCAGATCAGATGTGGAGGAGGTTGACGATGGCTTAAGATCAGATGTGGAGGAGATTGACGATGATTTCCGATCAGATGTGGAGAAGGTTGCAGATGATTTCAATCAGATGTGGAGGAGATTGACGATGGCTTAAGATCAGTGTGGAGGATGCTGACGATGATTTCAGATCAGGGTTGACGATTGCTTAAGATCAGATGTGGAGGATGTTGACGATTGCTTAAGATCAGATGTGGAGGAGGTTGACGATGATTTCAGATCAGATGTGGAGGAGGTTGACGATGATTTCAGATCAGATGTGGAGGAGGTTGACGATGGCTTAAGATCAGATGTGGAGGAGGTTGACGATGATTTCAGATCAGATGTGGAGGAGGTTGACGATGGCTTAAGATCAGATGTGGAGGAGGTTGAAGATGATTTAAGATCAGATGTGGAGGAGGTTGACCATGGCTTAAGATCAGATGTGGAGGATGTTGACGATGATTTAAGATCAGATGTGGAGGAGATTCACGATGGCTTAAGATCAGATGTGGTGGAGGTTGAAGATGATTTAAGATCAGATGTGGAGGAGGTTGACGATGATTTCAAATCAGATGTGGAGGTTGACGATGGCTTAAGATAAGAAGTGGAGAAAGTTGACGATGTTTTAAGATATGATGTGGAGGAGGTTGACGATGGCTTAAGATCAGATGTGGAGTGTTGACGATGATTAAGATCAGATGTGGAGAGGTTGACGATGGCTTAAGATCAGATGTGGAGGAGGTTGACGATGATTTCAGATCAGATGTGGAGGAGGTTGACGATGGATTAAGATCAGATGTGGAGGAGATTCACGATGAATTAAGATCAGATGTGGAGGAGGTTGAAGATGATTTAAGATCAGATAGGAGAGGTTGACGATGGCTTAAGATCAGATGTGGAGGAGGTTGACGATGGCTTAAGATCAGATGTGGAGGAGGTTGACGATGGCTTAAGATCAGATGTGGAGGAGGTTGACGATGATTTCAGATCAGATGTGGAGGAGGTTGACGATGATTTCAGATCAGATGTGGAGGAGGTTGACGATGATTTCAGATCAGATGTGGAGGAGGTTGACGATGACTTAAGATCAGATGTGGAGGAGGTTGACGATGGCTTAAGATCAGATGTGGAGGAGGTTGACGATGGCTTAAGATCAGATGTGGAGGAGGTTGACGATGGCTTAAGATCAGATGTGGAGGAGATTGACGATGATTTCAGATCAGATGTGTAGGAGGTTGCAGATGATTTCAATCAGATGTGGAGGCGGTTGCAGATGATTTCAGATCAGATATGGAGGAGGTTGACGATGGCTTAAGATCAGATGTGGAGGATGTTAACGATGATTTAAGATCAGATGTGGAGGAGGTTGACGATGGCTTAAGATCAGATGTGGAGGAGGTTGAAGATGATTTAAGATCAGATGTGGAGGAGGTTGACGATGGCTTAAGATCAGATGTGGAGGAGGTTGACGATGATTTAAGATCAGATGTGGAGGAGGTTGAAGATGATTGAAGATCAGAAGTGGAGGAGGTTGACGATGGCTTAAGATCAGATGTGGAGGATGTTGACGATGATTTAAGATCAGATGTGGAGGAGGTTGCAGATGATTTAAGATCAGATGTGGAGGAGGTTGAAGATGATTTAAGATCAGATGTGGAGGAGGTTGACGATGGCTTAAGATCAGATGTGGAGGAGATTGACGATGATTTCAGATCAGATGTGGAGGAGGTTGGAGATGATTTCAGATCAGATGTGGAGGAAGTTGACGATGATTTCAGATCAGATGTGGAGGAGGTTGACGATGACTTAAGATCTGATGTGGAAGAGGTTGACGATGGCTTAAGATCAGATGTGGTGGAGGTAGACGATGGCTTAAGATCAGATGTGGAGGAGGTTGACGATGGCTTAAGATCAGATGTGGAGGAGATTGACGATGATTTCAGATCAGATGTGTAGGAGGTTCCAGATGATTTCAATCAGTTTTGGAGGAGGTTGCAGATGATTTCAATCAGATGTGGAGGAGATTGACGATGGCTTAAGATCAGTGTGGAGGATGTTGACGATGGCTTTAAGATCTGATGTGGAGGAGGTTGACGATGGCTTAAGATCAGATGTGGGGGAGGTTGACGATGGCTTAAGATCAGATGTGGACGAGGTCGACGATGATTTCAGATCAGATGTGGAGGAGGTTGACGATGGCTTAAGATCAGATGTGGAGGAGGTTGAAGATGATTTAAGATCAGAAGTGGAGGAGGTTGACGATGGCTTAAGATCAGATGTGGAGGATGTTGACGATGATTTCAGATCAGATGTGGAGGAGGTTGAAGATGATTTAAGATCAGATGTAGAGGAGGTTGACGATGGCTTAAGATCAGATGTGGAGGAGGTTGACGATGGCTTAAGATAAGAATTGGAGAAGGTTGACGATGATTTCAGATCAGATGTGGAGGAGGTTGACGATGATTTCAGATCAGATGTGGAGGAGGTTGACGATGGCTTAAGATCAGATGTGGAGGAGATTGACGATGATTTCAGATCAGTTGTGGAGGAGGTTGACGATGGCTTAAGATCAGATGTGGAGGAGGTTGACGATGGCTTAAGATCAGATGTGGAGGAGGTTGACGATGGCTTAAGATCTGATGTGGAGGAGGTTGACAATGCTTTCCGATCAGATGTGGAGGAGGTTGCAGATGATTTCAATCAGATGTGGAGGAGATTGACGATGGCTTAAGATCAGTGTGGAGGATGTTGACGATGGCTTAAGATCAGTGTGGAAGATGTTGACGATGGCTTAAGATCAGTGTGGAGGATGTTGACGATGACTTAAGATCAGATGTGGAGGAGGTTGACGATGGCTTAAGATCAGATGTGGAGGAGGTTGACGATGGCTTAAGATCAGATGTGGAGGAGGTTGACGATGGCTGAAGATCAGAAGTGGAGGAGGTTGACGATGGCTTAAGATCAGATGTGGAGGATGTTGACGATGATTTAAGATCAGATGTGGAGGAGGTTGAAGATGATTTAAGATCAGATGTAGAGGAGGTTGACGATGGCTTAAGATCAGATGTGGAGGAGGTTGACGATGGCTTAAGATCAGATGTGGAGGAGATTGACGATGATTTCAGATCAGATGTGGAGGAGGTTGACGATGATTTCAGATCAGATGTGGAGGAGGTTGACGATGGCTTAAGATCAGATGTGGAGGAGATTGACGATGATTTCAGATCAGATGTGGAGGAGGTTGACGATGGCTTAAGATCAGATGTGGAGGAGGTTGAAGATAATTTAAGATCTGATGTGGAGGAGGTTGACAATGCTTTCCGATCAGATGTGGAGGAGGTTGCAGATGATTTCAATCAGATGTGGAGGAGATTGACGATGGCTTAAGATCAGTGTGGAGGATGTTGACGATGGCTTAAGATCAGTGTGGAAGATGTTGACGATGGCTTAAGATCAGTGTGGAGGATGTTGACGATGACTTAAGATCAGATGTGGAGGAGGTTGACGATGGCTTAAGATCAGATGTGGAGGAGGTTGACGATGATTTCAGATCAGATGTGGAGGAGGTTGACGATGGCTGAAGATCAGATGTGGAGGAGATTGACGATGGCTTAAGATCAGATGTGGAGGAGGTTGAAGATAATTTAAGATCAGATGTGGAGGAGGTTGAAGATGATTTAAGATCAGATGTGGAGGAGGTTGTTGATGGCTTAAGATCAGATGTGGAGGAGGTTGACGATGATTTAAGATCAGATGTGGAGGAGGTTGACGATGATTTAAGATCAGATGTGGAGGAGGTTTACGATGATTTCAGATCAGATGTGGAGGAGGTTGACGATGGCTTAAGATCGGATGTGGAGGAGATTGACGATGATTTCAGATCAGATGTGGAGGAGGTTGACGATGGCTTAAGATCAGATGTGGAGGAGGTTGAAGATGATTTAAGATCAGATGTGGAGGAGGTTGACGATGGCTTAAGATCAGATGTGGAGGAGGTTGAAGATAATTTAAGATCAGATGTGGAGGAGGTTGACGATGGCTTAAGATCAGATGTGGAGGAGGTTGAAGATAATTTAAGATCAGATGTGGAGGAGGTTGAAGATGATTTAAGATCAGATGTGGAGGAGGTTGTTGATGGCTTAAGATCAGATGTGGAGGAGGTTGACGATGATTTAAGATCAGATGTGGAGGAGGTTGACGATGATTTCAGATCAGATGTGGAGGAGGTTGACGATGATTTCAGATCAGATGTGGAGGGGATGTTGAGGTTGACGATAAGATAAGATCAGGAGGATGTTGACGATGGCTTAAGTCAGATGTGGGAGGTTGACGATGGCTTAAGATCAGATGTGGAGGATGTTGACGATGATTTGTGATCAGATGTGGAGGAGGTTGGAGATGATTTCAGATCAGATGTGGAGGAAGTTGACGATGATTTCAGATCAGATGTGGAGGAGGTTGACGATGACTTAAGATCTGATGTGGAAGAGGTTGACGATGGCTTAAGATCAGATGTGGTGGAGGTAGACGATGGCTTAAGATCAGATGTGGAGGAGGTTGACGATGGCTTAAGATCAGATGTGGAGGAGATTGACGATGATTTCAGATCAGATGTGTAGGAGGTTCCAGATGATTTCAATCAGTTTTGGAGGAGGTTGCAGATGATTTCAATCAGATGTGGAGGAGATTGACGATGGCTTAAGATCAGTGTGGAGGATGTTGACGATGGCTTAAGATCTGATGTGGAGGAGGTTGACGATGGCTTAAGATCAGATGTGGGGGAGGTTGACGATGGCTTAAGATCAGATGTGGACGAGGTCGACGATGATTTCAGATCAGATGTGGAGGAGGTTGACGATGGCTTAAGATCAGATGTGGAGGAGGTTGAAGATGATTTAAGATCAGAAGTGGAGGAGGTTGACGATGGCTTAAGATCAGATGTGGAGGATGTTGACGATGATTTAAGATCAGATGTGGAGGAGGTTGAAGATGATTTAAGATCAGATGTAGAGGAGGTTGACGATGGCTTAAGATCAGATGTGGAGGAGGTTGACGATGGCTTAAGATAAGAATTGGAGAAGGTTGACGATGATTTCAGATCAGATGTGGAGGAGGTTGACGATGATTTCAGATCAGATGTGGAGGAGGTTGACGATGGCTTAAGATCAGATGTGGAGGAGATTGACGATGATTTCAGTTTCAGATCAGTTGTGGAGGAGGTTGACGATGGCTTAAGATCAGATGTGGAGGAGGTTGACGATGGCTTAAGATCAGATGTGGAGGAGGTTGACGATGGCTTAAGATCTGATGTGGAGGAGGTTGACAATGCTTTCAGATCAGATGTGGAGGAGGTTGCAGATGATTTCAATCAGATGTGGAGGAGATTGACGATGGCTTAAGATCAGTGTGGAGGATGTTGACGATGGCTTAAGATCAGTGTGGAAGATGTTGACGATGGCTTAAGATCAGATGTGGAGGAGGTTGACGATGGCTTAAGATCAGATGTGGAGGAGGTTGACGATGGCTTAAGATCAGATGTGGAGGAGGTTGACGATGGCTTAAGATCAGATGTGGAGGATGTTGAAGATGATTTAGATCAGATGGGAGGAGGTTGACGATGTATTAAGATCAGAAGTGGAGGAGGTTGACGATGGCTTAAGATCAGATGTGGAGGATGTTGACGATGATTTAAGATCAGATGTGGAGGAGGTTGAAGATGATTTAAGATCAGATGTAGAGGAGGTTGACGATGGCTTAAGATCAGATGTGGAGGAGGTTGACGATGGCTTAAGATAAGAAGTGGAGAAGGTTGAAGATGATTTCAGATCAGATGTGGAGGAGGTTGACGATGATTTCAGATCAGATGTGGAGGAGGTTGACGATGGCTTAAGATCAGATGTGGAGGAGATTGACGATGATTTCAGATCAGTTGTGGAGGAGGTTGACGATGGCTTAAGATCAGATGTGGAGGAGGTTGAAGATAATTTAAGATCTGATGTGGAGGAGGTTGACAATGCTTTCCGATCAGATGTGGAGGAGGTTGCAGATGATTTCAATCAGATGTGGAGGAGATTGACGATGGCTTAAGATCAGTGTGGAGGATGTTGACGATGTCTTCAGATCAGATTTGGAAGATGTTGACGATGCTTAAGATCAGTGTGGAAGATGTTGACGATGACTTAAGATCAGATGTGGAGGAGGTTGACGATGGCTTAAGATCAGATGTGGAGGAGGTTGACGATGATTTCAGATCAGATGTGGAGGAGGTTGACGATGGCTGAAGATCAGATGTGGAGGAGGTTGACGATGATTTAAGATCAGATGTGGAGGAGGTTGAAGATGATTTAAGATCAGATGTGGAGGAGGTTGACGATGACTTAAGATCTGATGTGGAAGAGGTTGACGATGGCTTAAGATCAGATGTGGAGGAGATTGACGATGATTTAAGATCAGATGTGCAGGATGTTGACGATGGCTTAAGATGAGATGTGGAGGAGGTTGACGATGATTTCAGATCAGATGTGGAGGAGGTTGACGATGGCTTAAGATCAGATGTGTAGGAGGTTGCAGATGATTTGAATCAGTTTTGGAGGAGGTTGCAGATGATTTCAATCAGATGTGGAGGAGATTGACGATGGCTTAAGATCAGTGTGGAGGATGTTGACGATGGCTTAAGATATGATGTGGAGGAGGTTGACGATGGCTTAAGATAAGATCAGATGTGGAGGTTGACGATGGCTTAAGATCAGATGTGGAGGAGTTGACGATGGCTTAAGATCAGATGTGGAGGAGGTCGACGATGATTTCAGATCAGATGTGGAGGAGGTTGACGATGGCTTAAGATCAGATGTGGAAGGAGGTTGACGATGATTAAAGATCAGATGTGGAGGAGGTTGACGATGGCTTAAGATCAGATGTGGAGGAGATTGACGATGATTTCAGATCAGATGTGGAGGAGGTTGAAGATGGCTTGAGATTGACGATGTTTTAAGATCTGATGTGGAGGAAGTTGACGATGGCTTAAGATCAGATGTAAAGGAGATTGACGATGATTTCAGATCAGATGTGGAGGAGGTTGCAGATGATTTCAGATCAGATGTGGAGGAGATTGACGATGGCTTACGATCAGATGTGGAAGATGTTGACGGTGGCTTAAGATCAGTGTGGAGGATGTTGACGATGGCTTAAGATCAGTGTGGAAGATGTTGACGATGGCTTAAGATCAGTGTGGAGGATGTTGACGATGGCTTAAGATCAGATGTGGAGGAGGTTGACGATGATTTCAGATCAGATGTGGAGGAGGTTGACGATGGCTGAAGATCAGATGTGGAGGAGGTTGATGATGGCTTAAGATCTGATGTGGAGGAGGTTGACGATGTCTTAAGATCAGATGTGGAGGAGATTGACGATGATTTCAGATCTGATGTGCAGGAGATTGACGATGATTTCAGATCTGATGTGGAGGAGGTTGAGAATGAGATGCAGATAAGGTTGAGGATGATTTAAGATCAGATGTGGAGGAGGTTGATGATGGCTTAAGATCAGATGTGGAGGAGATTAACGATGATTTCAGATCAGATGTGGAGGAGGTTGGAGATGATTTCAGATCAGATGTGGAGGAGATTGACGATGATTTCAGATCAGATGTGGAGGAGGTTGACGATGATTTCAGATCAGATGTGGAGGAGGTTGACGATGGCTAAAGATCAGATATGGAGGATGTTGACGACGGCTTAAGATCAGATGTGGAGGATGTTGACGATGGCTTAAGATCAGATGAGAAGGATGTTGACGATGGCTTAAGATCAGATGTGGAAGATGTTGACGATGATTTCAGATCAGATGTGGAGGAGGGTTGAGATGGCTTTAAGATCAGATGTGGAGGAGGTTGAAGATGGCTTAGGATCTGATGACATGAATAAATTATCATTATAATGCATATAGCCTACTTCGGACAGGTACTCGCGTATCATCTGATGAACCTCTGATTTAGACAATTTAAGCATTTGAGTAATTGCCGAAGCACACAAAATGCATATCCTATGTGGCATTCGGCGAAGTACATGCGTGATGAATAGCCGTTTTTACTCCATTCTTCTCCGCAGGTGATGATGATGAATATCAATTCCTTCTCCGGCCGTGTCCCTCCGATCCCTCTACGAGCAAGATGAAAGACTGTGGTTGTGCAGCCTAGAGGAGGACTAAGAGGCGGCCTCCTCTTAGGTCCTCGCTGGGAACTTCATTCTGGCCTCGCCGGGTTGCAGTGTCTCCAGACTCCTATCCGAAGGTGGCTATGCGGAGCGGTATGTTCGGCTGGGCGCCCTGTGTATGAAGAAGACAATGGGACGCATCCTGGACGACGCCCGTGCCGCCCGGCGGATGCAGGACCAAGATGAAGGTGTCGGGGGCTCACAGGCGTTCTGTGAGAGTAGTTATGAAGATGGCAGTATGTCTCAATCCTCTACATCCCTCCTCCACTCAGTCAAGCCCTGTGCTCCTCCACAACATACGACGGAGAGCGCCGGGCATCCATGAGGAAGACGTATCACCCCTGGTGCCTGAAGGCGAAGTCAAGTGCGCTCAATCCGGGGGCAGCAGACGACGGTAGAGATGAAAGTGAGAAACTCATCTCTTCCACCGAAGAATCACCACAAGATAAGACAGGTAATGCTCTTTTTGATGTTCGTGACTTTCATACTACTGCGTTTCAGGAGGGTTAATGAGTAGCAACATTAACCGTACAGAATTGGGAAGGGTTGAATTATCGTATGACGGTATATGAAAATTGCTTACGTATGATATTATCATCATTTCTTATGTGAAATCATACCTATGAAATATAGTATGCAACGTTTCATGTATGCTTCAGCTGAACTTGAAACTTGTAAAAATCGCCGTTGATATTTTATCAATACAGCACAGGGCTTCGGTTTGAGACGCGTATTCTCATTCGCTCGTATTTATTCAGAAGGTTCGAAGAGGTGCATGGAAAAGCCGTGTACTATTGTAGGCCTCTGTTTGTTGCGCCACCAAATAAAACTTTCTTCAAAATCTCCCTTGTTTGTTCTTCAGGGCTTTTGTTTTGAACACATGGTATTTGTTGTGTATGATATATGCATTTGTTTAGATCGGAATTATCAGTTCAGAGAAATACTGTTTGCATTTGTTTTTCTTTATGATATCATGCTTACTCCGTGGTCTAGATGCAAAAAAACTGTCTTTTGAGAAATCGTTTGTTAGCAGTGATATAAATTTTTTGGTCGCATGGAAAGGTAGCTTATGAAATAAGGGTTTTTTAGAAACTTTTTCGGTAGAAATAGAATAGTAAAAAATTGTGGGGGTTGTGTGATAACTCAAAGTCAATTAGTTTTTAAATTGTCTTCATTTGTATAAATACTTTTCGCATGCCTATTTCAGCTTGTGTTGTCATGTTTGGTGTAGAGGATGTCGTCGCTTCGTAATTGGGTAGGGCAACTAACCCTATGAGCAAAAAAAAGCCGCGGTTACCGAAATGAGGTTTGTTGAGAATTGCGTTATGCATATATTACTTACTTTTGTTTGGTTTTATTTTTTGTTGTTTGGATTTGTTATACATATTATTGGTTGTTGTGTTAATAGTACATTTATTTGTTTTATGTTTATGTTCTGGTTAATTTTTTTATCTTTTTTACATTATAAGTTTTTTTTTTTATATTTATTTACAGTATTATTGTTATTATACTTTTTTTTTTTATTTTTTTTTATTTTTACAATTTTTACCAAAATATCCATTTTTGACATCCATCTGATAATCTAGAGTATGGATACTATACTGTAGATGCTGTAGCTCTGCTTAGCCTACAGCCGGGTAGTGAAAGGTACACTTGACGCAGAGGCACAGTACAACTGTAGGCCTGTATGCTGCAAGAGACTTAATTTTACGCTGGTAACATCTCTTTGTTGTTATAAAACCTTTTTGTATCATCCTTTCACAGAAAGTCTGTACATTGTTTTATTTTATGAGTAGGACTAGCTGTTTGAATTAGCATAGGCCCGTTTTTTGTGCAAAAATTTGTGAATCAGCTCTTTTGTTTGTTAAATTCTTGCACCTTGCAAACAATTCTCTCCTCTTCATTTAGGACCTGCTCTTGTTTATCTAGTCATCTTACTTTTCTTTTGGGACTGCCGTCTATGAATGGTACATACCTGTCATGAAAAAGTTAAGTGGACTAAAACGCTTTTATAACATGCAATTTTTCAGAATCAAATTCAGACGGCCTGTATATGCCTTTGTGACAATTTTAAATGCAATATTGTACGGGAGTAACCGGATTGGTTAATGTGTTTGTACTGGGGGCTTTGACCGAGTTTGTGAAAAAACTCAGTAACTGCGTTTAACTTAACTTGGTTTATATTCGGCAAACTCCGGTTACTTAGTTTTTTAAGTGAGTTTTTGGAAAACTCAGTATACGTGTTTAACTTAATTGTTTATTTTCCGGCAAACTCGGTTAACTTGTTTTAACTGAGTTTCTTGGAAATCGTTGATAACACTGTGGTCGAGGTATTCTCGAAAATCGTCCAACTATCGCAACAAATAGCACTTATTCTCCAATTTTTTGATGCGATGGAAGAAAGTATAATTCATAGGACCAATCTTTGCCAAAAATGACTGAGAGAATTTGATTACTCTTTCCTAGAATAAGTAATTAGGTCTACAGAAGATTTGATCATTCCAGTTTAACTGAAAATCATGCAGTAGTCTTATCCCACTGATTTTATGAAAATGTCAAAATCAATTCGCATCAGAAGTCCAACCTCGCCTTCGGTTCGGAGCGGAGAGTACTCGCTTTTGATATTCGTAGATTTAAATTATTTGTCTCCTTAAATCGATGACATGAGCAGTTCACAATCAAAAGATGTATGTATGAAACAATATGCTGCACCACAACTTCATGCGATTTTTGTACTTCGAAGCCTTCCATGTAATTTCTCGATGTTATCTTTTTCTGATTTTATGTACCTATACGAGTATGCATACCGTTATTTTCATAAGCATATCCAAGTCAATACAGGAAAAAAGATTTCTATAGATATGCATATAAATTAGCAGTCTCAGATCGTTCGTCAGCAATAAACGTGATGGGTTAATTTTGTGCTTTCAGGGATTGCCTCAATCACTAATATGGAGAGGAAGCGTTTGCTATCCAAACAGAGATCTTTACGTTATCGGCGGCGACAAAAAATGAGCCAAGTATGCACATCACAAAGTCAGCAACAGACTACTGTTGAATCAAATGATGATGAGTTCAGTTTCGAAATGGACGAAATTGATGGGGATAATGATGGTGTAGAGGAAGTTGAGAATGAGATCAAGATAGATGTAGATAAGGTTGAGGATGATTTCAGATCAGATGTGGAGGAGGTTGAGAATGAGATGCAGATAAGGTTGAGGATGATTTAAGATCAGATGTGGAGGAGGTTGATGATGACTTAAGATCTGATGTGGAAGAGGTTGATGATGGCTTAAGATCTGATGTGGAGGAGGTTGACGATGGCGTAAGATCAGATGTGGAGGAGGTTGACGATGATTTCAGATCAGATTGTTGATCGATTAGACGATAGGCTTAAGAACAGATGTTGGAGGAGATTTAACACGATGATTTCAGATCAATGTGGAGGAGGTTGAGATTGATTTCAGATCATATTTGGAGGAGATGACGAGGATTTCAGATCAGATGTGGAGGATATTGACGAGAGAATTCAGATCAGAAGTGGAGGAGGTTGAAGATGATTCAGATCAGATGTGGAGGAGATTGACGATGGCTTAAGATCAAGATGTGGAGAGATTGACGATTATTTCAGGATCTGATGTGAAGAGGTTGACGATGGCTTAATAAAATAAGAGGGAGGAATTGAACGATGGCTAAGACTGAAGTGGAGGAATGTTGACGATGGCACACGATCAGATGTGGAGGAAGTTGACGATGGCTAAAGATCTGATATGGAGTAAGTTGACTATGGCTAAGAACAGATGTGGAGAATGTTTTTTGACGTTTGGCTTAAGAACAGAAGTGGAAGGAGGTTGAAGATTGATTCAGATCTGTATGTGAGGATGTTGAAGAATGGCTTAAGATCAGATGTGGAGGGAGGTTGAAAGATTAGATAAGATCAGATGAGGAGGTTGACGAAGGCTGAAATCCTGATGTGAAGGATGTTGAAGATGAGTTAAGATCTGAATGAGGAGGAGCTTGACGATGATTTAAGACAGATGTGAGGAGGTTGACATAGGCTTAAGATCTGATGTGGAGGATGTTTGGACGATGTCTTAAGATCTGATGTGGAGAGGTTAAGATGATTTAAGAATCCGATTGGAGGAGGTTGCCGATGGCTTCAGATCTGATGTGGGAGGAGGTTGAAGATGGATTTAAAATCAGAATGTGGAGGAGGTTGACGATGATTTCAGATCAGATGTGGAGGAGGTTGACGATGTCTTAAGATCAGATGTGGAGGAGGTTGACGATGATTTAAGATCAGATGTGGAGGAGGTTGACGATGGCTCAAGATCAGATGTGGAGGAGGTTGAAGATGGCTTAAGATCTGATGTGAAGGATGTTGAAGATGATTTAAGATCTGATGTGGAGGGCTTGAAGATGATTTAAGATCAAAAGTGGAGGAGTTGACGGATGGCTTAAGATCAGATGTGGAGCGAGTTGACGATGGCTTAAAGACTGATGTGAAGGATGTTGAAAGATGATTTTAAGAACTGATAGTGGAGGAGCTTGAAGATGAAGTTAAGATCAGATGAGGAGGAGGTTGACGAAGGCTTAGATCAGAAGTGGAGGAGGTTGACGATGGCTTAAGATCAGATGTGGCAGGAGTTGACGATGGCTTAAAGATCTGATTGTGGAGGAGGGTTGAAGATGATTTTCAGATCAGATGTGGAGGAGGTTGACGATGGCTCAAGATCAGATGTGGAGGAGGTTGAAGATGGCTCAAGATCAGATGTGGAGGAGGTTGAAGATGGCTTAAGATCAGATGTGGAGGTTGACGATGGCTTAAGATCTGATGTGAAGGATGTTGAAGATGATTTAAGATCTGATGTGGAGGAGCTTGAAGATGATTTAAGATCAGATGTGGAGGAGGTTGACGATGGCTTAAGATCAGATGTGGAGGAGGTTGACGATGGCTTAAGATCTGATGTGAAGGATGTTGAAGATGATTTAAGATCTGATGTGGAGGAGCTTGAAGATGATTTAAGATCAGATGTGGAGGATGTTGAAGATGGCTTAAGATCTGATGTGGAGGAGGATGAAGATGGCTTAAGATCTGATGTGGAAGAGGTTTTTTGGAAAGATGATTTAAGATCAGATGTGGAGGGAGGTTGACGATGGGGCTTTTAAAGGATCCTGATGTTGGAGGAGGTTCACGATGATTTAAGATCAGATGTGGAGGAGGTTGACGATGGCTTAAGATCAGATTTGGAGGAGATTGAAGATGATTTAAGATCAGATGTGGAGGAGGTTGACGATGATTTCAGATCAGATATGGAGGAGGTTGACGATGGCTTAAGATCAGATGTGGAGGAGATTGACGAGGATTTCAGATCAGATGTGGAGGAGGTTGACGAAAAAATTTACAGAAACCTAGACTTCTAACTTGTCTTCTCTTCCTCTAGAATGAAAATTGAATGAAAAAATGGAAAAATATTTATTTTTATTTAAGATGTATAAAATTCATGATAGCATTTTGTTGATCACTCTAAAAATTCTATTGTATATGTATAACTGCAGAGCTGCGTATTCTCATTAATGTAGGCGTGTTGAATTTCTTGCACCATTATTTAAATGGTCATAATTAATGTCTATTTATTGTGATATAAATATGATTTATTGGGTGGTTGACATGATAATAATGGCATGAAACCTACCCGATAATATTTAGATGCGAAAAATAATCAAAGTCCGTGTATATAAGAAGGTTCAATTAGGATTTTCAGGTTTGCTTTTATAATCATTAAAACAATGAGACCAATTTTTATATGTCATTTTTGAAAATTTTTTCCTCACACACCTGTGGCCTGATGTGAGCGAACTACTGAAATTCAAGTACACACTTTTGTATGATGCCCTCAATTCTAATATATGTCAGTTTCAATGTTCATTTTGAGCGTTGAAAGACATTGCTTGACACCCCTGCTGAAGGCTATGCCGAAAATGTGGGTTCTGTAATTTTCCTTTTTTATAATCTTTATCTTGAATAACGGTCGAAGGAATAAGAATACCGGATATTTTTCATTCAAGGAAATATGCTCATTCGTTATCCCTAAGCATTTGTTTTTTATTACGAGTTTTGGAAACGAAAGTAGAGCGCCAGTTTGACAAATCTCTTATTTATGCTGAGCTGCAGAACGCTATCTTTCTAATTTCGTCTTGATTCTTTGCCCGATTTACGCAATGATTTTCCAGGAACGCATCCCTTACGTAAATCGGTGCATTACTGTATAATAGATGATCAGTTTTTCTTGCCGCCATGGCTAGATTTGACAGTTATTCATCGTCGAGTTTATTCGCTTCATTACCCTATTGTCCTCTGTATTTTTCTTATTAATATTATATTATTTATATCTTCGGTGTGGAGGGCTACCACTCTCTCGCATCAATTTCGAAGGACAAATCAGCATTCTGGATGCCACCCAAACTGCCGCGAGATCATCCTACACAGCTGTTCTGGCCTATAGATTTCTTGTGGTATAGAGACGCACTTGCATAACAGAAATTCCCGCTTATTCCCGTTTTTCAGCTTGGTGTGGCAACCAATGTTTTCTAGAAAGAAATTAATATGCATACATGACAAGTAATTAGATTCAACAGACAACTTTTTACAACTAGCGCATTTCTTATTATGCTAGGTCAATATTATGACAAACAATGAATATACGTGTCTTTGCCGGTTATAAGCACACATTTGACAACATTTCGTCTGAAATGAAAATAATATGAATATTTCGATGCACCGTAGTGGTATATCTAAATGAAGTCTAGAATATTATTCTGATGGTAAGTCATTCACGATAACCTTCGTAACTCACCAAAAAAAGGAACTTGCCCAGTGATAGCGACATTCATGCTTTTAGCCAACAGGAGAACCGGATACGTCAAACGTCAATTCGCCGTTCCTTGAACGAGAGTCTTTGATATCCAACAGCTCTACAACAGAACAAAGATATCAACATCTGCTGTAGTATTAACCAGTACATCAAGGATATAAAACAGCTGGACGTTTTTTAAATGAAAAGTCTTGAGACTCAATTTTAGGACTTTCTAAGTTTCAATAAAATTTTCGATTATTTCGAAAACCAATAAAATGCAGGCCTCCCAACGAATTTTAGTAAGAATATAGGCTAAAATTATAGGTCCCAAAAAAATATATAAGCTTTTATAGGTTTTCATAATCTTATTATGTATAGGCATATTATTGTTTAATTGAAATTAAATTTATCATGTCATCAATCTTGTTCAATTACATGTGAAACTCCAACCAAACTAATATGATCGTTCACGTAAATTCGATTGCAATTAATAAGTAGGTTTATTATGAGAAGTAGATAAATTACGTAAATGACAAAGTAAAATACGTTGAAATACGATAAAAAGATGCTAAATTTGCTGAATTTTCAATTGACATGTGTCCCATGATGACTGCGCAAACACTGTCGCCTACAGACGCTCCCAAACGTAGATTTGGCCGATTTTCAAGGCGAGATTGCGGCCAAACTGTTGACATTTGAATGTCCAGTATAGAACATACAGGAAAGCTACCTAGTATCCATCGATGCTCAAAAAATCAGTTACCATTGATTGACGCTGCGACCTGTAGCCTGAACAAACCGATTGGCTTGACTGTGACGATAACAGTATTGTAATAGTTGACAGTTGGCCGAAGGCCAAACTTCTGGCGGGTAGGGTAGTAGAAATATCTAGTGTTAAGCATTATTCCTATGCGAGTACAATTTACATATCTGTGGTTAAGCATTGGCTCAATGAGGAATTGCATATTTGAATTGATAATTATAGAATTTGAACCATCTGAAAGATATCAATGGCGTATTACCCTAGAATCAATTGTTTCATTATTCAAGCAATAAAAGTTGTAGGTTAATAATAGAAGTATTAATACATGAAACTACTACATGAGTTTATTCCCGTTCTGGATAATTCGGTGTAGCCTAATTGTAATGTCAATGGGTTATTTTGTTTTGGGCGACTATGCTATCTATTTCCTGAAAATTCCTCCTTGGATATTTGCTTCTATGATGGCAATGAATAAATTAGGAGAGCGCGTCAGCGCTCTCCAAATTTATTCATTGCTGCTTCTGACGTTAATTTATTTTGGGTATGTTTAAGTCGGTTGGGCGATTATACTATCCATCACTCTTTAAATATTTAATTGGCCTTATCTTCAATGTTGGCAATTAAAATCAATTTGGAGAGCGCTGTCAGCGCTCTCCAAATTGATTTATTGCTTCCTCTAACATTAATTTCCTTGTTATTTTGTGTCGATTGGCGACTATACTATCCATCATTCTTTAAATCCTTGATGGCCATTAACTTCTATGTTGGGAATGAATAAATTAGGAGAGCGCGTCAGCGCTCTCCAAATTTATTCATTGCTCATTCTGTCATTAATTTATTTGGTATTTCTTTCACTGATTCAATCCAAACAGCTGTTGTTGATATTGGCCTGCTTTTCACATATGAAGGTTAAGTAACCATTTCGGCCGTCACAAGGCAAATCCACGTATTTTGAAATACGTGGTTTTGACTTATTTAACAAATACATGAAGTTTGGAATATATATTTTTGATCCGTAGGTATGAAATGACTCATACTTTAATAGTCAATCTTCTAGACTTGATCATAAAAGAGTATCTTGGGCTAATTTTTGCTTTTTCTCTGGAGAACATTATTATAATACATTCCTCAAGCCAAAACCACGTATTTGAAAGATATCTACAATATCGTTATCCGCAACAAGGCAGATCCACGTATTTTAAAAACTATCAATTCAACAAGGCAGAACCACGTATTTAAGAGACACGGCAATTTCTATGCATGCAATTCTCATGATTTCTCTAAATTGACAGCAAGACCATAGTAATTTGAAAAATTCTCTGAGCAAAGACATCGAGGCGATTGCTATGTTTTCATATCATTCTTCCCACGCATCGGCATGCTGTGGAATATCGCATGCGTGTGTGAATGATGAACAATGCCTAGTAATTAGACTACATGACTAGTGCTGACAAAAATTATAATATCAGTATAGATTCTCTCTCGTACGAAAGCGGAACGCGGCGCGTTAATTTTGATTAACCCCTTCACTGCGGCATGGCTCGCAGAGCGAGCCACGAAAACTTTCTCTGTGTTGCGGCGATGATATTTCTTAAAATTCTGTCCTATGCGGCAGTATTGACGGGCTGACGACAGAGGCGTTCTTATCTCCTTCGGTCCTAATCACATATCGCCTGATCGGCGGCTCAGACACCGATAAGCCACGTCGTACACCAGGTTCCCGCTAATGAATTTACCTGTTTTCTGATGTTTGCCGATTGTAATATCAAAGTAACAAATGAGTGATCATAACGTTGGAATGGTGATGAATGAAGGATAAACGTGGTCGATGACAACACATTATCGGCCTTCGCTTCTGAAATATAATCAAGGAAGAAGTCAACTGCGAGGATGGCCGAAAATATATTATACCAATATGCACAGAAATAAAGATGTACAGAGTGCTCAAAAAAGTCGCCATTACTGTAAAGTGGAAGAATATACGTAGGCTGTATAGGCTCAAATTAAAATGTTCGCTAAGAGGATTTCATTGCATAGACATTTTTTATAATAAGAATAAATTACCAGTGGGGGTTGGCGGGTATAGTATTCACAGCATTCCCTTGAATATCTATTTTTTCTGTGTCTAAGTTGTGAATTGATTCCATCGATTTTTAATGATGATTAGCAAAACTGTTTTACGGGCTTAGTGATTGTCGGTTTGATTCCAAAGTAGCTATTGTAAAAAGCAGCGATGTCAATCAGCGTTAATTTTGATTCCACTTCTTGTTTCTTGGACGTCTCCTCTAACATTTTTGCAACAATAACACTTATATTAGGTGTCGTTATCGCAAGACTCCTTCATTATTCGGCACGTGTCCGACCGCTTGATATCTATCAGGCTTCAATGCTACAACGCATAAGGCTACTATTCAACCTGGCGGACTGAATCTGAATAACACTGTCAGGCATAGAGAATGCGGGGCAATTGGGCAGCAGCTTGTTTTTTACCATCATTCGTGTAATCATGGAAATCATACGGCAGTTTATACAGAGACAAATGCAGAACCACTGAGGATGCTTTATCATATCCACTGTTCAACCAAGGAATTTGAATGGTGTTGTTGAAATAGGGCAACTTTCAGTTGATTCAGATACACTTTGACAACTTTTGGTGTGAAATCTCAGATCTTTTGGGAGTACTTGAAAACAAACAAGAAATTGATATGAAATGTTATTCGGAAGTAATTGAAAAAAAATATGTTTTTCGAACTTTCATCAAAACAAATTCTATGATTTTGATGATGAATTTTGATTAGAGTAAAGTAGCGTTGTCGTGATCTACGTTTGTAATAATAATAATAATAATATCGTTTATTTCAACTACCCCCAGTATGAGATCGTGGGGGATATTACAAATTTCACAAGTTATAAAAACAAGGCAGAAAGTAAGTTTCCAAGTTTGTCTTCAGATAGGAAAAAAAATGAATATCAATTGATAATTAAAATCCACTGTTCCATAACTTCGACATGGAACACTACAAATGGGAATGCTGTTGAATAGAGTTAGATACGGACCGGAAGACGAAATTTGCCGGAGTATTGGCAGCCTTGGAAGAAGAATGTGATAGAGGGGGTTCAGTATCAGCAGTCGATTCTTTTAAATAACTTCAAGCCAGCCATAGTTCTGCGATAACTAAGTGGAATCATGCATTGACACTTACAGGAAGAGCCACATATTACACGAGTTGTGACCGAGATTGCACTTTTCCAAAAGAAGTGATGGATAGCTCTGTAGACTCACAAAAAGAGGTGAACAATATTCCATTATGGATTCTGATTTCATGCTTGATAGATGTGTAATAAATCTCATGATTAAGAAGAAGAAACGGCTTCAGCTGACGTATGACATGCAAACGGGATGATGATTTCCTCGAAATTGCCTCAAAATGGGTTCTCCAAGTTAGTCTCCTGTCAAAAATCACTCCAAGGATCTTCAAGGTATCTACACTTGGAATTCCTCTAAGTTCCCAATGAAGTCATTCTTGCTTGTACTCAAAGTAATAGACAGTTGTCTACACTTATTGGTCTTGACACGCATCTTGTTATTTGCCATCCAGTCCAGGAAATCAGTTTATAATGATCAGATAAGGGACTAGAAGATTGTCTCTTAGGTACAGCACCACACAAAAAAATGTCATCGGCATATTTGAGCAGGACAGATGTTGTCATCACCTATCATTATATCAGCCAAAAAATAACTGAAGAGAGTTGGTCCAACCGCGATGATCCCTGGGGCACTCCACTTGTTATCTGACGAAAGGGACTGTGTTGCGATTTTCCAACGAACTCTTTGTGTCCTTCCTTTAAGATAATTGTCAATAAATGACACCAAATAAGGGTCAAATTGCCATGCATCATTTTTGTATTAATAATCTGTGAGGACACGCTGTCAATACCCTTTTTCAATATCAAGCGCGCAGCAAATGACATGCAACCAATATGATCAGATGATAGTGCATTGCTAATATAGTCTGTCAAATGAAATAAGTGCACAACTGGTCGAACTATTTCTTTTTGTAAGCGAATTGATTGCGATCCTTGCCAAAAAGAAAATTCATCAGAAAACCATTTCATGATATAACGCTCAAGTATTCTAGAGCTGGCATAGGCAAAAGAGAATTGGACGTGTGTAGATAATGTTGGTCTCCGCTTTTAGGCAAGGGAACTAATGTCTGCTTGCTTCCAAAGAATCGGTAAATTAGCTGTGGATCATGCACTTATTTGAACAACAGGGTAATTGGCTTCGCCAAAACATCAGACAGGCTTAACCCAGATAACTGTAGGGACAGAATCAGAACCAGGTCCTTTCTTTGGATTAATCCCGACGACACAAGAGGCGCGTTGTACTTGCAAGCTTCTGAGAACTGGAAAAGGAACAATGTAAGGCAACACATATGAGGATTAGGATCAGGATTCATTGCAGAAGGTATCTATCATTGAGATCGAGAATAATTTCACGAATATGGGTATATTGGAGTGCACTTAGACAACCAATCGGGATCCCTCGACGACGCCGATATACTTTATCACGAATCTGGCCCAAATTGAAGAGCGGTCACGCTTGGACACGAGTAGCCCAAATACGCTTAGCATTGAAAAATAGCATTTTTAGCCTTGTCACGGAAATGCTTATATAACGTCCAGTTGCCAGATCTATAGGCCACATATCGCTTGTTTATCAGACTTTTACACTTGTAGTCATCCATGGCTTATCATTGGGAGAAAAACGTATCACATTATAAGGCAAGAAGATAAACTGTCATTTAAGATGTTATAAAATAATGAACACATTTGATCCAATTCCAGATCATGGAAAATACTTTCAAAATCAATGGACTGAAGATGTTGTCTAATTGAAGCAATATGAGAATCACGTAGATCCAAAACTTTGCGATATGACAGGTCGATAGGAAACGGATTTATAGGGGTTAACTCACACCCGTCGGCTGGGTCGATCAAGCGGTCAAAAATACGAGCCCTTAGCGACCACTTTTTTTGACATCTACTATCATATCTAAGAGCTACTACATAGGTCTCTCAAATCATCTATTGGCTATTCGCCTGCAGGACCAATTTTTAAAAAAATTCAAATTTCAAATATTAAATTTCCCTTATACAATTTTTTGATTTCTTCTGTATCTGGTTGCAAATGATTTGTACTGTCATATTTTGATAAAGTCTTATCTAGAAATACCCAAAGATTATGCAGAAACACATTCTAACAAATTTAGACCTACTTAGCCGTCAAAATTCAAATATTTTTGAAAAAAATTCAAATTTTAAATTTGAATTTCATGATATATTTTTTTCATCTCTATAACTGCATAGATACGATTTCTATTGCATTATTTGATTAATTATGTATTCATAGTTGTTTCAGATTATTCAGAAGCATCATTTAAATGTATAGGCCCTACTAATAAAGAGAAATTTAACGATCAAAATTCGAAATTTCTAATTAGAAAAATGAATTCCAAAATATTTTCCCCATTATCTCTGTTTTTTGTGAGTGCAATATTGAGGCGTAGGCTTATATCACATCTGTTATGTACATTAATGTACTACATTGATAGCAACGACAATATATCAAACAATCATTATGATGATATTGTTAGCCATATATGCAACGTGGCGGTTCATAAGTTACCGACATATTGATATTCTGGTTAACAAACCTATGCGAATTTTATGACATTTTATATATAAATTTGTTATCTACATGACTTTATGCCACGGCAGACGTATTTTTTCTTTGTACCGTGATTATCCACAATATCCATTTCCTTCGTGGGAACCTCATATACGAAAAGATGCTTCGGATATAACATTTAAAGATCTTGTTGTTGTTTGACAAACTGTGTAGATTGTCCATTGCCGCTGAGAGTTCAGCGGCAATGAAAACCGAACGCCTGAAAATTTCTTGTCTCTCCTTCTCACTGACACCGCAGTTAGTAATTCACTGATTTGATCATCTATTCACTCGCGCTGCAGGCATAGAGTTCAGATGTCCATGTTATTGTCCTCTCCTAACATAGATATCTAATTAATCCGACTCTATGCACTACGTATCTGCTCTGTCAAGAATATCTGTCTGTCTGAATAATGGTATAAAACGGATGAATTCTATTCATGAACGCCGTGTCAACATAATTGATTTTAATGCGCGAGCTTCCAAACTGTGTATCAGCAGCAACGGGTGCGCTTGATCACAATTAACAGTGCCAATATTCTATCGATACAACATTACGACTTGATTCTTATCGCGTGTTATCTTTTGTGATGGCACATGCACATACAAGGCAAAGCTAGAAGTCATGAAGAAAACAAATATAGAGTATGCCTTATATGTATGGAAAAAGGAAGACTGTGCCAATCACGGATGCCGTTTACGAAGGAATCCGAGCTTTCTTTATAGAATAACTATACAACAAACGATGACTGCCTACTGTCTGCCAGTTTGCTCGAATGTCGCTCAAATCTTCTCAAAATTGAAAGTGGTGTGAAGGAACGGGGTATCTTGCGGAAGTTTAAGATTTTAGCCTTGTGAAACCAGCTTTTGAAATAAACACGCGATCAGTTGGCTATACATTTTGTGAATGCTTGATATGTCAAATTGCAAGAAAAAAAGGATACGTGTATACCAAAACCGTAAAAAAGGTCGTCCTACTATCAAGTCCCCTGATTCAAATGATGCCTCATGATACAAGAAATAGTGTGCAAGTTATATGCGTTCAATGCAAACTTCCGGTTGGCCGTGGTATCACTCATAAATGTACAGTCAGCACTCTTTCGACAAAATATAAAAAGATATGTGCAAAGATTCTGATAAACGTTACGCAGGATGTTGTAGCCAGCAGTATCATTTTCACATAGAAGGAGAGAATCATCTTCTTCTGAGCGACATCATGAACCAAATCTTCATCAGCATTTAGATCTCGAAACAAGAGGGCCCAAGCCGAATCAACCTTGCTATAAATGATCAATCACCAAGAAGCAATTGCGTGCGAAAACTCTGGAGCAATTTACAATTGTCCCTGGGGAGCTTCGAACTCCGCCATGATTCACAAGGGTTATGCCGTTCCTGCGAAGTACATATTGGTTACAAAAGTTGTTGTTGAGTCAAACAGTGATTATTTTCGAAGTCGAGATCTAGTGCTCTCAGTGACTTGTCTCTCTTTAGAATTCCAAGTATTTTGATCTGGAATATCTAGAGCCTGTTGTGTTTTGTAATGACTTAGTCCAATTAATCCAGCACATCTGCAATGATCGACAGATTGACAGCAGCCACACTAACCTTCAATTGAAATTAGGACTCGACGGTTGGTGGAGGCTATTTCAAGATTGTTGTTGTCCATACGTACCTCAATTGACAAAGTTTCATCGTCTTCTGCGACAGGATTTTTGGATCTCGAGTGTCAAACGAATTATAATACTGGCAATTGTTTCCCTGATATAAAAGAAAAGTAGACAAATGTACGGGTTATTATAGGACTTACTCAAAGTAGCTAATCTGGATTTCAAATACACCTACGCAGTTGATCTTAAATTGGCTAATATTGTTGCTGGGATACAAGCACACGGGAGTTCATAACCATGTACTTTCTGCAGTTGTCCGAAAATAAAATTTGGGACTCCTTCTTCAGGAAGCTATCCTCTTCGCACAATAGGATCAGTTAAAACCGAGGCAAATAGGTATCGTGATACTGGAATTGCAAGAATGGAGAAGATCATGAAATGAAAATCAGCCTTATTCTCGCACCTCCGGAATTACACTTAATGTTGCGTGTATTCAACATAAGTTTTTCGCCAAATGGAGTCATTATCCCACGGTTCTGCTGAAGTTTGTCGGCAGTGGGTTTGTCGCGTAGGAATAAACTCGGCAAAAAATGCATTCCGGCGAATTTACAGGCAACATGTGCCGCTTGTTGCTGATGAAAACTGATATGCTCCCAAGCAATATGTCGATGTCAAATGGTTGTCTTGGAACTTGTTCCCTACAAGCAATTTACTTCAAGAGTTCAATCGTGTTCGTGATATCACTTGTTGTGGACAAGAATTGGACCCAAACTTCAATTGTTCGATTAAAGCATTTGAAAAATGTTACAGCGAGATTGCACATTAGTGTCACTACCTGCGTCCACATTGTAACGAAGCATCTCATACAGTTCTGCCATAACTAAAACATTCAGCTCTTGGACCATATAGTGAGCATGCCTCTGAGTCCGTTCATTCGGAACTTCTCGGCAATGTATTGCAGTAGCAGCAAAGTTGGAGAATCAAAATCCAAAATACGGCAACAGTCCTTTTGGAATGTGTTGTGCGCTATAATGGACGCCACTTGTAAATGGATGACTTCAAACTTTATATTCATGACTGTTTCATTGTTGTTATTTGCGATATTGCTAATGACATTTTATAAGTTGATGTCAATGTATTAGTTAATATAAGTGACTCAAAATTGAAATGCATATATTTTTTGTGGTACTCGCGAATGATGGGCTCGTCAGGGATATCGGGGTTCGTAAATAAAACTATATTTTTACTAATATCTAAAAAGTATTTTGATCGTTAAATTTCTCTTTTTATTAGTACATTTAAATGTGCTTCTGAATAATCTGAAACAAACTATGAATACATAATTATCAAATAATGGCATCAATAGAAATCGTATCTATGCAGTTATAGAGATGAAAAAAATATATCATGAAATTCAAATTTAAAATTTGAATTTTTTTTCAAAAATATTTGAATTTTGACGGCTAAGTAGGTCTAAATTTGTTAGAATGTGTTTCTGCATAATCTTTGGGTATTCCTAGATAAGACTTTAATCAAAATATGACAGTACAAATCATTTGCAACCAGATACAGAGAAATCAAAAAATTGTATAATGGAATTTAATATTTGAAATTTGAATTTTTTGTTTAAAAAATTGGTCCTGCAGGCGAATAGCCAATAGATGATTTGAGAGACCTATGTAGTAGCTCTTAGATGTGATAGTAGATGTCAAAAATAAAGTGGTCGCTAAAGGGCTCGCATTTTTGACCGCTTGATCGACCCAGCCGACGGGTTGATGTCCAACACCGCGTGGTCACTAGATCCTAAAGGATCAAACACTGATGGAATAGAGTAATCCAATTTCAATGATTCTGTATAAGGATCAAGTCAAGTATGGCATTTTTTCTTGGTCGGAAACACAAATCTAACAATTCTCCAATGCAAAGGCAGTCCTCAACACAGACGACCTCACACGGTTAAAGTCACCCATTATGAATAATGTGAGAGTTAGGATAGTATGTCCATCTTGGTGCATCAATTAACGATGAGTAAGATGATCAAAGCATTTCGTTTCTGAGCATGCATATTCATCGATTGACCAATGGAGGAAAATATATGATGAGCAATAAGGAAGAGATTTTATTATCTCTCGGCATATCCGTAACAGTAGATACTCCATGTCATTTATAAAACAGTTTGGTACTAATGATAGCATCCACGCAGAATTCCACTCTTTATCAGGCACAGATGACTCCACCTTGAGTCCAGAGGAACGATCAGCACGATATAGGAGTAAGCCACTTATATTCAAAGCATCATTTGGAATTGAAGGTCGAAGCCAGGTTTCGTGTGACCAAAATGCAGTCAGGTGAACAACGATGAAACATGGTAAAATAAATCGTCCATTTTATTACAGATTAGAACGAGCGTTTGTAACGATAAAAGAAGGGTAGTTGACGACGTCATTGCGACGCGGAATGTTCTCCACTACTTGACCATTTCGAATGAAAACATCTTCACCGGCATCTCTCCTGACTTTTAAATGTCGTACAAGCGTTTATTAAAGCTCCATTTGAGTTCGAGTGAGATCAAGACGAACAAAAAACTTTGCGATAGCTTCTTTGTTTTTCAAAAATACTTCGCATTTTGCAGGACAACGCCGTTATCTTGAATGGACTTGAATCGTATTTGAATTGGTCGGCATTTCCTTGAATTGACATTGCGAATGCCGATTCGAGTAGAGTTTCAACACAGTCTTTGTAGTTGACGTCGATGGAAGTTAAGTAAACCATCAATCACCTTATCATCACTTTCAGCATCTTCATCGGTTGATTTTTCAGGGAGCCAAAAAACAACGACGTTGCATCTCTTTTCGAAGCGCTGCTCATGTTCGTTAATCGCGTTATGAATGACTTTTCCTTGATCGAAGGAGAGACTTGGCCCTCAACTGCTCTCTGAGCGAAATCAATTCAGCCTCAATTACGGCAAATCTATCGAATAAGTCCACAGAAGGTCATGCTCTTGCACTGATTACATGTATACATGAATGTTTATCGACAGAGTTCAAGAGCTTCACAGCACAGCTGTCAAGTTGCAGCATTCTTTCTTTCACTATGTGTTTCAATGTTTGGATTATAATTATGGAATTCTTCACAAGCAAGCTATCATTT
This sequence comes from Prostheceraeus crozeri, assembly GCA_907163375.1. Taxonomy (NCBI): domain Eukaryota; kingdom Metazoa; phylum Platyhelminthes; order Polycladida; family Euryleptidae; genus Prostheceraeus; species Prostheceraeus crozeri. Next base: position 22,679 of record CAJQUW010002749.1, on the reverse strand, counting down.
AATTTTTTCATTTGTTGAATGTGTAGTGTTTTTGATATGTGCAAATGTGCATGCATATAGCGGGCCTACATCAATGCAGGGTCCTCATCAAAAATTGATTGCAATTTAAAATTGACTCGTCCAATCAATTAATTGTAATTGATTATTTTTACCAATCAATTAACTTTAATTGAAAGTTTGACTAATCAATTAATTGGCATTGTTACAGACAATCAATTAATTGATTATTGAAATGTACCCAATCAATTAATTGATAATTAGAATTTATTAATTAACTGATCGATAATTATTAATTAGTCAATGGAAAAACATGTAAGGCCTATATTTTATAAAATAGAGTTTAGCCTAGAATAATTGTATTCATATTGGAAAACTCGCGATTCAATCAGTTAAAATGCCGGTATTAATATTGTATGATCATCTTGGCATCCCATAGTTTTGATGTTCACTGATTTTATTGATTCAGATTTCAATAATTATCATCGTTTCATGAACTCTTCAGCTTTCACCCTCCCCCATATTATCTAGTTGTCCATGGATAATGACTTTCGAAGCTTGACAAGTAAGGGCAATTCATGTTGAAGAATATGCAGTAGATCAGAGAGTTGAGAGGTGTCAAGATTGAGTCAGCAGATATGAATTTTGTACAGTGGATGCGCAGGAAGAAGCGAAAATCTTAGGTGAATTGTAATGCTATATATTACAATGGAGTGAAACTTGATAAAATAATTGAAACCAATTAATTGATTATGAATCAATCAATCAATTGATATTGGGACATGCAGCAATCAATTGATTGATAATTGGAAATGAAAACAATCAATTAATTGATATTGAGTTGAATTAGACAATAAATTAATTGATAAATGAAATTCAGCGCAATCAATTAATTGACATCAATTAATTGAGGTTCAATTAATTTTGAAGGACCCTGCATCAATGCAAAATGTATGCGGAGCATAGTTTGATTTAAGGCGCGATAAGTTTTGCACATATCCGTGTACTAGTAGTAAAATTACTTGTCTTGATGTAACCGTTTGGCATATGAATTAGATTGAAATAATGTATGTGGATCACCCTATATTCAGATTTTCCTCGAAATTCCTTTTTCAAAACGGGCACCCTACGCCGCTGATAAATTCAAATTGTAATTGGCATATTTTGATCAGGGCATTGGGAGTGTAGTCCTCCGCTAGTTCACTGTTTGTCATTTAGATAGAATAACTCGATATTTTAAGATCGAACGATGCATTTCAAGTCACCTTTCCTGCTCAGTTATAGAAAATCGGAGTTTTTCTTTTTAAATTAGCAAACATTGAAGGTACTTACCCTCCAATCCCCAAATGAGAAATATTCGTGCAAATGATAGCTTCTTTAAAATACATAATTTTAATATATAATCCACACATTTGACTTTTGCTATCTTCAAGATTGATCATGCAATAACGGAAGAAAGCTAATGGATGGTATGCTAATATGGAGTGGTAATTGCCAAAACATGGACTGAATGCAAAGTCCCGGTTTTTCCTGGTACAGGGCATCACAAGTGCGGTAGTTTTTTAATCCTACCAAGAGAATAACACACACGGCATCTTTTAGTCGGATGAATGTTATTTCCTCTCCAAGTTATTTCTCAATATATCTATATTCATGTTGTCTTCAATGTATATATATATATATATTATATATATTCTTGAATTTTCCGAGTGGGCGGTCAGCTATAACTATATTGACTAATAATTTTGATGTGGCTGGAATATATACTGAACTACGAAAGTTGATTTGATTATAATTGAATTATAATGTTTCATTTATTTAAATTATTGCATGTAATCCACTGCGAATATGCAAGTAGTCAACATACGTACTTAATTTTAAAACTAAACATAGAAAACAAGGCGGACAGAGATTCAAGAAATTTCTGAATTTTTCATTATCGTCATTGGGTTTAATTCATTAAATAATTATTGAACATAGATATTTATCTGGATTGAGCTTCAGAAGTTTATTATTTAGTTATTATATTTGTATGAATAAAGAAATGTCTTATTTCCAAAAACCATCGAAATTCGTTATAATGAATTGAACGTTATATCACATTGATTACAAAGTTTACAAGTACGTTTAGACTCTAAATTTAATCATACGCCTAATACTCTAAATTTAATCCAAAAACAGGGCTACATTCAAGTCATGATGGAGCGCGCGTTATTCTTGAGGCTTCTGTGTTACCGTCTAAATGGTTGACATGTCGTCATTCACCATGATTAAATATTCAATAATCCCCATAAAAGTCAAAAATACGAAGTGAAAAGAAATTTATTTTGAGTGGTAGTTACCAAAACATGGATGAGTAATGCAAAGTCCCGGTTTTCCTGGACAGGAATAAACACACGGACCATCTTTTAGTCGGATGGAATGTTATTTCTCTTGGTTGAAACTAAGATGGAAAATGCGAGTTTGAGCACACGACGCATTTCGAGGTATAAGAGGTTGCCTCCCTACCTCTGTTTCACACAGAAAGAGGCGAACTCATGACATTAAAAAATTTTGAAAATTTTCCCTGGCCCCCGTAAATGGAATAAAACAATGTGGGCATTGAGGCACATTTCGCGTTGAATAAGATGTATGCACACTTTTATGGAACCAGCGGTATGATTTTCGAGTTGCGTCATAAGTATGTAAAATTTTGATCAGCACGATCAAACTCCTCCATAAATTTGTTATACTCGACATGGGTAGTATCTTTCTAAAAATTATTCTGCTTTCCACCTTTTATAACACGCTGACAAATCGGAAAGAGCAACTTTGTTTTTTGTATCAATCATAAAAACAATTTTCTGTCAGACGACTTTTCTATCAAAAAATTTAGATAGAAGCAAGTCGTCCGGAACGCAAAAACTTTGTCTCTCTTACATTTACCACGGCCTCCTGAAGCATGGGGCGGAGGACACACGGTTCGGGATGGGAATAGTGCCGACTAAAAGCGTTGCTTCTTGATAATAATAAGCTTGGCCAACCTGACACTCGATTGAACCAATTATCACACCAAACAGTGTATCCTAAATCCCAATAGTTCATCACAAAGATGAACAATTGGATTCGCTCCGGGGGGAAAACACATTGAGACTGGAACAAGCGGAGGCAAACTGATCATGATCGGCTTTTACTCGTTGGTGAAATGAAAAGTTCAATGTAAAACCGAGTTTCACTTTCGCATAAAAAATAAATTTTGATTCCGACGCGCCTTCTCTTCGCCTTGGTATGTATTGTTTAAAATACAAGCCGACCCTTTATATAAAAGTAAAGGACTCGTCCACAGTCACATTCTGAGATGGTCTATACACATCCTTACAAATCGAACGAATCAAGTTAACAAATGGCTGAATCTTACGGAAGGAGAATTCTCTTCGCCCCGAGATTTTCATAATTTGCGACATCGAATGAAATGTATAATCAAAATGAGAAAACCGATCTCGTGTAAGAGGAAAAATTCGGAGTGAAGGAAGGGAAGTACAAACTAAAATCATAACAGTACTCCAGTAGTCAGGTGAGTTGAGGTTGTCCTCACGACGCCCATACGCAGTACAATACCGATGAAATTTCTTCTTTCGGCCGAAAGAGCTATTAGTCCAATTTCTTCTAAAGCGAGAAAATGGGGCTTTAGAGCTTCGTTTGAAGATGATCGAAGCACGAATATTTGTAAATTGCACAAGTGTTTCGATTAACTTCATCCGTATTAAAAAAACTGGAGAGCACTTCTGCAAATGTCAACATCACTTGTGTTTGACAGCATTGTTTCTTCGTATGTTGTTCGAGGACTGCGGCACAGAAAGGGTGGGAGCTCCGAGCGACTATCGTTCGCTTTCGACAAATCTCCACGGACTAGTAATTTGAGCAGAAGTGTGCGGAATCGGGAGCGGAGCTGGAAAGCGGGGGACACGAAGGAATCCTGAGAAGTAGGTTGAGAATCAGCTTTTGGCGAATTGACGTTAAAACTAAACAGGTGATGGATCGGGATGGCAACATAGTCAACTGCGGTAGGACGGAGGTATAAGATCGAAAACTGATCTGTATCATCAGAGTCGCTTTCACTAAACATTATCCATTTCGTCGTCACTGTTTAGGCAGATCAATTTACAGTACGATCAGTGAATATCGTTTGCGGTACATAATAGTCAGTGTTCACAATTCTTAAAAAAAATCAGTTCTGAAGAAATCAGGTTATTTATTAGCCAAATATTAGCAATATGGGCACTGTTTGTTTTTTTTTAAGATAAAAGGGGTTTCCGCGTCAACGTTTGGTATGACAATGACATGTTTTGCGATTAATTAAGAGTTACGTGTATTACCCGTACGCCCCCAAGTAAAAAAAATGTTCTTCCATAATTATCAACATTTTCGTTCCTTCATTTATTTTATCACTTTAACACGTGTTTTCCCGCGGAATTTTTATGGCTCGTAGAGCAGCCATGCCGCCTGAGAGTAAACTTCTTATGACTCGCACAGCGAGGCCTATCCGCATTGTGAAAGAATAATTTTTCAATACATTAGGCCCGCTGTGAAAGGGTTAACGGCTTGTCTGGTATAAATTGGAACTCACGGTCGGAATTAAAGGGATGGTTTTAGCCGCTTAAATCCAAAATATTGATGATAAAAAGCAACATCCGAAAGGATTTACCAGCTTATATTATTTGCTTCATCCGATATTTCACAAGAAATACGTCAACAAAACTCGATAAAATCAGCCCCATCGTGAAGTCCGACGATGATTGCTCACCAGATTCTTGAAGTCCGTAAAAGTTGTAATGATTATAGATATCTAATTTATTGACTGATAACCTGGAAGAGTTCTACTTGGGACCATGATCAGAAGTCCGTGTTCCTGTTGAAAACTTTCTCTCTGATCCACAATACAGGTAGTGTGGTGTTCTGCTCAGTCTGTGCTCTCCGTGATCGTGATCGTCTGTGCGCTGTTCTGTTGAGACTTTCTCCACTGATCACAAGTGTTTGTTCTGCTCAGGCTGGGCTCTCAAGCTAATAGGAGTGAGGGATGAGAATGGAAGGCTCGATGGAGGAACGGATTGATCGTGGATCGAGATGATCGTGGTCGTTGTGAGGATCGTGGATTACTCGGGATAGGGATGGGAGGATGGATAGGATATCACGAGGAGATTGATCGTGGGATTGGATCTGAATTAGGGTTGAGAGCAGATGTGATCGGTCTTACGCTGTCCTGTCTGAGACTTTTCCTTGATCCACAAAGTGTGAGTTCCTGCTCAGGCGTGTTTGCTCTCAAACCGATCGTGGATCGTCTTACGTCTGTTCGTTGTTGAGACTTTTCCCTCTGGATCCACAAAGTGTGTGTTCCTGCTCACTGTCCAGTACCTGTTCCTGTTAAGACTTTATCCTCAACAATCGAGCCATCATTAATGGTGTGATTAAGACCAGTTGAAACTTTGAGGCTCCATAAACGAATTATTCGACATAAACTTCGGAATTACTGGTATGCGATTTCGGAGAGACAAAACTTTGTTTTGATGGTTATGAAGTGATAAATACAACTTCAGTTTCACTTTTTCCGATATGCTTACAACTTTTCCTTAAAAAAACTGATTTCTCAACCTGCCAATAAACTCGGTCAATTGCGGGCAGTTTTTGCTATTGCTGACTATCGTGTTTTTTTCGTTTTTTTTCTTTCATGCGAAAAATAAACACAATCTGAATCCACACGATTTCAGTGCCACGATCAAACCATGGTCAAACACTAACTTGGGGGATTTTCACCTAACTTAATGTGAACGCTAGGAATCGTTCAAGCATACAACTAGGATTTCCCCAGTGAACCCGCTACGTAAAGATCATAGGAAAAGGATCTTAGGAATTGTTGCTAGCATACGGCCCGTGGTCTGAGAATTTTATTAGACTACTAAAAGTATTCAACATCAACAAGGACCAAAATCACGCATTTTAGAGAAAGCTATTCGTCATAGAAATTTGCGTCTCATCATCAACAAGCCAAAAACACGTATTTTAGAATATACTGAAAATTTTTCGACATCGATTTTGACCCTCAAAAATCTTTCTTCGCCTCTGTTCGAATTGGCATTGAGATGAAGTGTTAGCCCTTCTCATGAGGTCGAGGCATTCACTAAAGCTTTGTATTCCAAGTTTAAGAATTAAAATTTTCTCAAAACTCTTGTCTGTAGGCCCGTCCAAAGGAAAAGTCACTGTTTTTTTTCAATAGATTGTTACTCAGAGTTGGAGTTGAAATTGAAAAAACTGTACGATGAAAAGATGTTAAATTTGCTGTATTTTCAATTGACATGTGTCCCATGATGACTGCGCAAACACTGTCGCCTACAGACGCTCCGAAACGTAGATTTGGCTGATTTTCAAGGCGAGATTGCGGCTAAACTGTTGACATTCACGTGTCCAAATTATGTCGTTCCCATCTACTCCACGATTCCCACGGTTGGCTCCCCAAATGTTGTGCCCATGTTCAACGATGCTCAAAATTTGCGTGACCATAGGATGGACTTGACTGTGACGATAGTGACATTCTTATGGTGTGACAGAGCTTGCGAAGCAAGCTACATCTGGCGGGTAGGGTAGCAGAGATTTCTAGTGTTAAGCATTATTGCAATGAGATATATCGATTTGAAATAGGAATTATAGCATTTGATCAATGTTATATTTCAACGCTATGTCATCATGGCATAGACTTCCACTTCTCCCTCTGTCTTCATCTTCACATTGCCAAGTTGACGCTTTCCATATTTGGAATAAAATTTTTAGAAACATAGATTGCTAACTTGCCTCCTCTTCCTATGCCTTGAAAATTGAATGATAAAATGGAAAAATATTTATTTTTATTTAAGATGTATAAAATTCCTGATAGTATTTCGTTCATAACTCTAAAAATTACATTGTGTATGCATAACTGCAGAGCCGCGTATTCTCATTTATACAGGCGTGTCGAATTTCTTGTACCATTATTTAAATGGTCATAATTAATGTCTATTTATTGTAACATAAATATGATTTATTGGGCGGTTGTTATGAAAATATTGGCATGAAACCTTCCCGATAACATTTAGATGTTAAAAACGAACAAAGTCTTGTATATAAGAAGGTTCAATTAGTATTTAATGGTTGATTTTATGCCATTAAAACAATATGAGACAATTTTATGTCATTTTCGAAAATTTCTCACACCCATGTCAATGGGCTAATCACTGAAATTCAACAACACACTTTTGTATGATGCCCTCAATTCTAATATATGTCAGTTTCAATGTCGTAGACTGCAAACTCTGTTGGCTACAGTTGAAAAAGGGCCAAAATCCATGTTTTATATTTGAACAGCTATAGTAAAAATCTCATGTTGAAATTGATAGGAACGGATCGACAGTTTTTTTCATTTTGTCCTTAAATTGACTGTCAGGAAATGTTAGACCCCCATCTTCCTTCCTAAGCGTGGATAAGTGTGCACAATTTGGCTCGATTTTGACCCTCAAAAATCTTTCTTCGCCTCTGTTCGAATTGGCATTGAGATGAAATGTTAGATCTTCTCATGAGGTCTAGGCATTCACTAAAGCTTTGTATTCCAAGTTTAAGAAATATAATTTTCTCAAAACTCTTGTCTGTAGGCCCGTCCAAAGGAAAAGTCACTGTTTTTTTTCAATAGATTGTTACTCAGAGTTGGAGTTGAAATTGAAAAAACTGTACGATGAAAAGATGTTAAATTTGCTGTATTTTCAATTGACATGTGTCCCATGATGACTGCGCAAACACTGTCGCCTACAGACGCTCCGAAACGTAGATTTGGCCGATTTTCAAGGCGAGATTGCGGCTAAACTGTTGACATTCACGTGTCCAAATTATGTCGTTCCCATCTACTCCACTATTCCCACGGTTGGCTCCCCAAATGTTGTGCCCATGTTCAACGATGCTCAAAATTTGCGTGACCATAGGATGGACTTGACTGTGACGATAGTGACATTCTTATGGTGTGACAGAGCTTGCGAAGCAAGCTACATCTGGCGGGTAGGGTAGCAGAGATTTCTAGTGTTAAGCATTATTCCAATGAGATCTGTCGATTTGAAATAGGAATTATAGCATTTGATCAATGTTAGATTTCAACGCTATGTCATCATGGCATAGACTTCCACTTCTCCCTCTGTCTTCATCTTCACATTGCCAAGTTGACGCTTTCCATATTTGGAATAAAATTTTTAGAAACATAGATTGCTAACTTGCCTCCTCTTCCTATGCCTTGAAAATTGAATGATAAAATGGAAAAATATTTATTTTTATTTAAGATGTATAAAATTCCTGATAGTATTTCGTTCATAACTCTAAAAATTCCATTGTGTATGCATAACTGCAGAGCTGCGTATTCTCATTTATACAGGTGTGTTGAATTTCTTGTTCCATTATTTAAATGGTCATAATTAATGTCCATTTATTGTAATATAAATATGATTTATTGGGCGGTTGTTATGAAATATTGGCATGAAACCTACCCAATAATATTTAGATGTTAAAAACGAACAAAGTCGTGTATATAAGAAGGTTCAATTAGTATTTCATGGTTGCTTTTATGCCATTAAAACAATATGAGACAATTTTATGTCATTTTCGAAAATTTCTCACACCCATGTCAATGGGCTAATCACTGAAATTCAACAACACATTTTCGTATGATGCCCTCAATTCTGATATATGTCAGTTCCAATGTCGCAGACTGCAAACACTGTTGGCGACAGTTGAAAAAGGGCTGAAATCCATGTTTTATATTTGAACAGCTATAGTAAAAATCTCATGTTGAAATTGATAGGAACGGATCGACAGTTTTTTTCATTTTGTCCTTAAATTGACTGTCAGGAAATGTTAGACCCCCATCTTCCTTCCTAAGCGTGGATAAGTGTGCACAATTTGGCTCGATTTTGACCCTCAAAAATCTTTCTTCGCCTCTGTTCGAATTGGTATTGAGATGAAGTGTTAGATCTTCTCATGAGGTCGAGGCATTCACTAAAGCTTTGTATTCCAAGTTTAAGAATTAAAATTTTCTCAAAACTCTTGTCTGTAGGCCCGTCCAAAGGAAAAGTCACTGTTTTTTTTCAATAGATTGTTACTCAGAGTTGGAGTTGAAATTGAAAAAACTGTACGATGAAAAGATGCTAAATTTGCTGAATTTTCAATTGACATGTGTCCCATGATGACTGCGCAAACACTGTCGCCTACAGACGCTCCGAAACGTAGATTTGGCCGATTTTCAAGGCGAGATTGCGGCTAAACTGTTGACATTCACGTGTCCAAATTATGTCGTTCCCATCTACTCCACTATTCCCACGGTTGGCTCCCCAAATGTTGTGCCCATGTTCAACGATGCTCAAAATTTGCGTGACCATAGGATGGACTTGACTGTGACGATAGTGGTATTCTTATGGTGTGACAGAGCTTGCGAAGCAAGCTACATCTGGCGGGTAGGGTAGTAGAGATTTCTAGTGTTAAGCATTGGTTCAATGAGAGTCCAATTTACATATCTGTGGTTAAGCATTGGCTCAATGAGGAATTGCATATTTGTATTGATATTTATAGAATTTGAACCATCTCAAAGATATCAATGACGTATTACCATAGAATCTCTTGTTTCATCATTCAAGCAATAAGAGTTGTAATATTACATGAATTACTACATGAGTATTCACGTTATGATAATTCGAGTAGCCTAATTGCAATGTCAATGGGTTATTTTGTTTTGGCGACTATGCAATCTATTCCCTTAAAATCCCCCTTCGATGTTAGCTTCTACGATGGCAATGAATACATTTGGAGAGCGCGTCAGCGCTCTCCAAATGTATTCATTGCTGCTTCTGACGTTCATTTACTTGGTATGTTACGTTGGCTGGGCGATTATACTATCCATCATTCTTTAAATGCTTTTTGGCAATGAATAAATTTGGAGAGCGCGTCAGCGCTCTCCAAATTTATTCATTGTTCATTCTGTCATTAATTTATTTGTTATTTCTTTCACTGATTCTATCCAAACAGCTGTTGTTGATAATGGCCTGCTTTTCACATGTTAAGGTTAAGTAACCATTTGGTAGGTAGGGTGGCTGAGATTTCTAGTGTTAAGCATTATTCCAATGAGATCCATCGATTTGAAATAGGAATTATAGCATTTGATCAATGTTAGACTTGGAAGCTATGTCATCATGGCATAGACTTCTACTTCTCCCTCTCTCTTCATCTTCACATTGCCAAGTTGACGCTTTCCATATTTGGAATAAAATTTTTAGAAACCTAGATTTCTAACTTGCCTCCTCTTCCTCTAGAATGAAAATTGAATGATAAAATGGAAAAATATTTATTTTTATTTAAGATGTATAAAATTCCTGATAGTATTTCGTTCATAACTCTAAAAATTCCATTGTATATGCATAACTGCAGAGCTGCGTATTCTCATTTATACAGTTGTGTTGAATTTCTTGTTCCATTATTTAAATGGTCATAATTAATGTCCATTTATTGTAATATAAATATGATTTATTGGGCGGTTGTTATGAAATATTGGCATGAAACCTACCCAATAATATTTAGATGAGAAAAATAAACAAACTCGTGTATATAAGAAGGTTCAATTAATATTTCATGGTTGCTTTTATGCCATTAAAACAATATCAGACAATTTTATGTCATTTTCGAAAATTTCTCACACCCATTTCAATGGGCGAATCACTGAAATTGAAGAACACACTTTCGTATGATGCCCTCAATTCTAATATATGTCAGTTTCAATGTCGTAGACTGCAAACTCTGTTGGCGACAGTTGAAAAAGGGCCAAAATCCATGTTTTATCTTTGAAGAGCTGTAGCAAAAATCCCACGTTGAAATTGATATGAACGGATCGACAGTTTTTTTCATTTTGTCCTTAAATTGACTGTCAGGAAATGTTAGACCCCATCTTCCTTCCTAAGCGTGGATAAGTGTGCACAATTTGGCTCGATTTTGACCCTCAAAAATCTTTCTTCGCCTCTGTTCGAATTGGCATTGAGATGAAGCGTTAGATCTTCTCATGAGGTCGAGGCATTCACTAAAGCTTTGTATTCCAAATTTAAGAATTTAATTTTTCTCAAAACTCTTGTATGTAGGCCCGTCCAAAGGAAAAGTCACTGTTTTTTTTCAATAGATTGTTACTCAGAGTTGGAGTTGAAATTGAAAAAACTGTACGATGAAAAGATGCTAAATTTGCTGAATTTTCAATTGACATGTGTCCCATGATGACTGCGCAAACACTGTCGCCTACAGACGCTCCGAAACGTAGATTTGGCCGATTTTCAAGGCGAGATTGCGGCTAAACTGTTGACATTTGAGTGTCTAGTATAGAACATACAGGAAAGCTACCTAGTATCCACGGTTGGCTCCCCAAATGTTGCGCCCATTGTTGACGATGCTCAAAATTTGCTTGACCATAGGATTGACTTGACTGTGACGATAACAGTATTGTAATAGTTGACCATGCTGGCGAAGCAAGCTACATCTGGCGGGTAGGGTAGTAGAGATTTCTAGTGTTAAGCATTGGTTCAATGAGAGTCCAATTTACATATCTGTGGTTAAGCATTGGCTCAATGAGGAATTGCATATTTGTATTGATATTTATAGAATTTGAACCATCTCAAAGATATCAATGACGTATTACCATAGAATCTCTTGTTTCATCATTCAAGCAATAAAAGTTGTAGTAAAACATGTAGGCCTATTACTACATGAATATTCACGTTATGATAATTCGAGTAGCCTAATTGTAATGTCAATGGGTTATTCTGTTTTGACGACTATGCCATCTATTGCCTTTTAATCCTCCATGACTATTATCTTCTATGTTGGCAATGAATACATTTGGAGAGCGCGTCAGCGCTCTCCAAATGTATTCATTGCTGCTTCTGACGTTCATTTACTTGGTATGTTACGTTGGCTGGGCGATTATACTATCCATCATTCTTTAAATGCTTTTTGGCAATGAATAAATTTGGAGAGCGCGTCAGCGCTCTCCAAATTTATCTATTGCTTCTTCTAACATTGATTTTCCTTGGTATGTTTTGGTGTCCGATTGCGACTATGCTATCCCTTCATTCTTTAAATCCTTGATGGCCATTAACTTCTATGTTGGGAATGAATAAATTTGGAGCGCGTCAGCGCTCTCCTCCTGCTTTTTTGGTGCTCTGAAAATGAAGTTTCAGTGTTTGCATTATCCATAGCGGGTTGATCCTGATTATGCTTGTGATATTTTCAAGGCATGTTGTGTCTTGCAAACGATGACAGCAAAAGCAAGTGATAATGATTTGATTAATAATTCGGCAGTAATTGACGACGACTTCGATGGACCAGCTCCTGCGAAATGAATGCATCCGTGAAAGCGGCGATCCGTTACATTGAAAATATTCATTAATTCAATTCCACATGTACTGGTAAAATTTTCTTGGATGAAATCGCGATGTTCTTCATACCATACATATTGTAAATGTACACTGTGCTATGGCTAAAGCTGGAAATAATATTATGTACCGGTATAAAACACCATAATTTAATCAAATCCTATGAGGCTTACTCACACGGTTAATTTACCATTTCAAGTTTCAATAAACCGGTGTTATATTTATTATTGAAAAACAATATTTATACTAGACTACCCAAAGGTACAACTGGTATGAAATTACATTGTACATGTCATAATTATTGTATAGGTTAAATAATTCATGGGTTGGCATTGGCGAACGTAACTAGACCAGTAACAGCAAAAAACGCACGTGCGTTACACTTCGACAATCAGGGCGGCGCCTCTAAATTGTGTTTCTCTATCTATCCAGTCCTAGCCTATCTCTCACTCATCCATAGATGAATATAATACAACAGTAGAGTGCTTACATTTAGATATATAACAAAACTTTTTTTGTTATATATCTAATGCAGTGCTTATTACCTTACCCCAGCTGAAGTGGCTTCTTCAGCTATCTAATAAATTCCGGCAATGAGTACATTACGGGGGGGGGGGGGTGGGGGGGGGGGGGGGGAACCCATTTTTAATCAATACCCCTGGTGTAAGTAGTGTGTGCGGAGACCTTTGAATTTTTCGCATAGGCTCCGCGCTTCGAGGCTCCCGGTTATTGGCAGTTTTACCTACATATATATAACAATGATTGAATGATGATGACAAAGCAAAAAGCTATTTCCATTGTTGTTCAAAGGCGTAAAGATGAATTTAAATAATACTCTTTGCGTTTGTTATTAATAAAATTCCCGCATTAAAACTATTGATTGCATTACCACAATATTTTTTGAAAGACAACTATTGGAGCCCCGGAGCCCATTTCTCTCGTTTTCTCAGGCTCCGTGGATATTTCGTAGAGGCTACCGAATGGCGCCGGCTGCCTCAGAGGATAACCACATGAGTGAACGTAACCGACCTATTCCTTAGTCGAAGAATTATTGGAAGAGGTCTACTTTCTTGCCATTTTTAGAACCACATCATCACGGAGCTTGAAACAAGGCTGATTAAACCATCCCTTTGTTTCTTGATCCAGAATCTTCTTCCTAAGCCGAATCACACCTACATTAAACAAAGATCCTAGTTAGCGTATGAATCGGACTATGCCCAGCAGCGATAACAGTCGAGTCAGAAATTGTCCCGATGGAAGGTTAACACTGGACCAATATACAATTGAAGGAGCGTACCCAAATGGACCTTATGGAAACAATTCAATAGTGTTAGCAATAACTCACTATACCCAATATCGTGACGAGCTATGTTACGGTTTGCGACCCTGCCTGGTGTACAACCTCCCAGTGTTGAAAAAGTTTCAGCACAATGCGACCAATTTAAAAAAATGTTTATCTCCGAAATAAATCTCGAACGAGAGAATGTCATCATTTGGCGCTTATGATAATATTTACAGGGAGCAGACGATCAACTACGGATAAACCTGTTTGAGAAAATTCGCTGCTGATGACAATCGAAGGATAGCTATTTAGTTTTTTAATTTGACATCTGACTATGTTTGATCTAATGATTCTCAAACTCATAATACTTTTCAAATTTAAAAATTTTTGACGCACCGCTTAACTTTAGTATCTCTGAAACACTATCCTAATTGATGTAAAATTTATTTTCTATGAGAACTATGAATAGTATTATTAATTTCTGCTTCAGGAAAAAACTGTTTATAACTCGTCATACATATAGAATAGAATACCATAATCATACTTAGAAATTAATATAACGTATTTGAATACTACTAAAAATAGTAGATGAATGCTTGTCGAACTCACCAAGAAAATACTTGTAAAATATTTGCGTAATAGGTACCACCATACATGTAAAATACACATTGTAAATACTACATACTATTGTCCCCTCTATTGCTAAAACATTATATAATTAAAAAAATAGTGATTAACACAACTAACTCAGCTGATTTTTGGACTTTTATATAATAGGTATATAATGACTGCGCAAATGGCGCCCTATCTTATGTCGCGTGCCGTACAAATCGAAAAGTTCTGGTTACGTCCCTGGATTGGAAAATAATTCATTATCATTAAACGGATCAGAAGATTATACAGTTTCTTCTTAATATATTGCAAGAATCCTGAAAAGATATAACAAACCAAAGGCCCCTTTTTTCACCACCCACACTTTTCAGATTAAAAAAGTTTGATAAAACAACGATGTTTCACTCCATATTGTTCAAATTATCCAAATAACTACACAAAGTCTACAATAACGTCTACAAAAAGGACTATTCAACATGACTCCTAGTCTCCAAAACCTTCCAGAACTCGTGCTCCGTAACATCTCGTTCTCTGTAAACTGAATAAGTTCGGTTTTCTTCCCTCTACTCTTATTAATTTTCGCTTTCTTCCAATTGCAATCTCTAAGGATTACGCGTTTTCTACAGTTTTCATGTTCATCGACCACTCAAAACTGGAATTGCTGGTCAACACAAACCTCTGATTTGCCGGTCTTCCTATTCTGTCTCCCCCCACACAGAACGCAAACTTTTTGAGCACAGGCCACGGACCATTAGCTTGATTTAATACACACCCCGACCCAACTCACCCTCCGATCGTTTTTCTGAAAGCTGTACAATTGAATCCTCCAAATCTGGCATCTCTCAAGACGTTCAGACGGGATGTAATCAATCACTCACCCATAACCCTTCCACTATGGGCGATTTTATTCCTGAAGTAATCTTCTCGAGGACTTTTAGATATTATCACCGTTCACTATATGCCTAACTTCATGCTCTCCCTAACTTATTATCAACGTCTCCTCTCCGTTTTTAGGAATTTTTCTTATCTCATCTTTCTAAAATCCCTTATTAAGTAAGTGAAGTCCTAAAAATACTTAAACATCAAACGTCTATCTGAGTGTGCTTTTCATACATCATTCATAAATGTCCTAAAATCAAATAAACAGATCAAAGTTCGTTTGATGCTTTTCTATTATCTCTCTCACATAAGTCCTAAAAATCATTAAACATCTACAAAGTTCTGATGCTTTTCCTATACATTGATCATGAAAGTCTACCTAAAATCCAGATTTAAACATTCAAAGTTCTGATCACTTTCCTCGTCCAATTTTCATAAGTCCTTAAAAATTAAATGCGTCAAACACATATTTAAACAGTTCAATGTTCTGTTACCATTGTTATAAAATTCTAATAATCTTAAGAGAATCAATTTCACAGCGCTTTCAGATACAATATAAAATTCTTATGAATATTAAAAACATTGCACACAGGAGGAAGCCATTAAGACAATTTGATAGAATCTTTGGCATCGCGCTCTACTAAAGAATGCTTCTATTTCTGTAAATCATGGAGCTCATTTAGTTACTTATGAGGCCTTTGATATCATAAGCTAGATTATCAAAGATTACGTACCATACTATTCACTTAAAACTGACACGCTGCTTCGATAATGCACACCCATTCAGTTGAGCTCTTAGAAACCGATTTTAAATAAACAGTATTCTATAAAACATAAGATTTCTAATTCTTTGCATAATAGATTCAATATCTATATTACTTAAATTACTACACACTATGGCTATACAGGTATGTACAAGCAGTTCAAAAAGAGAAATAAAAATGACCTGTTGATTGGTCCGGACAAATAGCAATACTTATTAATTCAAAAGTTAGTATACTTATAAACTTAAGATTTTTTGGTTACTTCAATGGATTATTCACAGTTTAGTCGTTCACTGGTTATGGTTGATTTGAAGTCGTCAACCCCACCCAGCACCCACGGTACAACCAGGGTTTTGCGTCGCAAAAAACCCACCCGGGGTTTTATCCGGTTAATCCGGGCGGGTTTTTTCGGGTTTTTTTAACCGGTTAATCGTGATATTTTTCGGGTTTAATCTAGTTTTTTCGATTTTCTTGAAATTAAGCGTAATCTCTTATTTCATAAATTATCATTTTAATTGAAAAATCACAACTACCATTGCACACATCATGTAATGTAAAACCACTGATTAAATACAATATCATGATACAAAATATCGGTGAGTACTTTAATTATAGGTTACGTGTAATTACGGCCGTACCAAATATTCAGAATAATACCGCACAATACACACCACGTGCGACTCTCCCGCCGCTGCTGCCGACCAGCCCATATCTAAATAAGGAATCATATAAAGTTATTCTCTCTCACCAAGCACTTTACCTGATATATGCAAATAAATTAACATTACACCAGACATTCGGCGGTATCTCTAATAAATTATAAGTATTTTTACAATCGTATTAATCAGAAAAAGAAAAACACATGTGCTACATCAAGTAAGGCATAAATTGAACTATATATAAAAAAAAATGGTCAAACACAGGGAAGATCTAATTAGTTTCATTCAGACTATAAAACAAACAGACGATCACCAAATATCTGTTTTGTATACCGGTAAATCAAAAAGTAATAAAATATAGGCCTAACAAAAAATATAGGCCGCACTGTTAGGCAGAATAGCCTAGATACTTTGATATCAAGCTACCTAATAATACACTCAGAATCGTTCATCGTTCTAACTTTCATATCATCATTTCGATTCATTTTATTTATTTTTTTTTTTTGATTACCTGAGGATGGTCGTTTGGTGTGGTCGAAAGATCTGGTCCTAATATGTGAAATGGAGGACGCACGCTCTTTCTTATGGTCCGAAGTGTCCGTCGCAGACTTGCAGCCTGCTGCGGTATCAGTAATGACGCGCGCGCACCACGCACGCGCCACCCCGAACTCCCCATCATTTCCGAGTGTCTTTTGTATGCGATAATAACATTAATGATCAGACTTGTGGGCAGTGGCTTTAAATCATTGTTTGCCAATATCGATCTTATCTTACGCACTTTAGACTGCACCAGCCACCCAAAGACATGCGACCAGCAGCGTCAACCAAAATGCGTGCGCTCTCCCGAATTTCCCATCATCTCACGAATGCATCACTACAGTCCGCTGTTGACAAATCCAGGCTGGCTGATGTCCGGCGAGTCAGGGATGGACAATGGGCATCATATCAGCATAGGCGCTAAGTTTCTTGCGCAATGAAAACATCGGACGTTGACATATTATTCGGTTTTCCTTTTCCTTTTCAATATTTAGTGTTGTAGTAAGAAACGTGTAGATTACGGAATTGTATACATTCCATACGATGATTTTTGAGAATAGGCAGAGTCAATAAATCAGAAAAATGAATTGGCATTACTGTATTTTAATTAGAAGCATCAAAAAAATGACATAATATGGAAAAATCCATTTCACCCGATTTCACCCGCCGGGCGGGTGAAATCGGGTTTTTTCTGACCGGGTGGGTTTTGACCAACCCTGACGGCAACCGTGGCTACTCAATCATGCTCATTTAGAAATCCATAAATCTTTAGCAATACTCAACAAAACCCATGAATGTGAAATGTTGAATGCCTATAAGTTATTATTGTAACTTTTACTACTCTATTTATGCACCTAATAAGAAGACAATAGTTCTCATCCTTCATTCATGATTAAATATTCAATGATTCTCAAATCAGCTAATATTCCATAAATTCATAAGGTTCAAACAATTACATCTATACTTGATTATGTTAATTATGGTGGTAGATCACAAAGGAATTATGATATCAAATCAAATATGTGTTAAGATATTTAAAATCAATATAATACTCTTCTGCAAAATGGTGATATCACTGTACGACGATTGAAAATATAGAAGCACTTTAATAATCCGTAAATAATCACAGGTGCATGTAGCGAAGACCAGCAATGAATGAAAGCGAAAGTGAAAGTTACCTCGTGCGTCAGTAGGAAGGCAGACGTCATTACCAAGTAGATCCGGGAATTTCAATGAAGGAAGGTAGTCGAATGAATTGCAATTGATTCAACTAATCTCAATTGAGGTATTTCAAATAAAAAATTGTGATGACGTCAAACAGTATTCCCCTTGAAAACTGGGGAAAAGTTTACCAAAGGTCCTTAACTCTGAAGAAAGTTCAACAGAGCACATGTGCGTGTTATCGGCTGCCGGCATGGTGAATTATGAGGCTGACTCTTAGTGGGAAAAGTGTCACACTCCTCTCGCCCGCGAGCGATCAATAGAACACTAAGCGTTTCCGTCTGTCCATGTTGATAAACGTTTCACGTGGCTTACTCCTATTCACACAGTCTCCAAATGCTGGCTTTGATCTTTAATTTGGTAACCCTTCTAAATCTCCTTTATTAATTGGCGAATAAAATGTATCTTCTGACGGTAGAGAGAAGATTCAGACACATTAATTGCGTTTAAAAGAAACATGTGCGCGGTAATTAGTATCGCGACAAAATGAAAACAAATATTTCTATTGCGTGGATCATTCGTCAAGAAATAAATCTAAGCGCGAATCAATCACGTCTGTTATGCAATTAGCTCTAGGCAATAAATGGTCTCTTGTAGCATGTACATGCATAATGCAAAAATGAAAGAAGTCATTTATTAACAGGCAGAAGAATATTTGTTGAATGATGCTGCCAAAATCATGATTCCAAAACGGTATGGTGCAAATGATTTCATTCAAAGTAGTCAATGCATTCTGGTAACTAACAACAACCGAAATCTGACGAGATAATTTCAAGAAATATATTTTCCATTAATTCAAGCGGCAAGTCCAAAAACTATTTCACAAAATTGCCAAGGTTTTCTTAGCATTTATGAATAAAAGATGTTTTAAATATTTTTAAGCCTTGTCGCTTGTCGTAAATGCTTTTTAGGACGGAATGATTTTCTGATTTAAAAGAACATAATTGAGATCCCCATATTTTGAAGGGGAAAATTTAGTTCATGTTGATAATTGAACGACAGGAATCTGATTTCATACAATAGAAATGATTTATGAATAAATACAAACAATGTTTCAATGTAATGTTCCAAATATCTCGGTGTTAAATTTTTCATGATTTTTCAAAATTCTCAAAACTCTTGTCTGTAGGCCCGTCCAAAAGAAAAGTCACTGTTTTTTTTCAATAGATTGTTACTCAGAGTTGGAGTTGAAATTGAAAAAACTGTACGATGAAAAGATGCTAAATTTGCTGAATTTTCAATTGACATGTGTCCCATGATGACTGCGCAAACACTGTCGCCTACAGAAGCTCCGAAACGTAGATTTGGCCGATTTTCAAGGCGAGATTGCGGCTAAACTGTTGACATTCACGTGTCCAAATTATGTCGTTCCCATCTACTCCACTATTCCCACGGTTGGCTCCCCAAATGTTGTGCCCATGTTCAACGATGCTCAAAATTTGCGTGACCATAGGATGGACTTGACTGTGACGATAGTGGTATTCTTATGGTGTGACAGAGCTTGCGAAGCAAGCTACATCTGGCGGGTAGGGTAGTAGAGATTTCTAGTGTTAAGCATTGTTTCAATGAGAGTCCAATTTACATATCTGTGGTTAAGCATTGGCTCAATGAGGAATTGCATATTTGTATTGATATTTATAGAATTTGAACCATCTCAAAGATATCAATGACGTATTACCATAGAATCTCTTGTTTCATCATTCAAGCAATAAGAGTTGTAATATTACATGAATTACTACATGAGTATTCACGTTATGATAATTCGAGTAGCCTAATTGTCATGTGAATGGGTTATTTGTTTTGGCGACTATGCTATCTATTCCCTTAAAATCCTCCTTGGTTATTAACTTCTACGATGGCAATGAATACATTTGGAGAGCGCGTCACCGCTCTCCAAATGTATTCATTGCTGCTTCTGACGTTCATTTACTTGGTATGTTACGTTGGCTGGGCGATTATACTATCCATCATTCTTTAAATGCTTGTTGGCAATAAATAAATTTGGAGAGCGCGTCAGCGCTCTTCAAATTTATTTATTGTTTCTTCTAACATTAATTTCCTTGGTATTTTGTGTCGATTGGCGACTATGATGTCCACCATTCTTGAAATCCTTGATGGCTATTAACTTCTATGTTGGGAATGAATAAATTTGGAGAGCGCGTCAGCGCTCTCCAAATTTATTCATTGTTCATTCTGTCATTAATTTATTTGTTATTTCTTTCACTGATTCTATCCAAACAGCTGTTGTTGATAATGGCCTGCTTTTCACATGTTAAGGTTAAGTAACCAGTTGGTAGGTAGGTTGGCTGAGATTTCTAGTGTTAAGCATTATTCCAATGAGATCCATCGATTTGAGATATGAATTATAGCATTTGATCAATGTTAGACTTGGAAGCTATGTCATCATGGCATAGACTTCTACTTCTCCCTCTCTCTTCATCTTCACATTGCCAAGTTGACGCTTTCCATATTTGGAACAAAATTTACAGAAACCTAGACTTCTAACTTGTCTTCTCTTCCTCTAGAATGAAAATTGAATGAAAAAATGGAAAAATATTTATTTTTATTTAAGATGTATAAAATTCCTGATAGTATTTTGTTGATAACTCTAAAAATTCCATTGTATATGTATAACTGCAGAGCTGCGTATTCTCATTTATACAGGTGTGTTGAATTTCTTGTACCATTATTTAAATGGTCATAAGTAATGTCTATTTATTGTAATATAAATATGATTTATTGGGCGGTTGTTATGAAAATATTGGCATGAAACCCACCCGATAATATTTAGATGCGAAAAACGAACAAAGTCGTGTATATAAGAAGGTTCAATTAGTATTTCATGGTTGCTTTTATGCCATTAAAACAATATGAGACAATTTTATGTCATTTTTGAAAATTTCTCACACACTTGTCAATGGGCCAATCACTGAAATTCAAGTACACACTTTTGTATGATGCCCTCAATTCTAATATGTGTCAGTTTCAATGTCGTAGATTGTAAACTCTGTTGGCGACAGTTGAAATAGGGCCAAAATCCATATTTTATCTTTGAAGAGCTGTACCAAAAATCCCACGTTGAAATTGATATGAACGGATCGACAGTTTTTTTCATTTTGTCCTTAAATTGACTGTCAGGAAATGTTAGACCCCCATCTTCCTTCCTAAGCGTGGATAAGTGTGCACAATTTGGCTCGATTTTGACCCTCAAAAATCTTTCTTCGCCTTTGTAGGAAATGGTATTGAGATGAAGCGCTAGACCTTCACATGAGGTCGAGACATTCACTAAAGCTTTGTATTCCAAGCTTAAGAATTAAAATTTTCTCAAAACTCTTGTCTGTAGGCCCGTCCAAAAGAAAAGTCACTGTTTTTTTTCAATAGATTGTTACTCAGAGTTGGAGTTGAAATTGAAAAAACTGTACGATGAAAAGATGCTAAATTTGCTGAATTTTCAATTGACATGTGTCCCATGATGACTGCGCAAACACTGTCGCCTACAGAAGCTCCGAAACGTAGATTTGGCCGATTTTCAAGGCGAGATTGCGGCTAAACTGTTGACATTCACGTGTCCAAATTATGTCGTTCCCATCTACTCCACTATTCCCACGGTTGGCTCCCCAAATGTTGTGCCCATGTTCAACGATGCTCAAAATTTGCGTGACCATAGGATCGCGCGACTGTATGTGACTGTGGACGTGTAGTGGTATTCTTATGGTGTGACAAGAGCTTGCGAAGCAAGTACTAATCTGGCGGGTTAGGGTTAGGGTAGAGATTTCTAGTGTTAAGCATTGTTTCTAGAGAGTCCAATTTACATATCTGTGGTTAAGCATTGTTTATGTAAAATATGATATCATACCATAGACTTCCTTTATACCTTTCTAAATTAACGACTTTCCATATTTGGGTTAAGATTTTTAGAAACCTAGACTTCTAACTTGTCGTCTCTTCCGAACTCTTGTAAATTTCGTGAAAAATGATGAAAAATCATAAGTTTTGATCGAGTTGTATAAAATGTCTGAGACGATTATGTTGACTATCCTAAAAATTCCCTTTATGTGCATAACTGTAGAACTGTGTATTCTCATTAAGATAGATGTGCTGAATTTCCTCTACCATTATTGAAATGACTGTAATTACCGTCTCATTATTGTGATATGAATACGATTTATTGGGCGGTTGTGATGAGACTATTGGTATGAAACCTATCCAATAACATTTAGTTGTAAAAAACGAATAAAGCTATGTATATAAGAATGTTGAATTAGTATTTCATGGTTGCTTT